>CM042092.1:29705807-30059622 GCA_023512835.1 Taxillus chinensis | reverse complement strand
TAGCCCTAACACTTCTCCTTCTCTACCAGCAACCCCTTGCCGCCAAACTCAACAGTTGCTTCTATCTCCAAGAACGCCTCTTTCTATCCTCTGTCTGCGTCTCAGCCTCCAAGAATTGATGCGTTGCTGCCTCCAAGATCCCTCCTCTTATAAGGCTGCAGGTATTGTATAAAGTTTGCCCTAATGCCAATTGTTGTCGCTACCAAAATGACATAGTTTTGGTAAGTGACATCCATTCTTACTTCTAACCTTAATAACACTGAAACCAAGCAGAATTTGGACAAGGGTCTTTAGGGAAAAGTCATCACCATAACAAAACAAAGGTCACTGTGCAAAAATATGGTTACACGTGATAATTCACGTGACAATGGCCATATCACATGCACCTCCAAATGCTCTGAAGCGTTTATGAGAGGTAGATGGCATCATTTGGAGCAACTTTTGTTCTGCACGTCATATCATATGAAGCCTCCTACTAGGTCAAAAAAATCAAATCCCAATATCACGTGCAAAATATTTTGTTGTCCTTTTGCTCTGAAATTTTTGTGGGAGGCAGAGGGAATTATTTGGAGCAACTTTCCCTTCTGCACGTGATATTTTAAGGCCATCTTCATGGTCCGAAAAATCAAAATGTACTTGCTCAGCACTAATAGTGTGAAGAGACCTCTTGCAACCTTGTCGCTTGTAGCCTTCAAAATGCCTCCTTTTGAGCTCATAAGTTCCACAAGCTCCCTCTTAAGGAGATAGAGAAGTCTAGCTGATGACTAAAGAAGAAATCATCCAAAAACCTGCCCAAAACAGCTCAAAAACACATATATAGCACAAGTAGTGTCGTTCTAGGGGTTAGAGCAAATATATATGAAATATGGTACTAAACAGGCTTTAAACATGCTCTTAAATACCCTAAATAGGCTATAAAATAATGGCATAAATGCACGTTATTTGGGATCCTGCTCTCGAACAACGAGGAAATGGGCCAACTTCATTAGCCATATCATGTCTTTCCTCCCGGTGGTGGGTGGAAGGCTAGTCACAAAATCCATCGCTATGTGATCCCACTTCCACTCTGCTACTGGTAACGGCTGCAACATACCTGCCATCTACTGGTGCTTAGCTTTCACCTACTGACAGATGAGGCACCTTGCTACGAATGCAGCCACATCACGTTTCATCCCAGGTGTCACGGGGTCAACCTTTATAGCAGCTTAACCCGTGCGGCACCTAGTTCCCACCCGTACGAAGGAACGCTAGGTCAGCCTAACTCGTCGCATTTGGATCGGAACCCATCAATCCGTTGTAAAGCAATTGTGTAGGGAAGCACTTAGCGGAAGAAAGAGTCAATGAAGGCAACAAGTCGATTGTATTGATTGCTTGAAAGCTTTACAACATCGCTCCCCTACATATAGATGTTAACATTTTTCTGGTTATAAGACCAGGAGACATCATTTCTAACTGAGCTGTAAAATCTCTACAACTCACTATAAACTAAGTTACAACACTTTACAAGGAGGAAATACCCCAAAATAGCCTAAGTGTGCTAGGATAAGCCTCGGTCCGTGACATTCTCCCACACCCGATTTCGCAGCGTCCTCGTTGCGTCTTCGGCTTCCTCGAACCCGTCGAACTACTGGATGTAGCGTTTCGTTTCTACTCGGTACTCTTCAATCTCTTTAGAGAATTTCCCCAGATCCTCTTCCTTCTCCTAGCTTGCCTCTTCAACCGGCCTGTTCTTCCATTGGACGTAGTACTCCACCCGGCTTGGATCTACGCCCCTTCTTGGCAAGACTCTACGAGAGTGGATTTTCTCTATCTGTTTGTCGTAGGTTTTGCCCGTTAATGCTGTTGGTGTCCGCACTGCCCGCTGTCTACTCGTATCTTTCAAGTCTTCATGGTAAGGCTTGAGTAAACTAACGTGGAACACCAGATGCCTTTGTAAGCTAGTCGGGAGGTCTAGTTTGTATGAGACCTTCCCAACTCTCTTAAGTACTTTGAAAGGCCCCTCATAGCGGTGCACCAAACCCTTATGCAATTGTCTAAGTGCTTTGGTTTGGTGCGGAAGGAGTTTGAGCATCACCATGTCTCCTTCCTGAAATTCCAAGGGTCTCCTTTGTTGATCCGCCCACTTCTTCATCTTCTTCGCCGCCTTGTGCAAGTATGCCCTGGCTAGATCTGTCTGTTCATGCCATCCTTTTGCAAACTTGAATGTCGCGGGGCTCTTTCCAGTGTACCCCCGAGTAATGGAAGTGGGCGTCAATGGTTGCTGCCCAGTTGCGAGTTCGAACAGGCTCTCGTTCGTGGACTCGCTCTTCTGCAAGTTATATGAGAATTGGGCTATGTCCAGCAACTTGGCCCAATCTCTTTGATTGACACTCACGTAGTGCCTCAGATACAGCTCTAGTAAGCCATTGACACGTTCAGTTTGGCCGTCTATTTGTGGGTGGAAACTTATTGAAAAGTTTAAGTCCGAACCCATTATCCGGAACAGCTCGGTCCAAAACCGCCCAGTAAATCGTGAGTCTCGATCGCTCACGATTGTCTTTGGAATGCCCCAATACTTTACCATGTACTTGAAGAATAGTCGGGCCGTGTCGTCTGCCGTGCAGTCCTTCGGAGCAAGAATGAAAACTCCATACTTAGAGAATCGGTCAACCACCACAATGATTGTACCGCATCCTTCGGATCTTGGGAGACAAACAATGAAGTCCATCGAAACACTTTCCCAAGGTCTTTCCGGAGTGGGCAACGGCTCCAACAATCCCGCCGGCTGCCAATTCTCTATCTTATCTTGGACGTCCTCGTAAAGTTGAGGCGAGTAGTGGCTCTTTTCTACCAATGCTAAGGTACGATCGACTCCAGGATGGCCAGCCCATTGCGAGTCGTGACATTCTTTGAGGATGTCCCTCCTCAAACTTCCCCATTTAGGAATGTACACCCGTTCCCCTCGAGTATGGAGCAAGTTCTCCCTTAGCCAAAATCATCGCGTCTTTCCAGCCTTGACGCATTCCACTAAGGACTTGGCTAATGGATCGTGCTCCATTCCTTCCTTCCGTTTGTCCACTAGGGGGAATTGTGGTTGGCTAATGGCTGCAAGTTCCGCCTTTCAACTTAACGCATCAGCCACCACATTATTTGTGCCCGGTTTGTACTCGAGCACAAAGTCGAATTCAACTAGGAGTCCTTGCCACCATGCTTGCTTTGGAGTTGTTCCCTTGAGTTAGGAAATAACTCGTAGCAATGTTATCCATTTTCACCATGAACTTGGGCCCTAGCAAATAATGCCTCCACACCCGATGGCAATGCATAACTGTCGTCATCTCCTTTTCATGCACCGTGTACCTCCGTTCGGTGTCATTGAGTTTTCGGCTTTCATATGCTACATGATGCCCCTCTTGCATGAGAACTCCACCGATGGCAAAGTCTGAAACATCGGTGTGAACTTCATAAGGTTTCGCATGGTCTGGCAGTGCCATCACCAGTTCGTTTGTCACGGCTTGCTTCAACTTCTCAAATGCCTCTCGGCAAGCATCATCCCACACCCAAGTCTTGTTTTTCTTTAACAGTTCCATCAAGGGTACGGCAATGTGGGAATAGCTGCAGATGAATCTTCTATAGTAGTTAACCAAGCCAAGGAAGGAATGCATCTCAGGGACTTTCTTGGGCATCTCCCATTCCTTGATGGCTAACACTTTGTTGCTATCCATCTTTAACTTGCCGCCGCCAATGATGTGACCCAAGAAGGGCACCTCCTTCTTTGCAAAGTCACATTTCTCCTTCTTAACAAAAGGTTGGTTCTCCCTTAAGATTTGGAAAACCCGCTGTAGGTGTGCCTTGTGCTCCTCCAAGGCTTTGCTGTAGACGACAATGTCATCAGGTACACCATGACAAATCTATTCAAGTATGGTTGGAAGATCCGGTTCATCAACATACAAAATGTGGCAGGAGCATTTGTGAGGCCAAAGGGCATCACCAAGAACTCGTAAGAGCCATATCTTGTGACGCACGCTGTCTTTGCCTCGTCACCTTCAGCTATCCGCACTTGCTAATATCCTGACCGCAAATCTAGCTTTGAGAACCATCTAACAGCACCAAGTTGATTAAAGAGGTTGGATATGAGTGAGATAGGGTAGGTGTTTTTCATCGTAATCTCGTTGAGCGCCCTATAGTCAATACATAGCCGCATCGACCCATCGAGTTTCTTTTGGAGCAACACCGGTGCTCCAAATGGCTCTTTGGATGGGCCAATGAACCCGGCATCCAACAAATTCTTCAATTGTTTCCGAAGTTCCTCTAACTCCGGGGGTGCCATCCAATAGGGCACTGCAGCAGTAGGCCTTGCACCGGCCTCTAGCTCAATCTTGTGGTCCACCTCCCGCTTCGGCGGAAGTTGTTTGGGGAGTTCGGGTGGCATAATGTCCCCAAACTCTTCATGGACCGTGTTCACTTCAGTTGGGGGATCCTCCCCAACACTTAGGCATTCTTCCTTCACCATGGCAATGAAGGTTGGTTCATGTCTCTTAACTCCTTTGGACAGTTGGAGCGCCAAAAGAGACTTCGCCTTGAGTTCTTCCTCCCTCATTACCTTCACCATGATGCATATTGGGTCAGCCTTTATAGAAGCTTAACCCGTGTGTCACCTAGTTCCTACCTGTACGAAGGAACGCTAGGTCAGCCTAACTCGTCGCATTTAGATCGGAACCCATCGATCCCTTGTAAAGTAATTGTGTAGGGAAGCGCTTAGCGGAAGAAAGAGTCAACGAAGGCAACAAATTGATTGTATTGATTGCTTGAAAACTTTACAACATCACTCCCCTACATATAGATGTTAACACTTTTCTGGTTATGACACTAGGTGACATCCTTTCTAACTAAGCAGTAAAATCTCTACAACTCACTCTATAAACTAAGTTACAACACTTTAGAAGAGGGAAATACCCCAAAATAGCCTAAGTGTGCTAGGATAAGCCTCGGTCCGTGACATAGGCCACCAAAAATGCTCCCAAAGTGCATGGTACATCTTCATACCCCCTGGATGCACAACAACTCTAGACTATTGAAAATCCCTCTTCACCTAATCCCGGAGAGAAGAAGTCACTACTAGCCACCCGTAAAAGGACAACTCATGCTCAGGACCCTCTGTCTAATCCTCAGACAGCTCGCCAGCCTCGATATGTGCACAGAGAACCTTACACTTGATATCACCTAACTGTCCCTCCCAAACTAGCTAGTACAGCTTAGGCACAACCATACTAGGACTCAAGATTGTTCCACCCTCACGAGCAATAGGCTGCAACTGTAATACTACCAACGGCTCCATCAGCTTCCACTCTCTCACTGCCACCTCAGGTTTTTCTTCCCTGCTTAGTGCATCAGCTACAACATTGCCTTTGCCCGAGGTATAGGCAAGAGTAACATCAAAGGCCTGGAAATACTCCACCCACCTCCTTTGCCTCGAATTCAAGTCCCGCTGAGTAAAGATGTACTGAAGGATCTTGTGATCTGAGAACACCACAAATTTATCCCCCAAAAGGTAATGCTGCCAATTTTTCAAAGCAAAGATAACAGCTACCAACTCAAGATGAGTAGGGTAATTTTGCTTATGTGGTTTTAACTGCCTTGACCCATAAGCTATCGCGTTGCGCTTCTGCATAAGCATACACCCCAAACCAATCCTGGATGAATCACAATAGACCTTATATGGAATGTCCTCCCTAGGTAGGCTTAACATACGGCCAGTGGTCAAACAGGTCTTAAGAGCCTCAAACGCCTGCTGACACTTGTCAGTCCATTAAAATTTTACTCCCTTCCAGGTTAACGCTATCATAGGAGCTGCCAAGTATGAGAATCCCTCTACAAAACGACGGTAATACCCCGCCAAGCCAAGGAAACTACGAATCTCAAAAACATTGGTTGTCCTCTTCCATAATGACACATCTTCAACCTTAGCTGGGTCAACCCTAACTCCTCTAGCTAACACCACATGGCCAAGAAAATGGACCTCCTGCATGCAAAACTCACATTTGCTGAACTTAGCATACAATTACTGGTCCCTCAAGGATTGCAACAATGTTGCCAAATGCTCCACATGTTCCCTTTTCGGTCTTGGAATACACCAAAATATCATCAATAAACACTGTCACGCCCCCAAATTCCAGGGAACCCGGAACCAGGAACATGACTTCCCCTTGCCCGCACTCGAAAGGTCAAGGGGGTGGTGACTAGCACCAATAGAGACTACACCGCGGGTGCTGTCTCAATCATGCAACCCTATACAGTACAGTCATACATCAAGGGTAATCCTATACTTTTCTATACATCATCATGCATACAATAAGTCAAACAGTCATACAGACATCACATCACAAATAGTATGCAAATACAACTATCCACAAACCCTTGTCCGGGATATCACACAAAATAATACAGAATACAGTACTGTATCATACATCAGAGTAGTGGGCACGTCCTATTGGAAGAAAGTCGTCCACTAGTCTCGAGTCACACCTGAAAAGGGGAAATAACAAGTAAGGGTGAGCGACAAGCTCAGTAGGTGACCCTAATACTCCACATCATGCAAACATACAAGTCTATACTATATGCTTGGTGTACTTGTGCACAGTGTAGTGTGTACAATCATCAGGACTCAGCCTGCAAACAAACATCAAGACCCAGCCTGCCCACATAGAATAGTTCGTCCACGATCCTCAATAGAATCCCAGCTTAGGGTACTAATGTCACGCCCCAATTTCCTTCCACTTGGAAATGAGTAGTGACTGCCCATGCCCGCACCCGAAGGGACAAGGGGTTGGTGCAAGCACCTTAAAAGGACTTCTAGCACGGGTGCTGTCCCAAACCTGCACAATCAGGCTAACATGCCAAGGGGCATGCTCCTGCTCCCAAACCATGCACACAAACACAAATTGAATAACAACATCTCATTTTATTTCATTTCAAAGACTAAATGTTTATTACAACCCAGTCGGGGAAAAACCCCTATGAAGCCAGGCGTACTGTTACAATAAAACCAAACCAAATTCCAGAACATAAAACCAAAGTACAACAAAGGAAATAGCATAAAACTCCCAGCCCCAGGGGCCTAGCTCCTCAGCCTTCACCTACCGCCTACTAAACCCTACAAAAGAACAGTTTATAGGAGGGGTGAGCAAACCATAGCTCAGTAGGGATCCAGTCTCCCCAGACCCGTCCCGCTCTACAACATGCATGATATGTGTATGCTTGTGCTCGTGTCGTGCCTAAGGCTAAAGCAGCAAACATCACCCAGTAAACACTCTTTACCTGAGCCCGCACCTGGAGGGAAGAGGACACCCCGCCACCACGGCGACATGACATACCACATCCAGGCGAATGTTGCATGGACACCAATGCAACATTTTCCACCCGAGTCAGATATGGTCAACCACCTCCTCGGGCGCCATACCTACCCTCAGGAATGGGTGTAGACTTAGCCCACCGTTGTGAGTGCTACACCGAGACTTAGGACCACGTCCTGGCCAAATCTCAAAGGGGTCCAGCTATTGTGCCTGGCCCATATCTCAGCTCAGTCTCAAACAGATCAACGAACAAGACAAAGCATTACATCTCAACATGTAAACTCAAGACAAAGATCTACACTTTATCTCAGAAGGACCAACATAGTCAGATACAAGCCACACACATCAGCCTCATAGGCTTAAAATCAAATACAAGTCAAACACAGTACACACCAGTCACGCAGGTATATCATCAGACACCCATATATAAGGTCTCACAGGCATTATATTGAATACATGGCATGCAGGCCTCACAGACATTTTATCAAATACATAGTGTGTAGGCCTCACAGACAATTCATCAAACACATGGTGGGCATAAACAAACCCAGAAAATCCTCAGGCCAAATTCAACATCAAAATCAACAGAACATGCCACTGAAGGCCAACATCCATATAGGAGATCACACCTATATATAGGTGAATATCCTAGAACAGAGGAGAGTTAGGAAGAACATGAATCCCTACCTCAGGCTTTTGTCCTAACCTCCACGCTAGACAGCTCCCAACGACACGAACCACCACGGCAACTGCGCGGAGATCCTCTCTCTCTCTCTCTCTCTCTGGCAGCAGCTGCAGCAAAGAAGAACACTAGAACCCTAAACTCAAAATCAAGCCCTCATTATATAGACACTACCCACATCAAAACGACGTAGTTTTGATTAAGTAAACCCAGGATCAAAACGACGTAGTTTTGATCACACAAGTTAGCACCTTTCCGCACCCATAAAGGCCAAAATACTCAGAATTTCGACATGGTCCTTTGGAGAAAGTTCATTAGAATGTCAAAACCAAGGGAACCATGCAAAAATATGGCTGCACGCCAATTTGAACGTGAATTCCCAATTCACGTGCAACTCCAAATGCACTCCAAATGCGCTCAAACTTCACCCCTAGACTCCTTGCATCATTTAGAAGACAACCACACTTGCACGTGAATTGGACCCATTTCACGTGCACCTCACATACACGTCCGTTTGGCCTGAAACTTCTGTGGTAGATAGAGGACATCATTCTAAGCATCTTTCTTTTTGCACGTGAATTCATTTGAGCCCATTCACTAGGTCAAAATCTAGAAAAACTCTACTCAGAAGGCAAAAGTGTGACTAACTCAAGGTACGGGTCCTTACATCCTCTCCCCCTTAAGACTTTTCGTCCTCGAAAAGAAAAGGTGGAATGAAAGAAAACAATCACAACCAAAGCATAGGCCTCTAACACCCTCTAGCACAAATTAATACACAACAAATCACAAATTATTTCACAGATTTATACACTCCACATGGTCATAACTAGTTGGGCAAGTACCTGATTATGTTGAAGTTTGATGCTTGCCCTCCTCCCCTCCTTCAGAGTTGTTCGTCCTCGAACAGATCAGGATAATGAGCACGCATCTCGGTCTCACGTTCCCAGGTCTCTTCCTCCCGCCCTCGGTGTTGCCACAACACCCGAACCAACGGAATAGTCTTACCTCGCAGCCGCTTCTCGCGCCTATCTACAATACGGATGGGTGCCTCGACAACTGACACATCCTCTCCAAGATCCAGGGTACCCCAATCTAGCACATGTGTGGGATCTGGATGATATTTCCGCAACTGGGATACATGGAAAACATTATGAACTCGGCTCAAACTAGGTGGTAACGCCAACCTATAAGCAACAGGTCCAACTCTGCTCAAAATCTCGAACGGTCCAATGTACCGAGGGGACAACTTGGACCCAGTCCCAAATCTCTTATGCCCTCTCCTGGTGGAGAAACACGAAGGAATACGTGGTCTCCTACCAAAAACTCCAACGGTCGGCATCGGCGATCCGCATAAGACTTGTCGCTCCGAGTTGTAAGAAGGCGTTGCCGAATCACTGAACTTTTGCCGTAGCCTCCTGGACCAATTGAGGTCCTAACATAGCTGCCTCTCCGCCTTCTCGCCTAACATAATGGAGACCGACACGGTTGGCCATACAATGCCTCAAACGGGGCCATCCCAATCGAAGACCGGTAACCGTTATGATAGGCAAACTCCACCAGAGGAAGGTGGGAAGCCCATGATCCTCCAAAATCAAGTACACAAGCCCTCAACAAGTCTTCCAATGTTTGAATGGTCCTCTCGGACTGACCATCGGTCTCAGGATGGAATGCGGTACTCAAATTAAGTCGGGTTCCTAATGCTTCCTGCAGACCTCCCCAAAACCGGGATGTAAACCGCGCATCCCTGTCCGAAACAATAGACAAGGGCACTCCGTGCAAGCGGACAATCTCATCAACATAAAACTGGCTTAACGTGCCGATAGAGTCGCGCTCTCGAATTGCCAAGAAATGGGCTGACTTAGTTAAGCGGTCCACTATGACCCAAATCATGTCCTTCCTCCCAGAAGTGGTAGGAAGTCCCGTCACGAAGTCCATGGTAATATGCTCCCACTTCCACTCGGCCATGTAAAGGCCGCAATTCACCCAGGGTCGTTGGTGTTCTGCCTTCACTTGCTGACAGGTAAGGCACCTGGAAACAAACTCTGCTACACTCCGTTTCAGCCCCGGCCACTAGAATTGTGCGCAAACGGCATGATACATCTTAGTTCCTCCTGGATGTACAGCCAAACGGGAATGATGAAATTCCCTCAGCACATCCTCACGCAAGGGAGGTGGTACTATCAGACGCCCCCGAAATTTCAGCTCATGCTCAACTCCTTTCGTCCAGTCCTCGACAGCTCTCCGGCCTCTATCTCGGCCCGGATCACCTCACAGTCCACGTCACCTAACTGTCCCTCCCGGACACGCTGATACAACTCTGGTATCACAGTGAGAGGACACAGGATAGCTCCCTCACTGCTAAAAGCAGGTTGCACCTAAAGCACTGCCAACTGCTCCATCATTTTCCATTCTCTCATGGAAACCTTAGCTTTCCCCTTTCTACTTAGCGCGTCGGCTACTAAATTTCCCTTCCCCGGCGTGTAGGAGAGCGTGAAGTCAAACATTTGCAGGTACTCTACCCACCTCCGTTGTCGCAAATTTAGGTCTCTCTGGGTGAAGATATACTGTAGGCTTTTGTGGTCAGTATATACCACAAATTTCTCTCCCAACAGGTAATGTCGCCAAGACTTCGGGGCAAAAATAATCGCTGCTAACTCCAGGTCGTGTGTTGGGTAGTTTTGCTCATGGGACTTCAGTGTCGCGAGCCATATGCTATGACTTGGCATTCTTGCATCGAACACACCCGGTCCAACGCGAGACGCATCATAATACACCTCGAATGGCACTCCCTCCTGCGGTAGACTCAACACCGGTGCAGTAGTCAGGCGAGTCTTTAACTCCTCGAATGCCTGCTGGCACTTGTCCGTCCACTCGAATTTGGCTCCCTTCCGTGTAAGAGCTGTCATGGGCGCCGCCAACCGAGAAAACCCTTCCACAAAACGCCGGTAATACCCTGGCAGACCCAAGAAACTCCGGATCTCAAAAACATTTGTGGGCCTCTTCCAAGATGCGACGGACTCAATCTTGGTTGGGTCCACTCTAACTCCTTCGGCAGATACTACATGCCCAAGAAAATGCACCTCTCGCATCCAGAAGTCACACTTGCTAAATTTAGTATACAAGTGATGATCTCGTAGTGCCTGCAGCACCACGGCCAAGTGCTCCTCATGCTCAGCTTTGGTTTTGGAGTACACAAGGATGTCGTCAATAAATACCACCACGAAGGAATCCAGGTATGGGGCAAATACCTGATTCATTAGATGCATGAACACAGCGGGTGCGTTCGTGAGCCCAAAAGGCATCACTAACCATTCATAGTGTCCGTATCCGCACCTGAACGCCGTCTTAGGGATGTCTTTGCTCCTGACCCTCAATTGATGATATCCCGAACGCAGATCGATTTTTGAGAACCACCGTGCTCCACTCACTGGTCAAATAAGTCATCAATCCACGGAAAAGGATACTTGTTCTTTACCGTTACTTGATTCAGCCTTCCGATAATCAATGCAAAGTCGCAACGAACCATCCGCCTTCTTAGCAAACAAGACCGGTGCACCCCAAGGTGAGGTACTAGGACGGATAAAACCTTTATCTCCCGGTTCCTTTATTTGCTTTTGAAGCTCCCGCAACTCAAGGTCCCATCCGGTATGCTACTTGTGAGATGGGTCCCACCCCTAGCAACAATTCAATCGTGAACTCGACACTTCGTGTGGAGGCAACTCCAACAACTCCCCAGGAAAGACATCCTGGAAATTCTCGACAACATCCGGCCACACCCTTTTCTCTAAGTTACCTTCCTCCTCAAAGGTTAGGGTGGCAAGCCTATGGGTAATATTGCCCCATAGCTCCCTCGTCGGTCCAGCTCTCCCAGGATCCCTATCCCATTCACCCACTAGGGTACAAGAAGATCCTGTGGGTGTAGTAAACGATACTGCCGCCTATAGCAGTCAATCTTAGCCTGAAAGGCCATCAACCATCCATCCCCTAGAATCAAACTAAAGGTCCTCATGGGCATTACGTACAAATCAAATGAGAGGTCAACCTTTCCTATCGTAGCGCACACTCTCGACACATTTGGTGGATCAACTCCACACCTCCCATTGGGGACTCGACCCTCAGAGGTCTATCGGCCTCCACACAATCAAGTCCAAGGCTCTCCACCAAGGACTTAGCAATCAGGGAGCACGAAGCTCCGGTATCAAACAAGCAATGCAACAACAACGGTGCGAGATATTAGAATAGTACCTCGAACCACCAAAGGTCCAGCTCCACCTTCCTCGGAGGGTGATGGTAATTCCTCCATTTCACTGGTGCCGAGGTAAGCGCGAACACTCTGCCTTGGCCTGCCCCACCACTAGCCTCACTTGCCTTCCCTTTTGCTCCTGCCGCAGTCCACCTGGGACGCCCCTCCGATCCTCCTTGTGGTTGCCTCTCCCCCCGTGGCCTAGTATGACCGGAACCAGCCCGACCGGCCTGCCACGAATGTGCCGGCTTAGGGGTCTGGGGCCCGAAATTGGGTTCCACCCCTGCTCCCTTGTGCTAAGCTTCCGGCTCTCCCGGCTGTTCCCCTTGCTTCGAAACACACCTTGCTGATGTGTCCCACCTTCCCATAGCTATGACACGTCAAGTGCTGCTTGGGGCACTCACGTTTGACGTGCCCCGACAGCCACAACAGGTACACCCACTTGGGAAGTTCCCCAGAGCACTCCCTGTCCTCCAAAGTAACGGGATCCGGGCGGAGCCATTGAAGCTTGGCCCCCATCCTTGGGAAAAGTCCCACTCCCAGGGCTCAACCTTCGCCTCTTGGTTTCACCGTGCTTGTCGCGCGCGCTCCGCCCCATCCGCTCCTGGTGAGCCTGTCTTCCCTCCTCTAATCCTCTCTCAACAATCTTGGCGGTGTCCACGACTTCAAGATAGGTCTTCGGTCACAGATCTCCACCCTTTGCTTCAGGGCAGGTTTGAGACCCATGGTAAACTTATGGGCCTTCAGGTCCTCCCTTGATATTGCTTCGGAGCAAACCGACTCAGCCCCGGAAATCTCGCTCATACTCGCTACCGAGCGCGATGTAAGGACCCGTACCTTGAGTTAGTCGGGTTTTGCCTCCTGAGTAGAGATTTTCTAGATTTTGACCTAGTAAATGGACTCCAATGAATTCACGTGCAAAAGGAAAGATGCTTGGAATAGTGTCCTCTATCTACCACAGAAGTTTCAGGCCATATGGACATGTATGTGAGGTGCACGTGATATGGGTCCAATTCACGTGCAAGTGTAATTGTCTTCTAAATGATGCAAGGAGGCTAGGGGTGAAGTTTGAGAGCATTTGGAGTCCATATGGAGGTGCACGTGAATTGGGAATTCACGTTCAAATTGGCGTGCAGGCATGTTTTTGCATGGTTCCCTTGGTTTTGACATTCTAAGGAACTTTCTCCAAAGGACCATGTTGAAATTCTGAGTATTTTGGCCTATATGGGTGCGGAAAGGTGCTAACTTGTGTGATCAAAACTACGTCGTTTTGATCGTGGGATTCACTTAATCAAAACTACGTCGTTTTGATGTTGTGTTGTCTATATAAGGAGGAGAAGCTCTCTGTTTTAGGTTTAGGGTTCACTTCACTCTGTGCCGTCGTCAGAGAGAGAGAGAGCTGAGAGAGAGAAGGAAGGGGAGTTCGGTTGTTCTCGGAGCATCTTGCGTGGGGAGGACGGCGTTTAGCGCAGGAGCAAGGAAGATCTGTTGTAAGGTAGGGATTCTGTTCTTCCTAAGTCCTCCTCTGTCCTAGGGTCCTAGGCGGAATGTGAGTTATATCTGTTATATTATTTATATGTAAATTCATATAGGTGTGACCTCCTATATGAATGTTGGCCTTCAATGGCGATTTTGGTGTCTGGTGTTTGTGTGATGCATGAAAAGTGTTTGATAAAATGCCCGTATGACATGCCCGCTACATGTTTGATGAGATGCCTGTGTGAACTTAGCTGTGTGAATATGCCCATTAAGTGTTTGGTAATATGTTCGTGTGGACTGGACTTGTGGTTTAGTGTGTGTACGTATGCCGGATGTTTGCTCTATGGCCTGAATGGTTGGGGTTTGTGCACTTGTGAATGGGTGCACACCAAGTGTTTGGTTGTATGCTTGAGTGACCATGTGTGTTGTGTGCTTGATCGTGGTATCCGGCCTGAAGAGGCGGTTAAATAACTTTGCCTGAGAGGCGGTTAAACCAAGGGGCCTGAAGAGGCGGTTAAATCACTTGGCCCGAAGAGGCGGTTAAACAACTTGGCCTGAAGAGGCGGTTAAATCACTTGTGGTTAAAGTGTTAGCCTGTGTGGCAGTGGAAGATTGTATATTGTTGATGTGGTTGTTATTATGTTTGCTGAAATTATTGTAACACAATACCGCACTTGTACACAAGGCATGTAGATAACAGGTGCATGGGATGGGTTGGGGAGACATGATCCCTACCGAGCCGTGGTTGCTCACCCCTCCTACCGTGTTTGTTTGTTTTCCAGGGACTTACAGGCGTTAGGTGGATACCCCAAGGTGGAAGACCTTATTTATTTTATTGTTTATGTTATTTTATTATGGGAACCGATGTAACCCCAATGGGGATGGATTGAAAAGAAGACTTTGTATTAAAGACCGATTTGGTTTGTGGACCGCTTGATGGACCGTATTTTTCTTGAATATGTTGTGAATGTTTAAAATGTTAAATTGATTTGTATCCTAACCCCTTTGCCCTCCGTGTGGGTAAAAGGGAGTCACGTACCGGTTTCCTCGGGTTGGAAATCCGGGGCGTGACAATATGGTATCGAGCATGGTCTAGTTGGCCTAGGGTAGTGGGCGGACTTGGTTATCTTGAGTCCTTTGGAGGAGCCCTGGAGGGACATGCCTGATCAACATGGTCCTCTTTGAGCCTCCAAGGTGTACTTGGGGTAGTCCGGTCTTGTGGTAGGATTTGCATGCATTGGCATTAGGGCACTAGTTGCATTTGTTGTCATGTGTGAAGGATGTGCATAACATGATTATGTGTGAACTGTGCAACTCGAATATTCTTGGAATGCCTTGGGTATGACTACAATGTGGACCTGTCGTCGTGTGCAATATTGTTAATGCAATGGTTAAAATATGTGTAATGCCATGTACGGCTTGACTTGATAATGGGGTAGAGGTAGTCAACTTGTTAGTAGTCAAACGCGTTCGACGTTTGTGCATCTTACTTCATGTAGTAAGAATGCCACCGAGGAGAGTGACACGTGCGTCCGGGGCAATGGGTCGATGAGTCATCTTGCCCATGAGGGTCCGGGTGCGGGACCATCCGTTGGAGGGCATGCGTTGTTACCGGCACAGCTACAAGAAGGCATCCGGCTGGAGGTACGAGAGCTACGGGAGGGACTCCGGCAAGACGTTCGGGAGGAGGTGCGCCGTGAGATGACAAAGACACAGCGGTGGTGCCACCACCACCACCACCAGGTGGGAGAGCCGCCTCGTGAGCGTGAGAGTTCGGCCGGGTGGTGTACCGACCCGTGCAGAGGATGACGTGGTGACACGGTTCCGAAAGGAACAACCTCCGCGATTTAAGGGGGGAGAAGACCCTGTGGTAGGCGAGCGGTGGTTGAGGCAGATTGAGCATGTGTTCTCCTTTCTCCCGCCCAGGGAGGAGGATAAGGTGCGACCGGCAATTCGGCACTGGAGGGGGATGCTTTGGAGTGGTGGACGAGTGTTGCGGGGAGCCGTGCGGTGCAACTCATGTTTTGGGAGGAATTCTTGCAACTCTTCCATGATGAGTTCTTCCGGAATCGGTGAGATGGCGAAGAGGGAGGAATTTGGCAGCCTGAAGCAAGGATCAAAGACGGTACCTGAGTATGAGCGGGAGTTCCTGGAGATTGAGTAGGTTTGCTCCTGAGACCGTGGAAAAGGAGGACCTGAAGGCCCACAAGTTCACTGGGGTCTTAGGCCAGCCCTTAGGGAGAGGGTGGCGATTCTACGCTTGAGGACCTATGTTGAGGCCGTGGAGACGGCCCGTATAGCCAAGAGAGAGCCGGATGGTGGGAGGCGAGCCCATCAGGGGCGCCAGTGCAGAGTGGGCCTGATCGAGATGTAGGGTCCAAGAGGCTCAAGACAAGAGGGAGATGGATAGCGGTTCTTTTCGCGGTCGGGGTCGGACATCCGTGAACCCCGGGAGGTTCACCTTTGGCGGCGGAAGACAGGGTGGTCCATCTGGGAGTCTACCGAGCAGATGCCATTGTCGTGGGGAGCAAGGCCACTTGAGAAAGGAGTGTCCAAAGAGGGACCGGAAATGCCATAGATGTGGACGAGAGGGCCATCCGAGCCGGGCTTGCCGGAGTGGCAACAGGGGAGTTGGAGGCATGACATCCAGCACAAGGAGTGATGCCAGTTTTCGTGCACCAGCAGAGAGACCAGCTCGTCAGTGGCCGGCTAGTCAGGCAGGATCGAATCAGACCCGACCTCAGGGGAGGCCGGAGCGGCAGCAGACCCAAGTCGGAGGCAGCCTTGGCGGGAAGCGCCAAGTGAGTGAGCCGACCGGTGGCACGGGCCAAGGGAGGGTGTTTGCGCCGGAGGCGACGTACCCGGAGGAGGTCGAGCTACCACCCCCACCAGGCGAGGGTGGAGCAGACCATCGGTGGTTAGAGGTACCCTCTTGATCTCCCGTACATTAGCTTTCGTTCTTTTCGATACGGGTGCATCATGTTCGTTTGTTGCTGAGCTTGTAATAGACGGCTTGGGGTTAGCTTGTGTGGAGGCCGCGAGGCCCCTAGTTGTGGAGTCTCCGGTGGGAGGCATGATTGAGGTACGGCGAGTGTGTCGCGACCGTGTGTTAACCATAGGCGAGGTGGAGCCGAGTTTTGACTTGCATGTGATGCCTTTGAGGACGTTTGACCTGATCTTGGGTATGGATTGGCTTATGGCTTTCCAGGCCAAGATAGATTGTTATCGGCGGCGTGTGACCTTCGTGACACCCGCAGGGACCTCTTGCACCCCGCAGGGGGAGTGGGACCGTGAGGCGAGTCGGGCCGGGCCAGTGTTGGACCGGTGGGGTGCCATTACCCACAGGTTGGCAGCCCCGACCTTTGCCGAGGAGGGGAAGGTGGAAAAGAGGGTGTGGCCCGTTGTTGTGGACCAATTTCGGGATGTTTTTCCTGAAGTGTTGAGGAGTTTGCCACCTAAGAGGAGTGTGGAGTTCACCATTGAGTTGGTGCCGGGGACGGGTCCGATTTCCCAAGTAGCGTATCGTATGGGGCCAGGCGAGTTGAGGGAGCTTCAGAGGCAAATCGAGGAGTTGGTGGGTCAGGGGTATATGAGACCGAGTACCTCACCTTGGGGTGCTCCGGTGCTCTTTGCGAAGAAGGCCGATGGCACGCTTCGTCTCTGCATCGACTACGGAAGTCGAATTCGGTGATCGTGAAGAACAAGTACCCGTTGCCTCGGATAGATGACCTATTTGACCAATTGAGTGGGGCCCAGTGGTTTTCCAAGATAGATTTACGGTCGGGGTATCACCAGCTCGGGGTAAGGGAGGAGGACATCCCTAAGACGGCTTTCGGTCTTTGGTATGGGCATTATGAGTGGGTAGTGATGCCTTTCGGGCTCACTAATGCGCCAGCGGTGTTCATGCATTTGATGAACCAAGTCTTTGCCCCATACTTAGACTCGTTCGTGGTGGTGTTTATCGACGATATCTTGGTGTATTCCAAGACCGAGAAGGAACATGTGGAGCACTTGGCAACAAGTGTTGCAAACCTTGAGGGACAGCATTTGTTTGCTAAGTTTAGCAAGTGTGAGTTTTGGGCCGCAGGAGGTTCACTTTCTTGGCCATGTGGTGTCAGTGAGGGAGTTAGGGTGGACCCAGCCAAGATTGAGACCGTGGCATCGTGGGCGAGGCCAACCAACGTTTTTGAGATCCGTAGTTTTCTTGGTTTGGCGGGGTACTATCGTCGTTTTTAGAGGGGTTCTCCCGTTTGGCGGCTCCTATGACGGCGTTGACTAGGAAAGGAGTGAAATTTGAGTGGACAGACAAGTGCCAGCAGGCGTTTGAGACTCTCAAAACCCGTTTGACCACTGCACCTGTGTTGAGGTTGCCTAGGGAGGATATTCCGTATGAGGTGTATTGTGATGCGTCCAGGGTTGGTTTAGGGTGTGTGCTTATGCAGGAGCACAGTGTGGTAGCTTATGGGTCAAGGCGTTGAAGCCTCATGAGCAGAATTATCCTACTCATGACCTTGAGTTAGCGACTGTCATCTTCGCCTTGAAGAGTTGGCAGCACTACCTCTTGGGGGAAAAGTTTGTGGTGTTCTCGGATCACAAGAGCCTTCGTACATCTTTACTCGAAGGACTTGAATTTGAGGCAAAGGAGATGGGTGGAGTATTTGCGGACCTTTGATTTTACTCTTGCCTATACCCCGGGCAAGGGTAATGTTGTGGGCGATGCATTAAGCGAAAAGGGAAAGCCGAGGTGGCCATGAGAGAGTGGAAGCCGATGGAGCGGTTGGCGACGTTGCAGGTGCAGCCTGTTGTTCGTGATGGTGGGACAGTCCCTGAGTCCTTTGGTGGTAGTGCTCGAGTTGTACCAGCGCGTCCGGGAGGACAAGCTGGGTGACATTGAGTGCGAGGTTCTCCGTGCCCGTATTGAGGCCGGTGAGCTATCCGAGGATCGGACGAGAGGGTCCCGAGCATGAGTTGTCATTTCAGGGGCGGTTGGTCGTGGCTTCTTCCCTCAGGGATGAGGTGATGAGGGAGTTTCACCGGTCTAGAGTTGCTGTGCATCCAGGGGGTACGAAGATGTATCATGCGCTTCGGGCACATTTTTGGTGGCCTGGGATGAAACGCGATGTGGCTGCCTTTGTTTCGCGGTGCCTCACGTGTCGGCAGGTGAAGACCGAGCATCGGCGGCCGGCGGGCATGTTACGCCCCCTTGCCCATAGCGGAGTGGAAGTGGGACCATATAGCGATGGATTTTGAGGATCGGTCTTCCACCCACCACCTGGGAGGAAGGATATGATTTGGGTAATTGTGGATCGACTCACAAAGTCGGCCCATTTCCTGGGCTGTTCGCGAGCGGGACTCTATTGGGACCTTGAGTCAGTGTACATGAACGAGATTGTGAGATCGCATGGCGTACCATCATCGGTTGTCTCGGCACTGGGATTCGAGGTTCACTTCCCGTTTTTGGGCAGGTTTGCAGGAGGCTATGGGGACCAAGCTTCATTTGAGTACAGCCTTTCACCCCGAGACCGACGGCCAGGACAGAGAGGACGAATCGGACGTTGGAGGACATGTTACGGGCCTATGTGTTAGATTTCGGGGGTTCGTGGGCAACTCACCTTCCTTTGGTGGAGTTTGCCTACAACAACAGCTTATCAGGCATCCATTGGGATGGCTCCTTTTGAGGCGTTGTATGGACGGCCGTGTCGATCACCTTTGTGTTGGACCGAGGTGGGGGAGACAGCTCTCTTGGGACCGCAGATTGGTTCAAGAGGCTACCGAGAAGGTCAAGTTGATTCGTCGGCGTTTGTTGGCAGCTCAGAGTCGGCAGAAATCTTATGCGGATCAGCGGCGGCGCCCTTTGGAGTTTTCTGTTGGTGATCATGTGTTCCTTCGTGTCTCTCCACGACGTGGTCATCGACGGTTTGGGCGAGGTTCCAAGCTATCTCCGCGGTTTATTGGTCCTTTTGAGATTCTGGATCGTGTAGGGCCTGTAGCCTACCGGTTAGCGTTACCACCGCGGGCCGAGTTGAGTGCACAACGTGTTTCACGTGTCCCGATTGCGGAAGTATCACCCCGACCCCACTCATGTGATTGATTGGGGGACGTTGGACATCGAGGATGACATGTCCGTCGTTGAGGCCCCTATTCGTATCCTAGATCGGCGAGAGAAGCTTTTGCGTGGTCGTGCTATTCCTTTGGTTCGCGTGCTTGTGGCAGCACCGTGGCATTGAGGAGGAGACTTGGGAACGTGAGTCCGTGATGCGTGAGCAAGACCCGGACTTGTTCGAGGACCGAACACTCTTAAGCGTGGGAGGTGGTGTTGGCCAAGGGATAGTGATGTTTTCTTGTCCTGTGTTTTCTTGTATTAGTTGATGTATTTGTATTGTCTTTTAAAGACATGTGTTCTTATTTGTGATGTTTACTTGAGATGTGTATTCGTGCCATGTGGACATGTGTTATGTGCATTATTGTGGTTGTGGATTATGGTGGTACTGCTATGTCTTGTTATGTCTTGTTGTGGTGTGTGTGGTATATGACCCATTTGGGTGTTGTGGCTCGCCGTGTGGCAAATGGGTAGCTTGTGTTTGTTTCCTCCTATGTCATTTCTTTTCGAGGACGAAAAGTCTTAAGGGGGAGAGGATGTAAGGACCCGTACCTTGAGTTAGTCGGTTTGCCTCCCGAGTAGAGATTTTCTAGATTTTGACCTAGTAAATGGACTCCAATGAATTCACGTGCAAAAGGAAAGATGCTTGGAATGGTGTCCTCTATCTACCACGAAGTTTCAGGCCAAATGGACATGTATGTGAGGTGCACGTGATATGGGTCCAATTCACGTGCAAGTGTAATTGTCTTCTAAATGATGCAAGGAGGCTAGGGGTGAAGTTTGAGAGCATTTGGAGTCCATATGGAGGTGCACGTGAATTGGGAATTCACGTTCCAATTGGCGTGCAGGCATGTTTTTGCATGGTTCCCTTGGTTTTGACATTCTAAGGAACTTTCTCCAAAGGACCATGTTGAAATTCCGAGTATTTTGGCCTATATGGGTGCGGAAAGGTGCTAACTTGTGTAATCAAAACTACGTCGTTTTGATGCTGGGATTCACTTAATCAAAACTACGTCGTTTTGATGTTGTGTTGTCTATATAAGGAGGAGAAGCTCTCTGTTTTAGGTTTAGGGTTCACTTCTCTGGCCGCTGCAGCCGTCGTAGAGAGAGAGAGAGCTAGAGAGAGAGAGAAGGAAGGGGAGTTCTTTGGTTCTTCGCCGGAGCATCTTGCGTGGGGAGGACGGCGTTTAGCGCGGGAGCAAGGAAGATCTGTTGTAAGGTAGGGATTCCGTTCTTCGTAAGTCCTCCTCTCGTCCTAGGGTCCTAGGGCGGAATGTGAGTTATATCTGTTATATTATTTATATGTAAATTCATATAGGTGTGACCTCCTATATGAATGTTGGCCTTCAATGGCGATTTTGGTGTCCGGTGTTTGTGTGATGCATGAAAAGTGTTTGATAAAATGCCCGTATGACATGCCTGCTACATGTTTGATGAGATGCCTGTGTGAACTTAGCCGTGTGAATATGCCCATTAAGTGTTTGGTAATATGTTCGTGTGACTGGACTTGTGGTTTAGTGTGTGTACGTATGCTGGATGTTTGCTCTATGGCCTGAATGGTTGGGGTTTGTGCACTTATGAACGGGTGCACACCAAGTGTTTGGTTGTATGCTTGAGTGACCATGTGTGTTGTGTGCTTGATCGTGGTATCTGGCCTGAAGAGGCGGTTAAATAACTTTGCCTGAGAGGCGGTTAAACCAAAGTGGCCTGAAGAGGCGGTTAAATCACTTGGCCTGAAGAGGCGGTTAAACAACTTGGCCTGAAGAGGCGGTTAAATCACTTGTGGTTAAAGTGTTAGCCTTGTGTGGCGGTGGAAGATTGTATATTGTTGATGTGGTTGTTATTATGTTTGCTGAAATTATTGTAACACAATACCGCACTTGTACACAAGGCATGTAGATAACAGGTGCATGGGATGGGTTGGGGAGACATGATCCCTACCGAGCCGTGGTTGCTCACCCCTCCTACCGTGTTTGTTTGTTTTCCAGGGACTTACAGGCGTTAGGTGGATACCCCAAGGTGGAAGACCTTATTTATTTTATTGTTTATGTTATTTTATTATGGGAACCGATGTAACCCCAATGGGGATGGATTGAAAAGAAGACTTTGTATTAAAGACTCGATTTGGTTTGTGGACCGCTTGATGGACCGTATTTTTCTTGAATGTGTTGTGAATGTTTAAAATGTTAAATTGATTTGTATCCTAACCCCTTTGCCCTCCGTGTGGGTAAAAAGGGAGTCACGTACCGGTTTCCTCGGGTTGGAAATCCGGGGGCGTGACACGCGATCCCCCTGGCTTCAGCCGCCGAACTCCTCCCGCTTCGCCACCGCAATGACTCGGGAAAGAACTCCTCATGGAACATCTGGAGGAACTCATTCCAGGCCATGGTCTCCATGTCCCGGCTTCCCGAGATGCTAAGCCACCATTCCAAGGCTTCCTCCTCCAACTGCCGGATCGCTAGTCTCACTTTGTCTTCCTCCCGGGGTCGAAGAAAGGAGAACACATGCTCGATGCGCCGCAGCCCGGTGCTCGCTCCTAGAGGTTCAGCTCCTCCCTTGAACCTTGGTGGATGTTCCTTTCGGAACTGCGTCAACACGTCTCCCTCTTCCCGCCTCACCGGCACTTCCCCGCCTACACGGAGGTTCCGCCTCACGGGGTGGAGGGGGTGGCACCGCTTGTCGTGCCATCATCTCCCGACGCACCTCGTTTAGGATCTCTCCCCCTGAGGTCCTCACGCATGCCTTGCACGTTCTCACTTAGGGCCCGGGCTTGGGCCATGATCCGCTCCCAGGGGATCATCGCCCTCTACACGCTGTCCTCTTCCCTCTCCAAGACGGGCAGAAGATTCATCTTCTACAACTGGAGTAGCTCGGGTTACTCTCCTAGGAGGCATAGTCTACATAATTTAAACCAAACTAGGATCAGCTTCTCTCAAGCTCTCACACACCCTCATCCCCATGGGCCATGAGGTACTCAAGCAACATTTTACATTTCAACACACAGGTAAATCACGAAGCACACAGCAGCAATTCATAGCAACAAGTCTCACGGAAAATCACCGAATTTCACAAGAACAAAATTTTGTTCTTAGCAACAAGTTTCAAGAATACGCATGTCCAACCACAATACTCATATCGAAATTAAACTAGTGCCCTAATGCCAATGCATGTATGCACCCTCAACCCAAATGCAAATGCCCTACTCCTTGGTCTAACTACCCCCGAGTACACCCCAGAAAACCAGATAGGACCACGTTGATCAGGCGTGTCCTATACCGCCTCCTAAGAGTCTCGAAGCGCCAGGCCTCCTCACTATCCTAGGTCCACCAGACCATGAACTATCGCTCGATACCATATTGTCACGCCCCAATTTCCTTCCACTTGGAAATGAGTAGTGATTGCCCATGCCCGCACCCGAAGGGACAAGGGGTTGGTGCAAGCACCTTAAAAGGACTTCTAGCACGGGTCTTTGTCCCAAACCTTGCACAATCAAGGCTAACATGCCAAGGGGCATGCTCCCGCCTCCCAAACCATGCACACAAACACAAATTGAATAACAACATCTCATTTTATTTCATTTCAAAGACTAAATGTTTATTACAACCCAAGTTGGGGAAAAACCCCTATGAAGCCAGGTGTCTTGTTATAATAAAACCAAACCAAATTCCAGAACATAAAACCAAAGTACAACAAAGGAAATAGCATAAAACTCCCAGCCCCAGGGGCCTAGCTCCTCGGCCTTCACCTACCGCCTACTAAACCCCGCAAAAGAACAGTTTATAGGAGGGGTGAGCAAACCATAGCTCAATAGGGATCCGGTCTCCCCGCACCCGTCCCGCTCTACAACATGCATGATATGTGTATGCTTGTGCTCGTGTCGTGCCTAAGGCTAAAGCAAGCAAACATCACCCAAGAAACACTCTTTACCTGAGCCCGCACCGGAGGGCAGAGGACACCCCGCCACCACGGCGACATGACATACCACATCCAGGCGAATGTTGCATGGACACCAATGCAACATTTTCCACCCGAGTCGGATATGGTCAACCACCTCCTCGGGCGCCATACCTACCCTCGGAATGGGTGTAGACTTAGCCCACCATCGTGAGTGTTACACCGAGACTCAGGACCACGTCCTGGCCAAATCTCAAAGGGGTCCAGCTATTGTGCCTGGCCCATATCTCACCTCGGTCTCAAACAGATCAACGGAACAACATAGCATTACATCTCAACATGTAAACTCAAGACAAAGACTTACACTTTATCTCGGAAGGACCAACATGGTCAGATACAAGCCACACACATCAGCCTCATAGGCTTAAAATCAAATACAAGTCAAACACAAGACACACCAAGTCACGCAGGTATATCATCGGACACCCATATATAAGGTCTCACAGGCATTATATTGAATACATGGCATGCAGGCCTCACAGACATTTTATCAAATACATAGTGTGTAGGCCTCACGGACAATTCATCAAACACATGGTGGGCATAAACAAACCCGGAAAATCCTCAGGCCAAATTCAACATCAAAATCAACGGAACATGCCACCGAAGGCCAACATCCATAAAGGAGATCACACCTATATGGATTTACATATATATATATAGGTGAATATCCTAGAACAGAGGAGAGTTAGGAAGAACATGAATCCCTACCTCAGGCTTTTGTCCTAACCTCCACGCTAGACAGCTCCCAATGACACGAACCACCACGGTAATCGCCCGGAGATCCTCTCTCTCTCTCTCTCTAGCAAGAAGTGCAAAGAAAGAAGAACACAAGAACCCTAAACTCAAACTCAAGCCCTCATTATATAGACACTACCCACATCAAAACGATGTAGTTTTGATTAAGTAAAACCCAGGGATCAAAACGACGTAGTTTGATCACACAAGTTAGCACCTTTCCGCACCCATAAAGGCCAAAATACTCGAATTTCAACATGGTCCTTTGGAGAAAGTTCATTAGAATGTCAAAACCAAGGGAACCATGCAAAAATATGGCTGCACGCCAATTTGAACGTGAATTCCCAATTCACGTGCAACTCCAAATGCACTTCAAATGCGCTCAAACTTCACCCCTAGACTCCTTGCATCATTTAGAAGACAACCACACTTGCACGTGAATTGGACCCATTTCACGTGCACCTCACATACACGTCCGTTTGGCCTGAAACTTCGTGGTAGATAGAGGACATCATTCTAAGCATCTTTCTTTTTGCACGTGAATTCATTTGAGCCCATTCACTAGGTCAAAATCTAGAAAAACTCTACTCGAAGGCAAAACCGTGACTAACTCAAGGTACGGGTCCTTACAACTAAACCCTAGCTCCACGAGCTCAACGGCTCAACACGATCCTCAACAGGATCTCGCCTAGGGCACTCAGCCCCGCCTTTACGAGCTCAATGGCTCAACCGGGCCTTAGCCTGTCACGTCAACCACATAGTATCACCTATGCCTCACGGTGAGAACACCAACAAGTCATGGAGTCCAAGCCCCAAATCCTCAAACCAACATACCTACACTAGTATGACAATAAGGTTCACAACACTCCCTTTATAATTGAGGCTAGTCTTCATAAATCGATCCTCAAATCTTGACCAGGAGAGAGGATCTTCGTAGAAGCTATTTTCTTGAAATAAAAAGTCCTGGCATTGGCTCCCCATACCATAACTAAGATAATCTGATTTTTGGGGATTTTTCTGAGAGGTCTAACCTAGGTGCGCAAATGGTCACCTCGAACCCAAAACTGAATTTTTCGAGGATTCAGTACTAATTCCCAATTTTTACATTTTGAAGGACTGGGAATTTAATTTTCTAGTATTTTTCTTTGAATCCAAATGGGGGGTTATTTCATTATTTACATTATAACTTAAGTATAGTACTTGAGGCATAATGGTTTACAATGTAAATGGTCCAGTCCAGTGAAACTGGAACTGCACTACCCAATTGCTCAAGATACTGCTCGAAACTGCCTGCTCGAGACTGTACGAAACACCTACTCGATGCTACATTCTACTCGATGCTCCCTGCTCGAAGCCTCTACTTGAGACTGCACGAGACTCTGCTCGTCGCTACTATGTCAGCAGTGTCGAGTAAAACTCCATTGTAACCGCCGACTGCGTTCTTCCTGGTTTCATCTCGAAACCCAATTATACCCATTAAATCCTCCTTTCTAAGCATCAATTCATCCTTATTAAGGGTTTCTAACATCATCTAGTCACATTAGGCTACGAAACAACCTAAATCATCTAGGTTTCATGCTTAATTTCCATTTTTTTCCCAATTCCTAGGGTTCATCACAAATTTTCATGATTTCATCTAATTCTTTCCTGTTAATCCAATGAAACAACAAAGAAAGGGTGAAGAATCAATGGAACACCTACCTAGAATGATTCTTGAGGATCGAACAACCTCAAAACGCCCCAAAGCGAAGGCTCCAAGCTTCTCTCTCTCTCTCTCTCTCTCTCTCTCTCTCTAAGCTCTCCAACGCACGAACAATGAAATGTAACATGGAAGCTCTTACTCTCATCCTATTTATATTTCTGCATTTTCTTTCAGTGATAAATCCCAAAAATATTAATTGACCTCCTAGGTCACAAACTCCAAATTGAGCCCAAGTACAGCCAAAACGCTCAAAATGACAAGCACATCACTCTCCAGATATTTTCTAACCCAATTGACCGCTCAAATGCAAGGTCAACCAATAACCCCCCAAGAAAGTCAATAATCAGGCCACTTGGGGCCCTGACCCAGAATTGGGCCCAATTACACTCAAAATGCTCACATTGACAAACACAATATTGTCCAGATGTTTTCAGCAATAGAGAAAGACTATCTCTCCGCCCTACCCAAATACAGGTCTTTACAAACACCACCACAAAAGAATCCAAGTATGGGACAAAAACCTGTTCATCAGATGCATGAACACTGCTAGTGCATTAGTGAGTCCAAAAGGCATTATGACCCACTCATAAATGCCCATACTTGCACCGAAAAGCAGTCTTAGAGATATCCTTGGTCATGCAAAGACCCTCCCCTGGCCCATGCCACTGGTTGGCTCACTCATTGGATGTTTCCCGTCCTAGCTGCCTCCAACACCTAGCTGCTGCTACACTGGCCTCCCCTAGGGATGGGACTAGATGAAACCTTCCTGACTAGCCTGCCAATGTCGAGCTGGTCTCTCTACTAGTGCTCGAAAGCTGGCATTACTCCTCGTGTTGGGTGCCATACCTCCTGCTCCCCTGTTGCTGCTCCTGCAAACCTGGCTCAAATGGCCTTCTCGTCCATAGCTCTGACACCGACAACCATTAGGAAGACCTCCAACTAAACCTCCCTAGGTTTACCGATGGTTGACCCCTACCGCGGAAGGAACCGCTACCTCTCGGTCTTAGGCCTCTTGGACCCAAAATCAAGATTAGATCTACCCCGCAACCGACGACCCTGTTAGGCCTGTCTCCTATTATCCAGTTCTCTCTCAGCTATATGGGCCATCTCCACAACCTCAAGCATAAGTCCTTGTCACGCCCCGGATTTTCGACCCACGTAAACCGGTTAGTGAATCCCCATGCCCGCACCCGAAGGGAAAAAGGTTAGTGAGAACACCGAGAAAGGGACCTTAGCACGGGTGCCGTCCCTAAACCATATCACACATATACTAAAATCTCATTTCAA
Source organism: Taxillus chinensis (assembly GCA_023512835.1). Classification (NCBI taxonomy): domain Eukaryota; kingdom Viridiplantae; phylum Streptophyta; class Magnoliopsida; order Santalales; family Loranthaceae; genus Taxillus; species Taxillus chinensis. Next base: position 30,032,109 of record CM042092.1, on the reverse strand, counting down.
AGCATAGTACAAACACACATACATACATGTTCTTTCCCCCACGGGGTTACCACCTAGTTTTTACAATACGACAAAATAAACAAACACACACAAGGTCTTCACCTCTGGTGAACCTCCTAGCTCCTGTAAGCACCTGAAACAAACAAAAACAAACACAAGAGGAGGGGTGAGCAACCACGGCTCAAGAGAGATTATGCTCTCCCGACCCATCCCAACTCATAAACTAGTGTAGGCATGTGCTCATGTAATGCTACATATATATATATATCACCAACTGAATCATGTACACATATTGAAATGAAAGAAAACCTCTCAGGTAATCCCAAACATTGCCTCTCAGGAACACAGTACTGCCCCTCGGGCACAGCAGTACCTCTCAGGCACAATATTACCTCTCAGGCACAATAGCCTCTCAGGCTCTGAACAAACCTCACCTCCCAGGTCCTCAACAGTAGCCTCCCAGGCTTATCAAGATAGCCTCGCATGCCCACATGATCACTTGAGTTCACAACTCTATCCTTATGTCTTGACCAAGAGAGAGGATTCTTGTAGAAGCTATTTTCTTGAAATAAAAAGTCCCGGCATTGGCTCCCCATAGCATAACTAAGATAATCTGATTTTTGGGGATTTTTCTGAGAGGTCTAATCCCACTTTCCAAAAAGTCACCACTATGAACTTTTGAAGATTTCCGGGATTTTACACTAAATCCCATTTTTCACATTTTGTAGGAGGGAGAATTAATTTTTCTGGTATTTTTCTTTGAATCCAAATGGGGGGTATTTCATTATTTACATTGTAACTTAAGTATACTTAAATGTGTAGATGGGTATGGGTTACAATGTAAATTGTAATCACCCGCATTTTTGGGATGTGAGGAGTGTGTCACAGTTTTGCCGTTTTAGGTGGAAATTATGGGGTTTTAGGGAGTTTTCTTTCCACACACTTTGGCTTAATCGTCTAGTATGTTGATAAGCAAGCAAGAGGCAAAGTTTGAGCCCAATTGGGAGTGCACGTGAGAATGCACGTGAGAATGCTTTTCACGTGCAAGGAGACTTTTGCATTGGAGCCTTCCTGATGTTGTTCCAAGGCTTGTGGTGAAATTTTAGAGCTTTTGGAGGTGCTTGTGAGAATACACGTGAGAATGCTTTCTCACGTGCGGCCTCCATTACCTTTGTTTTGTTGTTCGATCCTCTTTTGCTAAAGGACCATGGTGAAATTATGAGTGCTTTGTCCTGTGTGTTGCAAAAAAAAAAAAGGTTGTAGTCGGTCATCAAAACTACGTCGTTTTGATGCTGGGATTCATTTAATCAAAACTACATTGTTTTGGGGTTTGAGTTGTCTATATAAAGAGGTGAAGACTCCTTGTTTTAGGTTTAGGGTTCTCTTCATCACTGCAACCGTCATAGAGAGAGAGAGAGAGCCGGAGAGAGGGAAGGAAGCGGAGCAGCCGGTTCTCGCCTGGAGCGTCTTGTGTGGGGAGGACGGCGTCTAGCGGGGAGCAAGGAAGATCCGCTTTAAGGTAGGGGTTTTGTCCTTCCTGATCTCTCTCTGTTCTAGGGTTCTTGGGTAGATTATGGTTTATACCTGCTTGTATATATATATTACATATGTAAATCCATATAAGTGTGATCTCCTATATGGATGTTGGCCTTCAATGGCATTTTTGGTCTGCTTTCTGGTGTTAGTGTGATGCATGTAAAGTGTTCGATAAAATGCCTATGTGACATGCCTGTTACATGTTTGACAAAATGCCTGTGTGTATATGCCTGTTACATGTTTGAGAAAATGCCTGTGCGGCCGGGTTCATGAGCCTTGTGAATGTATGCACGCTACATATTCGACATCGTGTCGTGTGAAGTTATGCACACCAAGTGTTTGGTTTTATACCTGTGAGGCTATACATGCTAAGTGTTTGATGTTACGTATGTGTGACTATGTGTGGCTATGTGTGTGTGTTTTGTGAAACCCGGTAGCTGTGGAAGCTCAGGATTGTTTTGTGAAACCCGGTAGGCTGTGGAAGCTCGGGACAGGATTGTGAAACCCGGTGTTGTGGAAGCTCGGGATCGTTTCTGTGAAACCCGATAGTTGTGGAAGCTCGGGACTATTCTGTGAAACCTGGTGGCTGTGGAAGCTCGGGCCTATTTCATAAAACCCGGTGGCCGTGGAAGCCCGAAATAGTAAATGTTACCCTATGTGGCTATGGACATGATAGCCGGTGTGGTCGTGGCAAAGGTTGTACATGTGACTTGTGGGTTGATGCTTGATCGGAATATAAACCGCTTGTACCTTGTTGTCACTACACTATACTTGTGCACGTCCACATGTAGATGATAGGAGCATGGGATGGGTCAGGGAGACATGATCCCTACCGAGCTTTGGTTGTTTTCTTACAGGGACCTACAGGCGTTAGGTGGGAACCAAGGAAGACCTACTTGTGGCTTGCTTATTGTTCTTGAATTTTGTTGTTTTTATGAACTTTGTAACCCTAGTGGGGAGATCTTGTAATGTGGAGTTTAATGGAATAAATGTAATGTTTGAACTTAATAAATATATGGTTTTGTCTCTGAATATAAAATGTGATGCGTACGTTGTATTCTAACCCCTTTATCCAAACCCGGGTAAAGGGAGGGTCATGTTCCGGTCTCCTCGGGTTGGAAATTCGGGGCGTGATAAGTATGGTATCAGAGCATGGTCTAGTTGGCTTAGGGTAGTGGGCGGACTTGGATATCCCGAGTCCTTTGGAGGAGCCTGGAGGGACATGCCTGATCAACATGGTCCTCTTTGAGCCTCTAAGGTGTACTTGGGGTAGTCTAGTCTTGTGGTAGGGTTTACATGCATGTGCATTAGGGCACTAGTTGCATTTGCTTATGTGTGTTTGTGTTGATGCCGTGAACTGTGCAACTCTGATTCTTCTTGAAGTACCTTGAGCATGACCGCAAGGAAAGGTCCTTGTTCATTTGAGCCGTGTGCCTTGTGAATTGAACCGTGTGCAATGTTGATTAATGCAATGTGTGAAATGTGTGTGATGCCATGTACTACTTGACTTCATAAGGGGGTAGAAGTAGTGAAACTCGATAGTTGTTGAACGCATTTCGACGTTTGTGCTTCTTACTTCATGTAGTAAGAATGCCACCGAGGAGAGTGACTCGTGTGTTCGGGGCAATGGCCGATGAGTCATCTGCCCATGAGGGTCCGGGTGCGGGGCAGTCCGTTGGAGGACATGCGCGTTCGTTGCGCGCACTGCGAGAGGGCATCCGACTGGAAGTCCAAGAGCTAAGGGAAGGCATACGGCAAGAAGTTCGGGAGGAGGTGCGCCGTGAGATGGCGGCACGGCAAGTGGTGCCACCACCACCACCACCACCGGTGGGGGGCTATCTCGTGAGCATGAGGGTTACCTGAGTGGCATACCGACTCATGCAGAGGATGACATGGTGACACGGTTACGAAAGGAACAACCTCCAAGGTTCAAGGGAGAAGGGGACCCGGTTTTAGCCGAGCACTGGCCGAGGCAGATCGAACATGTGTTTTCCTTTCTCCTACCCCGGGAGGAGGATAAGGTGAGACCGGCCATTCGGCAGCCTAGAGGGGAGTGCCCTGGAGTGGTGGTTGAGTGTCACGGGGAGCCGTGCGGTGCGGTTCATGCTTTGGGAGGAGTTCTTGCAGCTCTTCCATGATGAGTTCTTCCGGAGTCTTTGAGGTGGCAGAAAAGGGAAGAGTTTGGAAGCTTGAGGCAAGGATCAAGGACGGTACCTGAGTATGAGCGAGAGTTTCGGAGCTTGAGTAGGTTTGCCCCCCGAGATCGTGGCAAAGGAGGACCTAAAGGCCCACAAGTTCACTTTGGGCCTTAGGCCAGCCTCAGCAGAGAGTGGCAATCTTGCGCTTAAGAACTTATGCCGAGGTTGTGGAGACGGCTCGTATCGCCGAGAGAGAGCCGGATGATGGGAGGTAGGCCCATCGGGGTCGCCGGCTATAGGGCGGATCTCGAACGTGATTCGGGACCCAAGAGGCCCAAAACCGAAGAGAGGGACAACAATTCCTTCCGCAGCAGGGGACAGGACATCGGTACACCCGGGGAGGTCTAGCTCGGCGGTAGCAGACCAGGAGGTCCAAGCAGGAGGTCTCCCCGGCCGGTTGTCATTCTTGTGGGGAGCAAGGCCACTTCGGGAGGGAGTGTCGAAAGAAAGACCGGAAATGCAACAGTTGTGGGTGAGAGGGCCACTTGAGCCGGGTGTGCGGGAGTGGCAACAGGGGAACGGGAGGCGTGGCATCCAAGATGAGGAGTGATGCTAGCTTTTGTACACCAACCGAGAGGCCAGCTTGTCGGTGGTAGGCCAACCAGGCAGGATCTAGCCGGACTCGACCTCGGGGGAGGCCAGAGCGACAGCAGATTGAAGGCGGAGGTAGTCTTGGCGGGAAACACCTAGTGAGTGAGCCGACCAGTGGCACAGGCCAAGGGAGGGTGTTTGTGCTGGAGGCGACGTACCAGGAGGAGGCTGAGCTACCACCCCCACCGGCTGAGGGTGGAGCAGGACCATCGGTGGTTAGAGGTACCCTTTTGATCTCCCGTACATTAGCTTCTGTTCTTTTCGATACGGGTGCATCGTGTTCTTTTGTTGCTGAGCTTGTAATAGATAGCTTGGGGTTGACTTGTGTGGAGGCAGCGAAGCCCCTAGTTGTTGAGTCTCCAGTGGGAGGTATGATTGAAGTGCGGCGTGTTTGCCGTGACTGTGTGTTAACCATAGGAAGTGTGGAGCTAAGCTTCGACTTGCATGTAATGCCCTTGCGTGTTTTTGACTTGATCTTGGGTATGGATTGGCTTATGGGTTTCCAGGCCAAGATAGACCGTTATCGGCGGCGTGTATCCTTCGTGGACACCTGCAGGGACCTCTTGCACCCTGCAGGGGGAGTGGGACTGTGAGGCGAGTCGGGCTGGGCCAGTGTTGGACCAGTGGGGTGCCGTCACCCACAGGTTGGCAGCCCTGACCTTTGCTGAGGAGAGAAAAGTGGAAAAGAGAGTGTGGCCAGCAGTTGTTGACCAATTTCAGGATGTCTTTCCTGACCAGTTGAGGAGTTTACCTCCTAAGAGGAGTGTAGAGTTCACCATTGAGTTGGTACCAGGGGACCGGCCCAATCTCCCAAGTAGCATATCGTATGGGGCCACCGAGCCGAGGGAGCCGGCAGAGGCAAATAGAGGAGTTGGGGGACCAGGGGTATATCAAACCAAGTACCTCACCCTTGGGTGCTCCGGTGCTCTTTGCAAAGAAGGCAGAAGGCACGCTACGCCTTTGCATCGACTATAGGAAGCCGAATTCGGTGATCGTGAAGAACAAGTATCCGTTGCCTCGGATCGATGACCTGTTTGACCGGTTGAGTGGGGCCCGGTGGTTTTCTAAGATAGATCTATGGTCGGGGTATCATCGGTTGAGGGTTAGGGAGGAGGACATCCCAAAGACCGCTTCGGTGCAGGTATGGGCACTATGAGTGGGTAGTGATGCCTTCCGGGCTCACTAATGCACCAGCAGTGTTCATGCATTTGATGAATTAGGTCTTTGCTCCATATTTGGATTCCTTTGTTATGGTGTTTATAGACGATATATTGGTATATTCCAAGACGGAGAGGGAGCATGTGGAGCATTTGGCAACAAGTGTTGCAAACCTTGAGGGATCGGCGGTTGTTTGCTAAGTTTAGCAAATGCGAGTTTTGGATACAGGAGCTCCATTTTCTTGGCCACGTAGTGTCAATTGAAGGGGTTAGAGTGGACCCGGCCAAGATTGAGGCGGTGTCATCATGGGAGAGGCCAACCAATGTTTTCGAGATTCGTAGTTTTCTTGGCTTGGTGGGATATTACCATCGTTTTGTAGAGGGATTCTCCCGTTTGGTAGCTCCTATGACGGCGTTGACCCGGAAGGGAGTGAAATTTGAGTGTACCGACAAGTGTCGCGGGCGTTTGAGGCTCTCAAAACCTGTTTGACCACCGCACCGGTGTTGAGGTTACCTAGGGAGGATATCCCATATGAGGTATATTGTGATGCGTCCAGGGTTGGCTTGGGGTGTATGCTTATGCGGGAGCACGGTGTGGTAGCTTATGGGTCGAGGCAGCTGAAGCCTCATGAGCAGAATTATCCTACTCATGATCTTGAGTTGGCGGCTGTCATCTTTGCCTTGAAGAGTTGGCAACATTACCTTTTGGGGGAGAAGTTCATTGTGTTTTCTGACCACAAGAGCCTTCAGTACATCTTTACTCAGAAGGACTTGAATTTGAGGCAGAGGAGATGGGTGGAGTATTTGCAGACCTTTGACTTTACTCTTGCCTATACCCCGGGCAAGGGTAATGTTGTGGCTGATGCTGGCCGAGGAAAAGGGAAGGCCGAGGTGGCCGTGAGGGAGTGGAAGCCGATGGAGCAGTTGGCGATGTTGCAATTGCAGCCTGTTGTTCATGATGGTGGGACAGTCCCCGAGTCCTCCGGTTGTTGTGCCTGAGTTGTACCAGCCGCGTCCGGGAGGGACAATTGGGTGACATTGAGTGTGAAGTTCTCCATGCCCGTATCGAGGCCGGTGAGCTATCCTGCGGACTAGACAGAGGGTCCCGAGCATGAGTTGTCTTTTTAGGGGTGGCTAGTAGTGGCTTCTTCTCTTTGGGACGAGGTGATGAGGGAGTTTCATCGGCCTAGGCTTGCTTTGTGCATCCAGGGGTACAAAGTTGTATCATGTGCTTCAGGGACACTTTTGGTGGCCTGGGATGAAACGAGATGTAGCTATTTTTGTTTCGAGGTGCCTCACTTGTCAACAAGTGAAGGCCGAGCACCAGGAGGCCGGCGGGCATGTTACGGCCGTTGCCCGTAGCCGAGTGGAAGTGGGACCACATAGCGATGGACTTTTAGAATCGGACTTCCACCCATCGCCGGGCGGAAGGACATGATTTGGGTGATTGTGGGATGGCTGACTAAGTCGGCCCATTTTCTTGCTGTCCGCGAGCGGGATTCCATCGGGGCCTTAAGTCCACCGTATGTGAACGAGGTGGTGCGACCGCATGGGGTACCATCATCAATTGTGTCCAACGGGGATTCGCGGTTTACTTCTCGTTTTTGGGCAGGCTTGCAGGAGGCTACGGGGACAAAGCTTAACTTGAGTACAGCCTTTCACCTTGAGACCGACGGCCGACAGAGAGGACGAATCGGACTTTGGAGGACATGTTACGGGCTTGTGTGTTAGATTTTGGGGGTTCGTGGGCAACTCACCTTCCTTTGGTGGAGTTTGCCTACAACAACGGTTATCGAGCATCCATTGGGATGGCCCCTTTTGAGGCATTGTATGGATGGCCGTGTCGATCACCTTTGTGTTGGACCGAAGTGGGGGAAACGACTCTCTTGGGACCACAGTTGGTTCAAGAGGCTACCGAGAAGGTTAAGTTGCTTCGCTGCGGTTGTTATCGGCTCGAGTCGCAGAAATCCTATGTGGATCAGCGGCGGCGACCTTTGGAGTTTTTAGTGGGAGATCATGTGTTTCTTCGTGTCTCTCCACGACGTGGACATCGGCGCTTTGGGAGAGGTTCCAAACTCTCTCCCCGGTTCATTGGTCCTTTTGAAGTTATAACTCGTATGGGGCCGGTAGCTTATCGGTTAGCATTGCCACCGCGATTGAGTCGCGTGCACAATGTGTTCCACGTGTCCCAGTTGAGGAAGTACCATCCCGACCCCACCCATGTGATCGATTGGGGGGACATTGGATATTGAGGATGACATGTCCGTTGTTGAGGCCCCTATCCGTATCCTAGATCGGCGGGAGAAGCTTTTGCGTGGTCGTGCTATTCCTTTGGTTCGCGTACTGTGGCAGCACCGTGGCATTGAGGAGGAGACTTGGGAACGGGAGTCTTTGATGCGTGAGCAACACCCAGAATTGTTCGAGGACGAACACTCTTAAGGGTGGAGGGGTGGCTGTTGGCTGGTGTATTTATGTTTCCTTCCGACTTTTGACTTTTATTTGTATTGAATGTGTTAATAAAATGTGCTTGAGATGGGTATTTGTAACGTGGATGTTTCCATAGATTGTAATACATGTGGTTATAGATTGTGGTGGCACTATGTTATGTGCTATTGGGTACAATGGGCGGTGTATGACCCATTAGGTTGTTGTGGCTTCTTTGTGTTGTTTTCCTTGCGTGTTGTCTCTTTTCGAGGACGAAAAGTTTTAAGGGGGAGAGGATGTAATGACCCGCATTTTTGGGATGTGAGGAGTGTGTCACAGTTTTGCTGTTTTGGGTGGAAATTGTGGGGTTTTAGGGAGTTTTCTTTCCACACACTTTGGCTTAATCATCTTGTATGTTGATAAGCAAGCAAGAGGCAAAGTTTGAGCCTAATTGGGAGTGCACGTGAGAATGCACGTGAGAATGCTTTTCACGTGCAAGGAGATTTTTGCATGGGAGCCTTCCTGATGTTGTTCCAAGGCTTGTGGTGAAATTCTAGAGCTTTTGGAGGTGCCCGTGAGAATGCACGTGAGAATACTTTCTCACGTGCAGCCTCCATTACATTTGTTTTGTTATTCGATCCTCTTTTGCTAAAGGACCATGGTGAAATTATGAGTGCTTTGTCCTGTGTGTTGCAAAAAAAAGGTTGTAGTCGTCATCAAAACTACGTCGTTTTGATGCCTGGGATTCATTTAATCAAAACTACGTCGTTTTGCGGTTTGAGTTGTTATATAAAGAGGTGAAGACTCCTTGTTTTAGGTTTAGGGTTCTCTTCACTGCTGCAGCCCTGGCCGGAGAGAGAGAGAGCTAGAGAGAGGGAAGGAAGTGGAGCTACCTGGTTCGTCTCAGGAGCATCTTGTGTGGGGAGGACGGCGTCTAGCGCGGGAGCAAGGAAGATCTGCTTTAAGGTAGGGGTTTTGTCCTTCCTGATCTCTCTCTGTTCTAGGGTTCTTGGGTAGATTATGGTTTATACCTGCTTGTATATATATATTACATATGTAAATCCATCGAAGTGTGATCTCCTATATGGATGTTGGCCTTCAATGGCGTTTTTGGTGTGTTTCTGGTGTTAGTGTGATGCATGTAAAGTGTTCGATAAAATGCCTGTGTGACATGCCTGTTACATGTTTGACAAAATGCCTGTGTGTATATGCCCGTTACATGTTTGAGAAAATGCCTGTGCGGCTGGGTTCATGAGCCTGTGAATGTATGCACGCTACATGTTCGATACTGTGTCTATGAAGTTATGCACACCAAGTGTTTGGTTTTATACCTACGAGGCTATACATGCTAAGTGTTTGATGTTATGTCTCTGTGACTATGTGTGGCTATGTGTGCTGTGTTTTGTGAAACCCGGTAGCTGTGGAAGCTCAGGACTGTTTTGTGAAACCCGGTAGCTGTGGAAGCTCGGGACAGTATTGTGAAACCCGGTAGCTGTGGAAGCTCAAGACTGTTTCGTGAAACCCGATAGCTGTGGAAGGTCGGGACTGTTCTGTGAAACCTGGTAGTTGTGGAAGCTCGGGCCTATTTCATAGAACCCGGTGGTTGTGGAAGCCCGGAATTGTAAATGTTACCCTGTGTGGTCTGTGGACATGATAGCCTTGTGTGGCTATGGCAAAGGTTGTACATGTGACTTGTGGGTTTATGCTTGACTGGATTATAAAGCGCTTGTACCTTGTTGTCACTACACTATACTTGTGCACGTCCACATATAGATGATAGGAGCATGGGGTGGGTCGGGAGACATGATCCCTACCGAGCCGTGGTTGCTCACCCCTCCTACCGTGTTGTTTTCTTACATGGACCTACAGGCGTTAGGTGCGAACCAAGGAAGACCTACTTGTGGCTTGCTTATTGTTCTTGAATTTTGTTGTTTTTATGAACTTTGTAACCCTAGTGGGGAGATCTTGTAATGTAGAGTTTAATGTAATAAATGTAATGTTCAAACTTAATAAATATTTGGTTTTGTCTCTGAATATAAAATGTGATGCGTATGTTATATTCTAACCCCTTTATCCAAACCCGGGTAAAGGGAGGGTCACGTTTCGATCTCCTCGGGTTGGAAATCCGGGTCGTGACATAAATAGTCCATCCGGTGAAACTTGAATCGCTCCGAACCGCACCGCCTAATTGCTCGTGATGGTCCCTTGGAGCCTAAAGGGGGGGGGGTGAATAGGCTCTTATCAAAACTCTTTTCTTTCTCTTAAGACACAAACACTTATCTAGTTAAGTGATAGAATCACTCGGAAGATAACCAGGATAGTGGAAGTATTTTGTTTTATTATCACAAGATAAATACAACAAAATAAAAGCAAGACTCTCTTACACTCGTTTACAAATGAACTCACACACTAGCCAACTTCTATCTCCAAAGATGAAAACGCTTGTGCATACACGAATTAGTCTTTTCTTAACTAATGCACATACGCTCACTATTTTTTAATGTACAAGTATGAATATTTATACAAAACATTCTTAAGAGACAACCTTGGAACTTGTAGTTCCGGAATGCGTTCAAAGCACTAACTATCCCTCGGTAATCTCTCTGTCTTGACTGCTGCGGTTTGTGGAGCTCAAGATCTTGGGTTTGAAGAGTATAAGTGCGTTTGTGAGTTCCCAAATACAATTAAGGTTGTGTCCACATATCCGGATGATCCACGTGTAAGATTCTTCAGGTTCTCAATAAATTCGTCTTACATCGGGACGCCACGAGCTGATAACTTTAAATGCGGTTGAGTTGAAGCAGTATCTTCTTGGTCCGGTGTAATTTTCCTTACTCCGTAGCTAATGAAGCTCGAAACCTTATTCCGTGTCAGAGTGGTTGCTTACTCCGTATCTATTTAGTACTGGAATCCTTAGTCCGTGTCAGCGCTTTCTTACTCCGCATGTAAGTTCCTTACTCCGTATGTAAGTTCCTTACTCCGTATGTAAGTTCCTTACACCGGGCGAGTCTTGAAAAGTCTGATGACTTATTCCGTGTCAGCGCTTTCTTACTCCGCATGTAAGTTCCTTACTCCGTATGTAATTTCCTTACTCCGGGCGAGTAAGATATCCGGATTCCTTACTCCGCATCTGGTTTCCTTACTCCGTGTGAATAAAGACTCGGATCCTTATTCCGCATCAATACTTCCTTACTCAGCATGTATGAAAGACTCGGACGCCTTACTCCGTGTCTTCTTCACTTTAGTTCGCCTGAGGGGAAGACTTAACTATTTAACTCCATTTCAATCCTTTTGCTTCGTGCGACCTCGTTGATCAAGACTCTTACTCCGCACTTATCCTTTAAGTTCTTAGTCCGTACGAATGTTCCTTATTCCATATGTATTTGTGACTTGGTTATTTACCAAGTGTTTGACGACACTCACTCTTGTCCGGATCAGGATTATGTATCCTGTCCTTAGCTTTGCTCTCACGAGTGCATCTCTGGATTAGTAACATATCTTCTGCAATGATCAAATAAACACAAAAGATCTCAGATCAAATTACATAAGGCTTTATCAACATTATCCAAATTCTGGGTTTGATCCAACAATCTCCCCCAATTATGGATATGCCCAAACCCTTTGTAATCCGATCCTGGTAAGCAATGCAAAAGAATAATATACAGAATACGCAACACAACCAATTTCATTAATCAGCAACTAAATACAATTCAGCCTTAATACAAGTTTTTCACTAGGGTACATAAGGCTTACTATACTTGAAGATCATAGTTGCTGCCTTCTCTCTAAGCTCCATTGTCTCGCTTCATCGTAAAGGTGGTGTGTTGGCTCCAATATTTGTCCACGATTAAGAATGACTTGATGAAGTGATGAGACAAAGGCTCCATGACTATCTCCATCCGTTTGTTGTGGCACTTGCTTCTTGCCCGGAATGTCGCCTTGAGTTTCTCGGTCGGACGTTAGGGGTGTGATGCCCAACTCTTCATATAATCGGCTTTCTTCACGCCTTGATCGGCTGAGACACAGAGGTTCCCATTGATTCTTCCTAACGAAGTGCTCCACAATCCGATGAGAATCAATGAGAATCATTTGCTTGGACCGAATCATGAAGACGACCATCATGAAGTGTGGCGACATGATCCGGTACGGAATGAGGATGGTTGAGAGAGTTTTCCATGGCTTGCTATCCTCAGAGTTCGTCAATGAAGGACTGAATTAGATCCACACTGCGAAGATAGCCCTCATTCCAACACGGCGAACGTCAAACAAGTGCCCATCTTTGTAGAGAGATGGAAACGCCTCATCTCCATTTTAGCAGCTCTCGAGAAGTTGTCAATGTCTTCTCGTAGTAAAGAGTCCTTTCTCCGAACAAAGAGTCCGAATGTCGGCCGGGGAGAAAGGGTACATTTCGGAAAGACATCTTCTCTCTGGCAGAAGATGCAAGATAGGATTTCATTGCCTTGCGCAAGCTTCCATCCGCATCGGAAGGATCAAACTCCGCATATGATGGGAGGAAGGTATCACCTGCGGATGAGGAGGATGGAGGAGGAGCCGGAGCCGCAAGAAAGGAGCTTGGTTGAGAGAAGCGGCTTCGTTTGGGAATTTCAACTCTCTGAAGCACTGAAGTGGCAGGCCGCTTCTCAGTCCGAGTAGATGGTTGTGGGGCAAAAGGAGTAGACGGATCAGATGACACTCTCTCCCCCGGTTTGGCAGATCGCCGGGAAGCAACAGGAGGACGAGCCATCGTGTGCGCCAGATCCGCGAAGGAGGTAGACAATGAATGGATGGATGTGGCGACAAGATCCATTTTCTGCTCCATGGAAGTGGAGGAGTCAGTGAGAGCGGAGAGGAGTTGGGCGCCGAGGGCATCAACTTTGGCAGCGATGGCGGAAATTTGGGCGCTTTGAGCTTGGGCGTGTCGGTCCAACCGGGCGGAAAGCACGGCGTCGAGTGGACCGTGCCAAAAGAGGCACGCCCAAGGACCAATTTCGGAGCTTTGGAGGACTCCCCCGCATGAACAGGAGTAGGAGTGCGTTGGGCAGAGGAGTCCGCAGGAGTATCAGCAGCAGCAGGAGCATCCGGAGCATCAAAGGCATCCGGAGCATCGGAGGCAGCCGGAGCATTGGAGGCATCCAGAGCAAGGGACCCGCTGTGACCAGATAAGTCAACCACGGGAATCGCGGCAGCAAGAGAAGAGGGTCCAGCCTTAGCAGGGGAAGGACTTCGTGCAGCAGGGACTGGGCCGGAGGGTGTAGGGAACGTTACATCGGGAATGGCAGCCGGCGTAAGAAAGCCTTGGTCCAAGTTCCAGATGATCATTGTCTCGGGGATTGGGTATTGCGTGTGTAAAACACCCGGAGATCGGTGTCAAAAATGGAGGAGGTGTGGGCTAGGCTGAAACGGAGCCAAAGGTCCGTTAAGGTGTCGGTTGTGAGATTGTCAAGATAATCTCGGGGTTGAGGTAGGGGAGGCAAAGGGGCTTCAGGAGAAGCGGCCGGGACATCAGCAGTGGCGACAACAACAGCAGTATCAACCGCGGCAGCAATAGTGGAGGTGGAGGGAGTTGGGACATCAGCAGCAGAGGGGGCTGAGGAAACAGCTTTAGAAGCACTGCACTGAGATGGCCCCGCAACCTCGGACGGTTTGGCACGGACGCTTGGTCGGGAGGCCCGTGAGTAGGAGGGTGCAAAGACGGACCGAATCCGGGAGGATCGGGGTGCAGAACTGACCTCGTGGGCTTGGCTGTCAGAGGGGTCACCAACAGAGCTGCCTTGTTGTTCCGAGGCAGGGAGAATGCGGAGAGCTATAGTGGGTCGGCGAGCGGTCATGTTCCCGTCCGGCGTAAGGTAACGGAGGTAATAAGCCGAGGGAAACGAGAAGCATCGATCGGGCAAAATGGTCCGGACGTAGATGCCGAAGACAATGCTGAGGATGCGCCCGAAGGAATGGTTTTTGGGACCATTCTGCAGCAAACGAAATAAGAACATCCCCCAATCCATCGGAAGACCTTCAAAAACGCCGTACATGGCCAGGAGAAGGTCGTACGGAACTGAGTCCAGGGCGGATGTGCGAGCCAAGAGGGCATCGACTTAGAATGGTCGCCATATATCGATAGCGACCCTGGAAGGATTTCACCTTGTATTCCTTCCCCTTGTTCGTGCAACCCATAGAAGCCACCATTGGATCGGCATCCGGGCGCCGTGGTTCACCGGGGGTAGGTGGAGAGCAGTGCGGAGAATGGCGGGAGTGATGAGGATGGATTCTCCGCGGACATGGGAGATGATGGAGTCGGTGGTGCAGCGAATCCGTTGGTAATACTCAATGATGTCGTCGATAAGAAGATCAACAGGATTGGTGACCAGATTGAGTATATGTGAAGCTTCAAGGAGAGGGCGAAGCTGGAAAAACCAATCCGGAGGATTGGAGACAGCGTGCCAATCAACTAGATGACCAGGATTTACGCCGGAAAGGGAGATTCGGGTGCCATTGCAAATTAGATTGGAAGGACAAGATGAAAGGTGAGGTCTTGACAAGTGGAAGGAGCAACGAGAGGTTTAGGGATTTGAAATGAGCAATACTCGTGCTTCGCAAGAATGAGCAGAACATATAAGACCGAGTCCGCAAATGTCGGCGTGCCTAGGAATGTGCGAGTGAGATAGGGACCCGCGCGACATGTTGATGTCATTAGTCTTGGATATCGATGCGCCTCCGAATGAAATGATGTCGTGGAGACCGCATGACCAAGTAAAGATAACAACTGGTTGCCATCCAAAGAAGTGTGTGTGCAACCCGAGATATGTATTTAATGAATCATCATTATTCCTCCTCAAAAGCATGCGACATATGAGTATACATGGATTGTCACAATTGAACAAGTGTCGGAGTCCTGGAGGAAAGAGCCGACAATCATCCGGAGTAAATAATATTCATGGAGGAGTATCCGGATGAATAATAGACCTTGTCCGTGGTAAACAGAGTTCGGTGAGAGAGTAGAGTAGATTCCTTTGCAGTCAAAAAAGTCAAAGAGAAGAGAAGTACCACAACACTTCAAATCCGAGACTATGGACTGGATTTATCGATACGGTTGCAAAGAAAATCTGAAACTCGTAGCTAAATAAGGATAAACTGAAAATACAAAAGCTTAACAGGCAAGGATTAGTACGGATTAGAGAAGATAATCGGTGAAAAACAACATAATCCGAACTAATGAGAAACAGAACTCATGCATGGCTAAGAATGTAGTAGACGTATGCATACGTGAAAATGATCAATATTACTAAATCGGGGCATATGTCGACAAACAATACACAGGTTCATATAGGTCAACATAGCGAAACCGTCTTCTGTGAACAACGTAGCTAAGATTAATTAAGGAGCATATGATTTGGCCACATTCGGATTCATGAGTGAAAAATGATAGAGCGAACACATGTCAAAAGAAGGCAGATGATTAGCCGATTAAAATGCATGGTTGAAGAAGGAAAATACATCCAAACATGCCACTTATCCGATTCAAAATAGCATGTCGGTCAGATCCGGAAGTAAAAGTTTAGAGGAAGGAGAATCCGAGACATATTAGGGGTTCATTGCTACTCCCCCGTAGATCATTTAATCCTCTCAATGAAAAGCTCCCCCTCAAATGACGATCAGGAAAGAGGTCATGAGACATATACGGGGGTATTACCGAATAATATATAAAGCATTGTCTCCCCGTAGATTGTGCAATCCTCTCGGTTGACCGTTCCGATTTGTAGAAGTTCAAAGACTGTCTATCTTATTAGAAAACTATACTTCGAAGCTTATCGAATTGCGATTGAGTATTCATCCACCAGGCATTCCAAGCTAACCCATTTCACTTCTTCAACTATGCATGTTAATAGAGTAATCTAAATGAACATGCTTTTGTCACGTGGTGATTAATGGAAGTTAAGATCATGAACCCGAAAGAGGTAAATCATATAAACCGTAATTATGTTAGCTTAAACGACTTCAGTCGGGAAACGCAAGCATCCTCCCAATATGAGGTTGAGATTAATATCAGAAGCATGAAGCCGTTAAACAGTAAGTATGATCAGCAATACGATCAGGAAGTCTCTACTACTTTCAAGAACGTACAATGCATGTTCGAGAGTAAATATACTATTGGGTAATGCAAATGTGAAGCTATGTAGAGAAGTCAAGCATACCTAATCGGAAGAGTAGTTCGGGAGAACCTCGCATCAGGTAGGGGCTTTGTAAGTATGTCTACTAATTGATATTCAGTAGCAACATGTTCCAGTGAAACATGCTTTTTGAGAACATGATCGCGTATGAAGTGATACCTGACCTCAATGTGCTTCGTCTTAGGATGCATGACAGGATTGTTGCTGATGGCAATTGCACTAGTGTTGTCACAGTAGAGTGGAATAGATGACATGTTGAAAACGTAGTTAGTAAGTTGACTTTGCATCCAAAGTAGCCGTGCGCACAACTTCCAGGACTATATATTCCGCCTCGGTAGAGGTTGATACGGAATTCGCTTCTTCCTGAACCATGAGATCAATCTATTTCCTAGAAACCGACATGTACCGCTTGTGCTTTTCTGTCGATGCGACATCCAGCCAAGTCGGCATCGAGTATTCGGATAAGGTGAAGTTGGACTCTTTTGGGTACCGAGTCCCAAATTCATCGTTCCCTTGAGATACCTTAATATCCGTTTTACATGAAGCATATGTGACTCCTTGGGATTCGCCTGGTATCGTGCATAGATGCAAGTTGCAAACATAATGTCCGGGCGACTTGTCGTAAGATACAACAAGGATCCGATCATCCCTCTATAGTCGGTCACATTTCTCGATATGCCGTCCACATCCGGATCTAACTTGGCACTGATAGGCATGGGAGTTTTGACGGGAGATGAACCTTCCATACCAAACTTCTTAATAAGATCGCAAGTGTACTTAGCCTGATTAATGAAGATTCCTTCCTTTAATTGTTTAACTTCTATTCCAAGGAAGTAGGACAGGTTCTCCCATCATGCTCATTTCAAACTTGCCTGTCATCAACTTAGCAAACTCTTCACAAAGCTTCGGATTCGTTGATCCGAAAATGATATCATCCACGTATATTTGTACGATCAGAGTGTGTCCTTTCTCTTTTCGTAGAAATAGAGTGGTGTCTATCTTCCCTTTTTGGAAGTTATGAGCAAGTAGGAATTCTGACAGTGTGTCGTACCAGGCTCTTGGAGCTTGCTTCAAACCATATAGAGCTTTCTGAAGTTTGTAGACAAGATGTCCTGCCTTAGGTTCAATGAAGCCTGGAGGTTGTTCAACATACACCTCCTCTTGAAGGTCTCCATTCAGGAATGCGCTCTTGACGTCCATTTGATAAACTATGAAGTTTTCATATGAAGCATACGCCGGAAACATTCGGATTGCCTCAAGTCTTGCTACCGGAGCAAAGGTTTCATCATAATTTATTCCTTCTTCTTGACGATATCCTTTGGCTACCAGTCTGGCTTTGTTCCGGATTATTATTCCATCCGTATCAAGCTTGTTCCGGAACACCCATTTAACGCCAATGACTTGCTGAGACTTAGGCCTTGGTACTAAGGTCCAAACATTATTTCTCTTAAATTGATTCAGCTCTTCTTGCATGGCTTCTATCCAATTCAAATCTTGAAGAGCTTCATCTACCACCTTTGGTTCTATTTGAGATAGAAAACACGAGTAAAGACTTATGTTGGAGGTGGCTGCTCTTGTTCTTACACCAACAATAGGATCACCAATCACTTGATCTGAGGGATGGTTTCGAGTCCATCTATAATTCTGTGCTTGTGTTGGATGATCTTGAACAATTTGAAGCTCTTCCAGATTGGGTGGTTCAGTTGTATCGGCTGGTTGAGCTTCGTCCGGACTAGATGTTTCCGTATTGAGAGGTACGGTTGAACTAGATGGTTCTTCAACACTGTTTCTTCCAGTGGTAACTAGTCCGGACGGACTTGAAGGTGCTCCGGAATTTTGGGTATCCGTAGGAGTATATCCGGAGCTAAATGGTAGTCAGAGTCGAGTCATCCGTAGCATCATCCATAAAATTTCGTTGTGGTTCGCTAATGCCACGTGGTTGGTCAGGATGTGTAACAGGAACATTCATAAACTTCGAATAATCGACGTTGCTATCCATGACCTGCATATTAGAATTTGAAGAACCGACTTTTGACCAATCAAGATTAGCTTCATCAAAAGTCACATGGATAGATTCTTCAACTTTGAAAAGTTTTCTATTGAAGACCCGATAAGCCTTGCTATGTAGTGAGTACCCGACAAAAATCCCATCATCAGATTTTGGTTCAAATTTATTCCGGGTCTCTTTGCCATTTATCAAGATATAGCATGTACATGATAACGTGCATTTTATGCTGTTATTCTAGTGTTTATTTAGGATGTTTAAGAGCATGATTAGAGCCTTATTGCTTCATATATCATATATATTTGCTCTAACCCCTAGGAAGATGCTAGTTGCAAATACATGCGTTTTTAAGTTGTTTTGGCAGATTTTGGACCTCACTTTTGACATAGTAGATGGCCTCAAACAATTTGCGTGCAAGAACAAAAGTTTCTTAGAATGATGTCATCTACCTACCACAGAAATTTCAGAGCATTTGGAGCTGAACGTGAATTCACCCAATTCACGTGCAAGCATATTTTTGCCTCTCAGGCCTCTACATGATGCAAGGAAGCTTGGGGTGAAGTTTGAGCTGATTTGGAGGTGCACGTGAATTCACCATATCACGTGCAAATTGGCGTGCAGAGATATTTTTGGACCGATCCAATCATTTTTCCATGCCGATCATTTGTTCCTGAAGGCCCAAGTCCAAATTGTGGATGGAAGATAGAGTTTTTAATGTTTCGAGTGTTACTTATCAAAACTACGCCGTTTTGATAGATGGGCTAGGTTACACACCTCAAGGCCCATCCAAACTCTATAAATAAGAGCTCCACGCCCTCTCTGTGTATGCCTAACCCCCCTACACGTTTTTAGAGAGAGAGAGAGGCTCCACGATTTGGAGGTGCTCCTTGACCTAGGAGAGCAGCCGTCGCAGCAGCCGTCGCGGATTTTGGAGCCTGGATTTGAAGCTTTCTTTGTGCGCGTGATCAAGAAGAAGATGTTTAGCTTTTCTGCTATGGTTTTGCTTGTAATCATGCGTGAGTAGTCTTTTAATCTAGGGGAGCAATGTAGCCCCCTTGTTGCTTTCTTTGTGTTTATGAATATTTGGGTTTGGATGATTGAGTTTTGCATGTTTTATGAATCTGTTCTTAATTCTATCTTTGGATGTACACCTTGGTATTCTTAGCCCTAGTCTGGGGCGGATTGAGATTCATAACTTATTTGTAATTGGTGTGATCATTATCCTTTTGCAAGTATGATTTATTGGCTTTGCATGTTTGTGTGTTTAGATGACCATTCTGGCATACAACTCTTAAAAGGACCTCAATGACCATTTGTTGTCCTTGGCTTATGTTTAGCATGTTTTCAATCAGACAACCCTAATACCATGAACCAGGAGAGATAACATAGGGAGGTGAAATTGTGACCCTAGATGCTTTTAATCCTTGAAACTTAATCCTAAAATCGGTTTACTTTCTTTGTTTATTCAGAAAACCACATAAAAATTAGATCTTTAGTTTAAAAAAAGAAAACTTTTTGCCAAGACATTTTATAGAACAATAGTAATTGGGTGTTTTGATTTGAGAACTGGAGAACTAGGTTAATCCTCGTGGGTTCGACCCCTTTCTTGTCGCTATTCTTTTAGTGCAAACTTAGGGAATTTATTATTTTGAAGAGAGATTTAACGACATTAGCTAGCTCTTTTAGAGAGGCTAAAAATCTTGTCTGTCAAATTGGCGCCGTTAGGGGATTCAACGGTTAACTAGTTTTTAAAATCAACATTGAGTGAAATTGTTTGAATTCCGATCTTGGTGTTTTTATTTTGTCTTTTATTTTCTGTTATTTTGTGTTCTTTATTTGTTTATTTTGCATTGTTCGGAGTCTGCTTGGGTGTGTTCTTGTTGTTGTTTACAGGAACATACATCAAGGATTCCTAGTTGTGCATGCAAAGAGAGGAGGATATACAATTTACGCGGGAACCTGAAAGGTTGTTCGAGCTCGTCGTAGAGCGACTAGGGAAGCAAGACGTGAGGCGGAAGAAGCACTACAAGGCTTGGAGCAAACTGTAGGCGATCCGATGGCGGATCTCGGACCGATGGTGGTGCACCGCACGGAGGGGCCAATTACAATGGCCAATATCCAGAAGAAGAGGGTAATAGGTTTATGCCCATAACCTTCTTAGATTATGCGAGGCCGATGATGTCGGACCATTATTCTGGGATTCGGCAGACAAGAGTCCAAGCAAATAGCTTTGAGTCAAGCCGGCGTTGATCAACATGGTGAGCAATAACGCGTTTGGAGGAACAGCCGTGGATGATCCACACCAGCATTTGATGAGGTTCTACCAGGTGTGTGACACCATCAAGATCAACAACGTGTTGGAGGAGGCCATAAAGCTAAGGCTTTTCCCTTTCTCTTTAAGGGATAGAGCTCTTTGGTGGTTCAATCATCCGCCAACAGGTTCAATCAACACTTGGGAGGAGATGCGGACCAAGTTCATGTCAAAGTACTTCCCTCCTTCCAAGGTGATCCAGCTCGGAGGAGAGATTAGCAGGTTCAGGCAAGATGAGATGGAGACTCTTCATGAAGCTTGGGAGCGTTTCAAAGACTTAGTGAGAAGATGCCCTGATCATGGAAGACCCCAGTGGATTCAAATTGAATCTTTCTACACAGGTCTTCGGTCCCATTCACAAGACAAGGTGAATGCACTTGCTGGAGGATGCTTGATGAATCTAGAGCCTGACGCAGCAGCAGAGCTCTTGGAGAGGCTGTCATTAGCTGATTGGCGGTGGTCTAATGTGCGTACTTCAAAGCCAAGGGAGAAGATAGCTTCGATTGATAATTCTTCCAATGATATGCAAGCACGATTCAAGCTTTAGTGAAAGGCATGGAAGTATTGGCTCTTAAAGTTGAAGGATCACAACAAGCTTTACCGGTAGTTGAGCGGGGCTGGAGTGGAGTCAAGAAGCAAATTATGTTGGAGGAAAGGGCTTGTACCCGAAATAGCAATTTTATCCTCAACAACAACAACTAGGGTACAACCAGGAATCGGCGGCAATCTCAACCATTTCGAGAGAACTCGGAACCGAGGGGGAGATACCTCATTTCAGGACAAATATGTGCCCCCCGGGATGAAGGGAATCCGTATGCTACGGATAATTATTTACACCCACCTCCCGGATTCGAGCGAAACGACCTCGGCCTCAACAAGAAAGAGGAAGGGTATATCGGAATGTGGATGAGCCAACCAAAAGAGAGGATAATTTGGAGGAAAGGGTAGTCACACTAGAATCTTCAATTAAGAATATGGAGCCGATTACTTGTGAGTATGGCACAGAATGTAAATCAAGGGGTGTCAACCAATTCTTTTCCAAGTGACACCGAGGTGAACCCCAAGGAGAGTTGCAAGGCAATCACTCTAAGGAGCGGGAAGACATCGAATGAAGCCGAAGAGCCTAAGAAGAAGGCAATTCCAGAAGAACAAAGCAGACCCTTGGAAGTCAAGACCAAGGAAAATCGGATAAAGTCAAGAAAGAGTGCAAGAGAAGAAGGACAAGCAACTGAGTAAAGACAGAATAGTCAAGAACAGAAGCAAGAGCTCAGGCCTAGTATGCCATTTCCTCGGAGGCCGAGGAACCGAGGGGTTGAAGAAGAGTATGAGCGCTTCCTGAGTTTGTTCAAGAAGCTTGAGATTAACATTCCATTTGTGGAAGTTTTGGAGCAGATGCCTAGGTACGGAAAATACATCAAAGATTTTGTGACAAAGAAGAGGAAATATGGGGATCATGAGACGGTGGCGATCACTAACGAGGTGAGCAGTGTTGTTCAACGAGTTTGCCCATCAAGCATAAAGATCCGGGCAGCTTTAATCTCCCTTGTGTGATTGGCAATGCACCACAGCAGCAGGCCCTATGTGATTTAGGGGCCAGCATCAATTTGATTTCCTTCGCTTTGTATAAGCGGCTTGGGCTTAAGGGCATGAAGCCCACTTCCATATCATTGCGGTTCGCAGACCGGTCCACTGAAGGCCTGAAGGAATTATTGAAGATGTGCTAGTCAAAGTGGGTTCCTTCATATTTCCGGCGGACTTTGTTGTTTTGGAGATGGAAGAAGATAGAGGAGTTCGGCTACTCCTTGGAAGACCGTTTCTCGAACGGGTTGTGCATTGATTGATGTTGCTCAAGGGCAGCTAACTCGAGAATTAATGAGGAGACCTTAGTCTTCCACATGGGGAAGGCTTTGCAAGGTCAAGAGGAGGAGGATTGCCTTTGGGTTGAAGACCTTGAGGAATTGGTGGAAGATTACTTGGCGGAAGAAATTACCACCACCAATGATGGAGCCCTTCACTTATAGAAGCTCAACAAGATGAAGAGATGTACTTGACAACTGAGGAAGATGAGCAAACTACAAACTCTTTGGAGCAAGCCGAGGAGGAGAAAGAAGATGACATGCATCCAGCTCCGGAACCGAAGGAGCTGCCTGGACACCTAAGGTATGAATTTCTAGACTCTACAAATCAATTCCCCTGTCATTGTTGCTTCTAATTTGAATGATGTGGAGTGTACTCAATTGTTAGAAGTCCTTAGGAAACACAAAAAGGCCCTAGGATGGAACATTGAAGACATTAGGGGTATTAGTCCAGGAATTTGCATGCATAAGATTTTGATGAATGATGATTTTAAACCCACCTTTGAAAGACAAAGAAGATTAAACCCTGCTATGAAAGAAGTTATTAGAAAAGAAATTTTAAAATGGAAAAATGCGGGTATAATTTATGCTATTTCGAGATAGTGAGTGGGTGAGTCCATTGCATGTTGTGCCCAAGAAAGGGGGCATGACTGTGATTAAGAATGAGAAAAATGAATTGATCCCATCTCGCACCGTGACGGGGTGGAGAGTGTGTGTTGACTATAGGAAGCTGAACAAGGCCACTAGGAAGGATCATTTTCCTCTTCCTTTCATTGACCAAATGTTGGATAGGTTAGCTGGCTATAGTCACTATCGCTTTTTAGATGGCTATTCGGGTATAATCAGATCATGGTTAAGCCCGAGGATCAAGAAAAGACCACCTTCACGTGCCCTTTTGGCACATTTGCATTTAGGAGAATGCCATTTGGGCTTTGTAATGCCCCCGCCACCTTTCAAAGGTGTATGATGGCTATTTTTCAGGGTTTGGTTGAGGAGATCATGGAGGTCTTCATGGATGACTTCTCGGTGTTTGGTTCCTCTTACCAACGATTGAGAAATCTAGATGTGGTCTTAGAGAGATGTGAGGAGAAGGAACTAGTCCTAAATTGGGAGAAATGCCATTTCATGGTAACAGAGGGGATAGTTCTAGGGCACAAGGTGTCGCACATGGTTTGGAGGTAGACAAGGCAAAAATCTCCACTATTGAGACTCGCCACCTCCAACCAATGAAAAAGGAGTGAGAAGTTTCCTTGGCCATGCCGGCTTTTATAGGAGATTTATTAAGGACTTCTCAAAAATTGCAAAACCCATGAGTAGGTTGTTAGAAAAAGACACTAGCTTTGAGTTTAATGCAGATTGCTTAGAAGCTTTCAACATCCTAAAGGGTAAGTTAGTCATCGCATTGTTATAGTCACACCCGACTGGGCTCAACCTTTTGAGCTAATGTGTGATGCGAGTGATTATCTTGTGGGGGTAGTCTTAGGGTAAAGGCGAGAAAAGGTGTTTAGGGTCATTTACTATGCTAGTAAGACCTTAGATGATGCTCAACAGAACTATACCACCACCGAGAAAGAGTTGCTAGCTGTGGTTTATGGTCGCAACAAGTTTAGACCCTACCTTTTGGGGTCTAAAGTCATTGTTTACACCGATCATGCTTTGCGTTGAAATATTTGTTTGCGAAAAAAAGAAGCTAAGCCACGCTTGATTAGGTGGGTTCTCCTCTTACAGGAATTTGACCTTGAAATTAGAGACACAAAGGGAGCCCTAAATTTCGTGGCTGATCACCTCTCCCGTGTGGAGAATGCACCTAAGTCTCTACCCATTGTAGATGACTTTCCTGATGAGAAGTTGTTTGAGGTGCATCATCTTCCTTGGTTTGCCGACATAGCAAATTATTTAGCCACTGGGTTCATACCCAGCAGTTAGACTATCACCAAAGAAAGAAATTGGTAGTGGATGCTAGGAAATACATTTGGGAAGACCCAATTCTTTATAGGAGGTGTCCGGACCAAATCATAAGAAAGTGTGTCCTTGAGGAGGAGGTAGATGACATAATTCATCATTGTCATGCATCACATTATGGGGGGCCACTTTGGGGTGCAGAGAACTATGGCTAAGATCATGCGGTGTGGCTTTTATTGGCCTCACATGGTGAAAGACACCTATGTCTACATCAAAAAGTGTGATAGATGTCAAAGGGTAGGTGGTCTATCTAGGAAAAATGAGATGCCATTAACTGGAATTCTTCCAGGTTGAAATTTTTGACATTTGGGGCATTGACTTCATGGGGCCATTCCCCAATTCGATGGGTATTCATACATTTTGCTTGCTGTGGATTATGTGTCTAAGTGGGTAGAAGCTATTCCTACTAGAGTGAATGATGCAAGGGTTGTGACTCACTTCCTTACTAGGAACATCTTTAGCCGTTTTGGGACACCAAGGGCTATAATCGGTGATGAGGGTAGTCATTTTCGCAACAAATTGTTTGATAAATTATTAAACAAGTATGGTGTCACTCATAGGAAGTCTTTAGCTTACCACCCACAAGCTAATGGACAAGCGAAGTGTCCAACAGGGAGATTAAGGCCATTTTAGAGAAAACTGTTGGAGCCAATAGGAAAGATTGGTCTCAAAGGCTTGATGAAGCCTTATGGGCCTATAGGACAGCTTACAAAACTCCCATTGGGATGTCACCTTACCGTATTCTATATGGTAAGGCATGTCACTTGCCTGTGGAACTAGAACACAAGGCTCATTGGGCCTTGAAGAAGTTAAATTTCAACCCACAAGAGATCAAGGAGCTTAGGATGACCCAATTAATTGAGTTAGATGAGCTTAGGTTGGATGCCTATGATAGTGCTAAATTTTACAAAGAAAGAACTAAGAAATGGCATGATAGGCAACTCAACAATGAACCTTTAACCTTAGGGCAGAAAGTTCTTCTATTTAACACAAGGTTGAGGTTATTTCCTGGCAAATTAAGGTCCAAGTGGATGGGACCTTTTGTGATAGTTGATAAGAAGCCATATGGGAGCTTTGAGCTCCAAGTCGTAGATGGCAAGAAATTTTGGGTGAATGGCAATAGGCTGAAACCTTACTTTGATTCAACTCAGAGGGAGATAGTTGATTCCCTCTCTTTCACCATTGCATGATCATCACCGAAAGTCTAGCTACGGACTTTAAATAAAGCGTGGTTGGGAGGCAACCCAATGTTTATTCTTGTGTTTTATTTTATGTTATTTTCTTTTATTTGTTTTCTTCAATAAATTTGTTTGCAAGCTAACCATTGTGCAGGAGACTTTGTTCCTTTCTTAGCTAACCATGTGCAGGATGAGCAAATTTTTGGGTCCTGAACTTGTGGAATTATTTTTAAAGTCAAAGTCAAGGAGCAAGGAGCAAGTGAAGCCCAAAAGTGCTTGAAGATGGGCTCAAACAATTCACGTGCAAGACTTAAAGATGGTCCATAATGCATAAGCAACTCGGTGGAGAAATTTGGGCCAGTTTGGGCCCGAACGTGAATTTGCACGTGAATTGCCCAATTCACGTGCACCTCCTTTTGAGCCGTAACTTCTGGAATGGTAGATGAAGACCATGTGAATCACGTTTACTCTTGCACGCGAATTTCTAGTTGTCATATGGAGGCCCAAAAAATGCAAAATACCGATTTTAGCCCTCCTAGAAGCTTCCTACAATTCACGTGCGGAAGGAAGTATTGCTTGCCACTCGGTGGGGACCTACCACCAAAGTTTGGGACGATTCGACCGCACGCCAATTCAGCCAATTCACGTGCGAGAGGGTATTTTGGCCGAACACTCGAAAAGTTAGGGGCACGTGTATCACGCCAATTGGAGCCTCTTTCCTTCTGCACGCTATATAAAGGGAGGCCATCTTCAAAGGCTTCCACACCAAAATCACTCCGGATCCGAGTATTAGAGAAACTCTGCCCTTTTGCTCTCTTGCTCTTGAGTTTCTGCTCTTTGTTCTTATTTTCTCATTCCAAAGATGGTGCGCACAAGGAGGACTGGCCGGGAGGAGGTGCACTCACCTAGTGCTGATAGCCAACCGAGGAGGAGATACTCTTGGGGCATGCTCTTGACATGCGAGGCTTTGGAGGCTTCATAGTCGGGCTGGGCTAGAGAGGTGGCTGTTAAAATTCAAACTCGGGATTACAAAGGTTAGTATCTGCCCGGCCCAGCTATTTCTTATTCTGCCTTACAAGACTTCTATGCATCTGTCTCTGGGGAGTGAGGATGAACCGATAGGGGTTGTGCAAGGAGTTTATGTCGAATAACCCCTGATATTATTAGAAATTGCTTTAACCTCCCCGAACCCAAGTAATAGTTTCCCTGCCTAAGCCTAGGAGAATTTGGTACTGCATGTAACTATGCTAGAAAATTTCAAAGTCGAAGGCAGTATACCAAGAATGGTTTTGTTGGAAAATTTAGATGCCTAGCTTACCTGGTAGGGAAATGCTTATTGATTCAGACCAGTGGGCTAGATAGTGTGCCTAAGCCACACCTGGAGTTCATGTATAGCATTGATCATATGCTAAATGTGGATTGGGCCACTACCATTTTTAATTGGTGGAAGAAAAACTCATCCAAGCAGATCAATGGCAGAATTTTGTGTGTGATATTTCAAAGCATGCTCGCTTTGCAATTTTCCTCCATGGAGAGCATTACTTTTCCTTCTCCCTGGGTGTTAAGAGTATTGCAGGTGAAGGAGGTTTGGGGGTCAGTACCGAGAGGTCATTGGGCAACCAATGTTCCTCCTCCATCACAGCCCGCTAGGCACGGTGTTCATGTGGAGCGATCCACAGACTTTGCAAGGGAGACCTCTCCTCATTTGGATCAAAGGAAGCGGACTCTATCCGAGACTCACCGCCATGTACATGCAGTTCAATGTACACAAAGAAGACATTTTCAATTTCTTTCAAGGCATTAGTGGGCAGGTGGTGAGTGAAGTGGAGGTCATCAATTGGGCGATCACTAATGGGCACATCACTAATGCCCAATTTGAAGAATTAATGGCCCTCATCTCCTGGAGACCAACAAGCTACTTCACAACCTAGAACCGAGCATGGGAGGCCCCCGGATGTAGCCGCTCCGCATCACCTAGAGCATGGGAGGCCCCGAAGCTCCTCCTGCCGCATCTATCGAAGCTTGGAGGCAAGAAACACAGCAGCTCGGGGAGGCCAATGCCGGAACCCAGCGCGAGGTGGAAGCCCTGAGGAAGGACAATAAAGAAGTCAAAGGCCTCCTAGGCAAAATCTGGAAGGCTTTGAGCAAGAGGAAAGCATCAAAACGTTCTCCTATAGTGGAGATATCCGATGAAGAACCCTCTCCATCCCCCCGAAGATGTTTATCCAGCCCAGGCAGATCCACCTCAACAGAACCTTCACTCAGCCACCTTACTCTCACCCGGAGGAGGCAAGACCAAAGAACAGGGTATTCACCCTTCCAACCTCAAGAGGAGGCAGCCGGCAGCAGGGTATTCACCCTTTCATCCTTTTACAGATCCTGCATATTCTCGGCCCCTGGTGCCTGCTATACTTCCAGGATCTTGGGGTGCATACATGCCGCTGAACCCGAAGATCTACTTGGCACTCCTGTTCATTTAATCATTAATCCAGCTTTATCGTCTGAAGAGAGCCAAGCAGCATTTGAAGAATTCATCAATTCCACAGGTCATAGGGCTCGATTTATACGGGATAATGATATCTTCACTCCTTTTAGCTTGAAGAGGATCTTAGAGAATGAATATCTCTATGCCGACGAGATAGACCTCTTCCTGCAGGACCATGCGGTATGTCGTGGAGGCCGAGCCTCATAATTACCCCTTAACCGGGTACACTTCCATCATGCTGTGTGAGCTTTTCAATCAACCCCTGTCCGAGGAGGTATGGCGCCAACGCATTAATGGAGAGAATGAAGGGCACCGCCCTTGGCATGGTATGCATGAGGTGCCGATTCCGGTGCACATTGACCGCCACTATGTACTTGTCCGTGTGAATCTGGATGTAGGCCATGCCGTGCTATATGATCCAAGCCAAGGCGAAGGGTTTGCTAAACGGAAAAGACGTTAGTGCATGGGTTCATCAAACGCATGAAAGTGGCAATGATCAAAGAAGGCTTGTTGGCGGACAAGCTCCCTCTTATTCACTACAATGAAATGCAAATTCCCCAACGCTGACCAATTCAGTTGTGGGATCTTTGTTTGCTACTACATGATGGGTATTCTGCAAGGGAAGGAAAATTGGGAAGTACGCGGCGAGACGTCGGCTGACTTTGTGGCTCAGGTGTGACGAATGGTGGCCAATGTCATCTACTATTACAATGTGCCAAACCAGGGGTAACTGTTTTTTCCTACTCCTTCTTTTATGCCATGCGGACATAGCATATTTTAAGTGTGGTGTATGGGGGAGTGACTTGAGCCACTTGCTTTTCTTTTATGTTGTGATTGCATGTTTTATCAAAAACAAAAAAAAAACAAAAAAAAATTTTTTTGCATGATTGTTTGAGTTGTTTGATTGAATGATTTGTTTGTGGAGACATGAATATTAAGTATGCAATTTTGGCTTAAAATTTAATTTTTATGCCACATTAGTATCATGTTGTGATAAGGGTGTTAAAGTAGTTAAAATGTGCTCTGAATTGGTTTAATCATGTCTATATCTCTTGAATGATATCACCATGTTTTTGGAGCTGAGTTTTGAATATTAGCCGAGCATGAAATGCTATGATAGACCTAAGTAACCCTTAAAGTTGAGTGAAAAAGAAATGAAAAATGAGAACAGCTTCTTTTTAGCCCTTGAGTGACATTTAGGGTATGGGTAATAGTTTGATTTGCTCTGATCTTGCATTCAACATTGGTTATTTAATGGTAGGAGTCAAGTAAGCATGTGATTACTTATTAGTGCTCGGTGTTTGGTGTGTTTAGTTAGGATGCAAGACCTCTAAGTCATTGTGGATTGTCTTTGCATTCTTTTCTTTATTTTGTGATATTATTGGAAAAGGTCGTGATATAGAATGTGAAAAAGCCATCACTTAATTGGAAAATGGGATGTGAGACATCAATGATTTTTTGTCTCTCCTTATGTAGCAAAATGGCAAGGGGTATGCATTAGAAAAATCAGTCTTATTTATGTGATATGTGAGTAAAAAAAAAGAGTGAATAATCCATCAAGGGAGAGCATAAAATGCAACCTTGTAAGGTTATTACTTAAAAAAAGAAAGAAAGAAAGATTCGGAATAAAAGCCGCACCTGGCTTGATGTTTTTTGTGTGATTGTTTAAATTTGTAGCCACATTGGCTCGGTTTTGTTTTGAGAGTGTTGAGCTCAATTCTTTAGCTCATTGTTTTGTTTTATCAGTTATTAGAATAGAGTGTGAGTTTATTGAGTTTAGAATAGAGTGTGAGTTTATTGAGTTTAGAATAGAGTGTGAGTTCAAATAAAGTAGAATAGAGAGTGTGTTTTCTTTGATGAGCACAATAGGGAACTCTCATGATTGCTTGGCAAGTACTTAATCAATAGCTGATGGCGAGTGTAGAGATAGAGTTTTCCATCCATTGTTCATTGATAGGTATTGGGGCTTGAGAATTATTATATTTGAGTGAGGTCGCTTATCCTTGGTAAGAATTTAAAGGGAAACTAGGTGCTATTTTATCATGGATTGCTTGCTCATATCTGAAATTATTCTATCATTGTTCATTGATAGGTATTGCTTGCATGGTTGTTGGACTAGGGATATGGACATGAATGAACTAAGTTATGACGCATTTTGATGCTTAAATTCCCATTTCATCATGATAGAGTTGCATGCTTAGGAAACCATGATTCTCCTTGATTGTTATTTTATTTTTCTTTCGTTTGATCACGTGTTTATTTTATTTTTGCATGCTTGTATGTTTTTGCTTGAGGACAAGCAATGGTTCAAGTGTGGTGTATTTGATAACGTGCATTTTATGCCGTTATTCTAGTGTTTATTTAGGATGTTTAAGAGCATGATTAGAGCCTTATTGCTTCATATATCATATATATTTGCTCTAACCCCTAGGAAGATGCTAGTTGCAAATACATGCGTTTTTAAGTCGTTTTGGCAGATTTTGGACCTCACTTTTGACATAGTAGATGGCCTCAAACAATTTGTGTGCAAGAACAAAAGTTTCTTAGAATGATGTCATCTACCTACCACAGAAATTTCAGAGCATTTGGAGCTGAACGTGAATTCACCCAATTCACGTGCAAGCATATTTTTGCCTCTCGGGCCTCTACATGATGCAAGGAAGCTTGGGGTGAAGTTTGAGCTGATTTGGAGGTGCACATGAATTCACCATATCACGTGCAAATTGGCGTGCAGAGATATTTTTGGACCGATCCAATCGTTTTTCCATGCCGATCATTTGTTCCTGAAGGCCCAAGTCCAAATTGTGGATGGAAGATAGAGTTTTTAATGTTTCGAGTGTTACTTATCAAAACTACGCCGTTTTGATAGATGGGCTAGGTTACACACCTCAAGGCCCATCCAAACTCTATAAATAAGAGCTCCACGCCCTCTGCTGTGTATGCCTAACCCCCTACACGTTTTTAGAGAGAGAGAGAGGCTCCACGATTTGGAGGTGCTCCTTGACCTAGGAGAGCAGCCGTCGCAGCGCCGTCGCGGATTTTGGAGCCTGGATTTGAAGCTTTGCTGTGCGCGTGATCAAGAAGAAGATGTTTAGCTTTTCTGCTATGGTTTTGCTTGTAATCATGCGTGAGTAGTCTTTTAATCTAGGGGAGCAATGTAGCCCCCTTGTTGCTTTCTTGTGTTTATGAATATTTGGGTTTGGATGATTGAGTTTTGCATGTTTTATGAATCTGTTCTTAATTCTATCTTTGGATGTACACCTTGGTATTCTTAGCCCTAGTCTGGGGCGGATTGAGATTCATAACTTATTTGTGATTGGTGTGATCATTATCCTTTTGCAAGTATGATTTATTGGCTTTGCATGTTTGTGTGTTTAGATGACCATTCTGGCATACAACTCTTAAAAGGACCTCAATGACCATTTGTTGTCCTTGGCTTATGTTTAGCATGTTTTCAATCAGACAACCCTAATACCATGAACCAGAGAGATAACATAGGGAGGTGAAATTGTGACCCTAGATGCTTTTAATCCTTGAAACTTAATCCTAAAATCAGTTTACTTTCTTTGTTTATTCAGAAAACCACATAAAAATTAGATCTTTAGTTTAAAAAAAGAAAACTTTTTGCCAAGACATTTTATAGAACAATAGTAATTGGGTGTTTTGATTTGAGAACTGGAGAACTAGGTTAATCCCTGTGGGTTCGACCCCTTTCTTGCTGCTATTCTTTTAGTGCAAACTTAGGGAATTTATTATTTTGAAGAGAGATTTAACGACATTAGCTAGCTCTTTTAGAGAGGCTAAAAATCTTGTCCGTCAAGACACCCAAAAGCTCGAAATGTGAAATTGAGGGTTTTCGTCCTCTCCACATCTCATAGGGTGTTTTCATGGTAGATTTATTTATTAGAGTTCTGTTTCGAACATAGCGGCAGTGGACACGGCTTCAGCCCATAGACCGAGAGGAAGCGTTGCCCCTGCTAACATGGATCTACCAACTTCAACTAAGGTACGATTCTTGCGCTCGCCTACCCCATTTTGTTGTGGAGTTCGGGGAGCAGAGAAGTCATGCCGTATGCCCTGTTCGGAACAATATGATCTCATTTCGAAAAATCAAATTCTGTACCATGATCACTCCTGATGCATTTAATGCTCAGTCCTTGTGAGTTGCTTATCCAGTTGAAGAGATCTACTAGATGCTCAAAAAGTTAGATCCTTTGATTTCAGGAACATCACCCATATATATCTGGTGAAATCATCGATAACCACAAGGGTATATCTCGTACCAACTAGTGATGGAACAGATATAGGACCACGAGGTCCATATGAAGAAGTTGAAGAGGAGCGGTTATTGAGTTAACCGATTTGCTCTTAAACCGTGTTTGGTCTGTTTGCCAAGTTGGCATTCTCGACAGAGAGAGTCTCTCGGAGAACTTGAGTTTGGGTAGACCAGGAACAAGATCAAGTGACGCTAATTTAGACAAAGTCTTAAAGTTTAAATGTGCGCATCGCTTGTGCCATAGCCAACTATCTTCATCTGATGCTTTCGTGAGGAAGCATACAGGGTCAGAAGAATTATTTCTTAAGACCACTGAGTATATGTCCCCATCTCTTGATCCGGATAACTTAACATCTCCTGGATAAGTTTTCTCTTCTTCGTCTGGTGTTGGACAAAAAGGAAACAAGAAATCCTTTGTCACATAAATTACTAACACTTAGCAAATTATGGTTTAAACCTTCTACTAGTGCAACTTTAGTGATTGATACACAGCCGTTAGTTAAAGTGTCATACCCGACGGTCTTACCTTTACGTTGTCGCCATATGAAACGGATGGACCTTGTTTATCATTAACTTCTACAAGCAGAGTCTGATCACCCGTCATATGTCCGGAGCATCCACTATCAAGGATCCACTTGCTTTTATTGATCTTTAACTTCAAGTGATCCGGCAATGCATTCCAGAGATGCTCCCGAAAGACAACAGTTTACACTTTTGGTGCCCAAACTTGTTTCAGGCGGTTAGAGAGAGCAACGAGTATTGTCAACATTTACGGATTTGATTTTGCTAGGACTCTTAGCTTTCCAAGTTGACATTAACTTGTTAGTTTCAACCGCTTCTTTTATTTGGGTTTTCTTGGGAGAGACACTCCTTTTAGATTTAGATTTTGTTTTGCTCGAAGAACCCCTTTTATAAAACTGATCTTTATTGGATTGAAATTGATTACAAAGCCAGCTATCAGATAGACTCCAACATTCATAGTGATAATGACCCATTTCCTACGAGATGGAACAGACACTATAATGTGAAGTACAAACAGGGGATACAGGTCTCTTAGATTTTCTGAGACTTTCTACTCTATTCCCTGTGGCCTAATCCATTGCGTTTGGGTGACGCGCTCTTGGCCCTAAATGCGTCCCTTAGCCTTGTCTTTCTTTTTGGGTGCTACAGTTTTGGCTTTAATCGCAGCAGCCTTCCCTTCATCTTTAGTTACGGGTGCTACTGGTTCGGGAAGTGGAGTAACAGCCTCGACTCCACAGTCATAAACTATGGTGCCACCTGAAATGAAACCATCCAACGGTTTAGATGTACTAACAGGATATAAATTGGTTAGTTTAGGAGTGAAATCCGGAGGACACTCGGTAGCTTGAGCTATGGAAGTTGATGGTTCGGAACCTAGGCCAGGTTTGACTTGGATGTCGTCAGGATCGGTCCTAAAGGTAGAGGCTATTTCCCCGGATTTTAGCCACTTACGATTTATTTCCTTTTCCTGTTCCAGTTCATTTTTGAGTCTTTTTACTATAACTTTTAGGCCTGAGAGATTGGTATTTAACAAATGATTTTCAGCTCTTAGATCGTGATACCAGGCTTCTTTTCCTCTCGAAGTCGGTGATGTCCTTTTCGAGTCTATTAATAGTTAATTCAAGATGTTTATTCGACTTTCCATATCTTTGTACATTTGAGTAATTATTAGTCTCTCATTCTTTTCATGATCACATGGCGGAGTAAGAGATTCTAATTTACTCAGGAGCTCAGAGATAGAAGGTACCTCGATTTGCCATGAGGCGGACGTTCGGCTTAGTGGTCGGCTCATCATCCTAGGATTCCTCCTCTTCTTCCGAGCCACTCATGTATTTTGTCACGAGCGCCTTCCTCTTGCTCTTCTTGTTGTCCGAGGTGGAGCGGCGAGGAGTTACCTTGTCACTTTTCTCGGCCACTTTTGATTTGGACTCGCATTCCTTGGCCCAGTGACCGGTTTTCCCACGGTTGAAGCATTCCTGGGAACCGGACTCCGGTCGCTCCTTCCTTTGGAACGATGATGATGAGCGTCTTTCGAACCCTTTTCGCTTTTCCGTAGGAATCGCTCAAAGGATTTGACAAGAAGGGCTATCTCCTCCTCCTCATCAGAATAAGAATTCTCAGACACGTCCGTATCATCATTCCTCAGTATGTTTAGACATTCTGTAGCTTTGAGAGCTATCCCCTTTTCTTTCCGAGCTATTTTCTCATCCCTGTCAAAGTACTTAAACCTGACTTCGTGAGTCTGCAGCTCTCCATCGATTCTTCAAGGGGAACATACCGCGCTTTTTTGTCCGATTGCATCTGGAGTTGTTTGGAGTAGTAGCGATCCGGCAAGGAGCGAAAGAACTTGTCATTGATCCGGGATTGAGAATAGTGCTCATTGACGATCTTGACTCAAGAATGAGCTTGCCGAATCTCCGATAGATGCTTTCGAGTGATTCGCCCGGTTTATGATTAAAACTCTCAAAGTTCTGTCTGAGAGTGCAAATCACATTCTGCATCTGGGACTGACTCCCCTCATAGAGGATTGTCAGTTTGTCCCAAATAGCTTTTGCTGTCGTGCAGCCCTGGACGTCTGTGAAAGCCTCGGAATCCAAAGACGATGTAACATAAGCCGAGCCTTTTCACTAGCACCCGCCAGGCTCTTTCATCGTTGGTAAGTTCAAGATCTGTCTTTGGCGTCCTAACTCCATGTTCTCCGATAGTCATCGGAATTGGAATCTCCCCGATGAAGACATGGCCACATAAGATGATCATGGCATACCATAAACATCTTCATGTGAGCTTTCCACCTGGGAGAAAAGCACAGGTGTGAATTTGGGCGGTTTCGTTAAAGTAAAGCCGAACTCCGTGGTTGAGAAGCGGCGGCAACAGCAGGTTGAGGTGGGTCGACATTTTCACCGCCGCTTCGATTCGGGATGGGCTCTCGTGCACCGCCGGAGTTAAGGCGAGTGTTGAATAGCATCTCGCTTTCTTCGGCCATTTTCGAGATTGAAAGAGTGGGATCTCTACTTAGAACAAAATAGAACTTGCTCGATACCACTTGATGGTCCCTTGGAGCCTAAAGGGGGGAGGGGGTGAATAGGCTCTTATCAAAACTCTTTTCTTTCTCTTAAGACACAAACACTTATCTAGTTAAGTGATAGAATCACTCAGGAAGATAACTAGATAGTGGAAGTATTTTGTTTTATTATCACAAGATAAATACAACAAAATAGAAGCAAGACTCTCTTACACTCGTTTACAAATGAACTCACACACTAGCCAACTTCTATCTCCAAAGATGAAAACGCTTGTGCATACACGGAATTAGTCTTTTCTTAACTAATGCACATACGCTCACTATTTTTTAATGTACAAGTATGAATATTTATACAAAACATTCTTAAGAGACAACCTTGGAACTTGTAGTTCCGGAATGCGTTCAGCACTAACTATCCCTCGGTAATCTCTCTGTCTTGACTGCTGCGGTTTGTGGAGCTCAAGATCTTGGGTTCGAAGAGTATAAGTGCGTTTGTGAGTTCCCAAATACAATTAAGGTTGTGTCCACATATCCGGATGATCCACGTGTAAGATTCTTCAGGTTCTCAATAAATTCGTCTTACATCGGGACGCCACGAGCTGATAACTTTAAATGCGGTTGAGTTGAAGCAGTATCTTCTTGGTCCGGTGTAATTTTCCTTACTCCGTAGCTAATGAAGCTCGAAACCTTATTCCGTGTCAGTGGTTGCTTACTCCGTATCTATTTAGTCTTGGAATCCTTAGTCCGTGTCGGCGCTTTCTTACTCCGCATGTAAGTTCCTTACTCCGTATGTAAGTTCCTTACTCCGTATGTAAGTTCCTTACACCGGGCGAGTCTTGAAAAGTCCGATGACTTATTCCGTGTCGTGCTTTCTTACTCCGCATGTAAGTTCCTTACTCCGTATGTAAGTTCCTTACTCCGTATGCAATTTCCTTACTCCGGGCGAGTACGATATTCGGATTCCTTACTCCGCATCTGGTTTCCTTACTCCGTGTGAATAAAGACTCGGATCCTTATTCCGCATCAATACTTCCTTACTCAGCATGTATGAAAGACTCGGACGCCTTACTCCGTGTCTTCTTCACTTTAGTTCGCCTGAGGGGAAGACTTAACTATTTAACTCCATTTCAATCCTTTTGCTTCGTGCGACCTCGTTGATCAAGACTCTTACTCCGCACTTATCCTTTCAGTTCTTAGTCCGTACGAATGTTCCTTATTCCGTATGTATTTGTGACTTGGTTATTTACCAAGTGTTTGACGACACTCACTCTTGTCCGGATCAGGATTATGTATCCTGTCCTTAGCTTCGCTCTCACGAGTGCATCTCTGGATTAGTAACATATCTTCTGCAATGATCAAATAAACACAAAAGATCTCAGATCAAATTACATAAGGCTTTATCAGCATTATCTAAATTCTGGGTTTGATCCAACAGCTCGAGACACCCTGCTCGAGACACCTTGCTCGAAGCTCTGCTCGACGCTGCTCGACACTCTAGGCTCGAGCAACATGCTCGACGCTCCCTGCTCGACATTCTGCTCGACGCTCTGCTCGAGGCTAGCCTCGAACAGTTACCCAGTCGCAAACTGTCAACTGCGTTCTTCCCGATTTCGGCCCGAAACTCAATTCTACCCATTAAATCTCCATTTTTAAGCACTAATTCATCCCACTAATGGCTTTCTAGCTCATCCTAGCCATCTTAGGCTACCAAAACAACATCAATTCTTACAAAAACAACAAAAATCGAGTTTCTCAAACTCTAGGGTTCATACTTCCAATTCCACGAATTGAGGGTTAATTAACATGTTTTAGCTACTCTAGCAAGTATAATCAACGATGTAGGAGTGAGAAGAACGAATCCCTACCTCGACTTTGGCCGATTTGAGCTCCGGATCGTCAATTCCTCTTTTCCCCCTTATCTTTCTCTCTCCTCTTCTCTTTCTCTCTCTAGAAAGGCAAGCACGTAAGACACTTAGGGATTTGAGTTCTTCACTGCCCTATTTATACTTTCTCACATTTAATTCATTAAAATATCAAAATTACCCTCACAGGGTCCCAACTCCAAATCGAGCCCAATTCATTGTCAAAATGCTCGTTTAACGAGTACATCAGCACCTGAGGTTTGTTTTCCAAATAAGCCCTCGAATACAAAGTCACCTGACCATACTACAAAAATCCCAAAATTAGCTTTTCGGGGCTCCGACTCCAAATAAGGCCCACTCATAGTCAAAACTCTCTATTCGACGAATACGTCGTCAGACCGATATTCACATCCCTCGATGTGCATTCCATCACATGGCTTTCTCCCAGAACCCCAAACACGGGTCCTTACATCCTCTCCCCTTAAAAGCTTTTCGTCCCCGAAAAGAAACATAGGCACTAAACAACAACACAAAATTACACTCAAACTCAACAAATCCATCACAAAAGCCAAACTCACTCACAAACATGCCACACGACTCACGGCTCACAACAAGCCGAAACAGGCACAAACAACCCCACAAGAAAGTCACAACTCACAAAGACACTTACCTATCCAATACATGTTTAACCAAATAGATCACATATATCACATATATTCAACACCACAAAGCCACATAATACATATTACCTCATATCACATATCACATATGTGAAAATCACATATCACCTCATATCACATACCACATATGTGAAACCAAACAAAACACAAAATAATGGCATATCTCACATGTGCACACACCTACCTAAACGAACGCAAGAATAACACATAAACAATAAACAATAAACACACGAAGCACATCATACACCTAATAAACACGAAAACACAAATCCAAGAAACACACCATACACATAAGAAACACGAACCCACATATCTCATATGTGCATAATACCACATCACATAAGGCAGAGCACATACCATATAAGGCTTTCGCCACCTCCCTCCCTCAAGATTGTTGGTCCTCGAACAACTCGGGTAATGCTCCCGCATCTCCGCCTCGCGTTCCCATGTCTCCTCCTCCATGCCACGGTGTCTCCACAAGACACGAACCAAAGGGATAGCTTTGCCTCGCAAAAGCTTTTCCCCTTGTCCACGACCCGAACAGAACCTCAACAACAGAGATATCATCAAGCAATATCCAGATCACCCCAATCGATCACATGAGCTGGGTCTGGATGATATTTGCGCAAGAATCGCGACACGTGGAACACACCGTGCACCCTCGCTTAATCGTGGCGTAAGAGCCAATCAATACGCCACAGACCAACTCGGTCCAGAATCTCAAAAGGGCCAATAAATCTCGGCGATAGTTCGGAACCCTTCCTAAACCATCAATGTCCTTTCCTCGTGGACACACGGAGGAATATATGATCGCCCACTGAAAACTCTAAAGGCCTCCGCCTCTGATCCGCATAGGATTTCTATCTACTCTGGGCTGTCAATAGACGCTGACAGATCAATTTCACCTTCTCGGTGGCCTCCTGGACCAGCTGTGGTCCCAAGAGAGCGGCCTCGCCCACCTCAGTCCAACACAATGGAGACCGACAAGGCCTCCCATACAATGCCTCAAATGGTGCCATCCCAATGGACACCTGATAGCTGTTGTTGTAAGCAAACTCCACCAATGGTAGGTGAGTGGCCCACGAACCCCCAAAATCCAACACACATGCTCGCAACATATCCTCCAAGGTCTGGATCGTCCTCTCAGACTGACTATCCGTCTCAGGATGAAAAACCGTACTCAAGTTCAGCTTTGTCCCCAAAGCCTCATGCATACCTGCGCAAAAGCGGGATGTAAACCTCGCATCCCTATCCGATACAATAGATGAGGGCACCCCATGTAACCTCACGATCTCACTGATATACAGCTGGCTCAAAGCCCCAATGGGATCCCGCTCCCTTATTGCTAGGAAATGGGCTGATTTTGTTAGCCGATCCACAATAACCCAAATCATGTCCTTCCTCCCCGAGGTAGGTAGAAGTCCTGTCACGAAATCCATCGTAATGTGATCCCATTTCCACTCTACCACTGCTAAGGGCTGCAACATACCCGCTGGACGCTGGTGCTCCGCCTTTACCTGTTGGCAGGTAAGGCATGCAGAAACAAACTCTGCCATATCCCTCTTCATCCTAGGCCACCAAAAATGTCTCCGAAGAGAATGGTACATCTTGGTGCCTCCTGGATGAACAACAACTCTGGACTGATGGAACTCCCTCATCACATCCCTACGAAGAGGAGACGCCACAATCAGACGCCCCTGAAAGGTCAACTCATGCTCAGGACCCTCGGCCCAATCTCCTGCTAGCTCCCCAGCTAAAATCCGTGCACGGAGTGCCTCGCACTCATTATCCCCCAATTGTCCCTCTCGGACTCGCTGATATAACTCAGGCACCACAACAATAGGGCTCAAAACCATTCCTCTCTCGGAGGTACTAGGTCGGAGCTCGCAATATAGCCAATCGCTCTATCGGTTTCCACTCTCTCATAGCCACCTTGGCCTTGCCCTTCCTACTCAGGGCATCTGCCACTATATTCCCCTTACCAGGGGTATATGCAAGGGTAAAATCAAATGTCTGTAGATACTCTATCCACCGTCGCTGCCTCAGGTTCAAATCCTTCTGGGTAAAGATATACTGAAGACTCCGATGGTCTGTATACACCAGAAACTTGTCTCCCATCAGATAATGCTGCCAACTCTTTAAGGCAAAGATCATCGCCGCCAACTCTAAATCATGTGTGGGGTAGTTCAACTCATGAGGTTTCAACCGCCTTGAACCATACGCAATCACATTACGTTCCTACATCATCACACACCCCAGGCCTACTCGGATGTATCACAATACACCTCATAAGGCACCCCCTCTCGTGGTAACCTCAACACCGGTTCGGTGGTCAATCGGGCTTTCAAAATCTCAAAAGCCCGCCGGCACTTGTCGATCCACTCAAATTTGACCCCCTTCCGAGTCAATGCTGTCAAAGGTGCCGACAAACAGGAGAACCCCTCCACAAAGCACCGATAATACCCCGCCAAGCCCAAAAAAGCTCCTAATCTCAAACACATTCACCTGGCCTCCTCCACGATGACACCGCCTCAATCTTAGCTGGGTCCACTTGGACTCCTCCAGTGATACCACATGGCCAAGGAAATGCACTTCCTACATCCAAAAGTCACACTTACGAACTTGGCATACACTGATGCTCCCTCAATGTCTGCAAAGCTATAGTCAAATGTTCCTCATGCTCCAATCTGGTCTTGGAGTACACAAGGATGTCATTAATGAATACCACCACAAAGGAATCCAAGTAAGGAGCAAATACCTAGTTCATTAATCGCATAAAGACCGTTGGTGCATTAGTAAGCCCAAAAGGCATCACCAACCACTCATGATGCCCATATCGACACCGAAAGCGGTCTTGGGGATATCCTCCTTCCTGACTCTCAACCGATGATATCCCGATCTCAAATCTATCTTTGAAAACCACTCGAGCCTCGCTTAACCGATCAAACAAATCATCTATTCGAGGTAATGGGTATTTGTTCTTTACCGTTACTTGGTTTAGTTTTTTCGTAATCAATGCACAACCGCAGCGTCCCATCCGCTTTCTTGGCAAAAAGTATTGGAGCACCCCAAGGCAAAGTACTCGGTCGAATAAATCTCTTGCCCTCAAGTTCCTTTAGTTGTTTCTGCAGCTCTCTTAACTCGTAGGCCCCATCCGATAGGCCACCTGCGAGATAGGCCCTACCCCCGTAAGAACTCAATGCAAAACTATATACCCCTCTCAGGTGGTAGACTCCACAACTCCTCTGGAAACACATCCTGGAATTGGTCCACGACCACCTGGCCACACTCTCTTCTCTACATTCCCCTCGGCAAATGTGAGTGCTACCAATCCATGAGTAATGGCACCCCATTGCTCCACCATCGGTCCAGCTCGACTCGCCTCACGATCCCATTCACCCCATAACGTGCAAGGAAGCCCTGTCGGTGACACAAAAGATACCCGCCGTCTATAACAATCAATAGTACCTTGGAAGGTTCTCAACCAATCCATGCCCAAAATCAAATCAAATGCCCTCAAAGGCATGACATATAAGTCAAATAAAACCTCTACATCACCCACAGTGAGAATACACCTGGCGACTCACCTGTCGCACCTCGTAGATACCACCCACTGGTGATTCAATAGACAGTGGCCTCTCAACCGCACCACTCTCTAAGCCAAGGCTATTCACTACTGGACTCAGCAACAAAGGAACACGATGCACCCGTATCAAATAAAACAAATACAAGTGTGTGAGAAATCAAAATCGTACCTCGTACAACTGAAGGTCCTGCCCCACCCTCAGTAGTTAAGGATGGAACCTCTGCCTCCTCCTGCGGTGTCGTGGTCAAGGCAAACACTCTGCCCTGAGCTGCACTACCAGTAGCCTCGCTCCTCTGTCCTCTCTCCTCTGTACGGATCCCACTCTGGACCCCTCCACCTCCATGTGGCTGCCTCTCTAGCCTCCCCTGAGGTCTAGACTGACTAGAACCTGCTTGACCGCCATGCCACTGATGGGCTGGTCTCTCCCCTGGAGCTCTAAACTGGGTGTCACCTCGGACACTCTGTGCTACCCCTCCAGCACCACTCGTACTACCTCTGCTACGGCACACTCTGCTTAAGTGCCCCTCTCGCCCACAAGTACGGCATGTCAAATGTCTTCGGGGACACTCCCGTTTCCAGTGTCCTGGATCCCCACAACACAAACAACCTCCTGGTGGACCACCCGTCGAACCCCCTTGTCTCCTACTAAGGTGGGACCTCGCTGGCACCACTAGAGCCTGACCTCTCTCTCTAGAGCTGCTCCCAAACTCTATCTTGGGCCTCTTGGAATCAGATCCATTCGGGAGATGTCGTCCCTAATGGGCCTGTCTCCCCTCGTCAAGACCCCTCTCAACAATACGGGCCGTCTCCACTGTCTCTGAATATGTCCTCAGACGAAATGCCTCAACTCTCTGTTTGAGGGCAGGCCTCAAACCCAAGGTAAACTTATGGGCCTTTAAGTCATCCTGGGCCATAGTCTCTGGAGCAAACCTACTTAGATTCCTGAACTCCCGCTCATACTCTGACACTGTCCTCGACCCCTGCCTCAGACCGGCAAACTCTTCCCTCTTCTACCACCTCATGGACTCAGGGAAGAACTGATCATGAAATAACTGAAGGAACTCATCCCACAGCATCATCTGCACATCACGA
Organism: Taxillus chinensis; assembly: GCA_023512835.1. Taxonomy (NCBI): domain Eukaryota; kingdom Viridiplantae; phylum Streptophyta; class Magnoliopsida; order Santalales; family Loranthaceae; genus Taxillus; species Taxillus chinensis. The sequence goes on along the minus strand of CM042092.1, from coordinate 29,989,705 downwards.
CTCCCAACAACGCTAAGCCACCACTCCAGGGCTTCACCCTCCAACTGTCTCACTGCCAATCTCACCTTATCCTCCTCCTGCGGTATGAGAAAGGAGAATAGGTGCTCAATATGCCTCAGCAGGTGCTCTGCAGCCACTGGATCACCCCCTCCCTAGAATTTACTTGGTTGTTCCTTTCGGAACCTCGTGACCACATCCTCATCAACATGTCGGGTCTCCACTGCCTCGCATGGAACCCTATCCTCACGCTGGGACTCCTCTCTGGGTGGTGGTGGAACCACTTCTTCGTGCCGCTAACTCACGACGCACCGCTTCCCGAACCTCGTCCCCCATACTTTCCCTCGGTGCCCCCACTTGGGCCACAAGCCGTGCCAACAACTCATTTCCCCCAACGGATCGCCCCGCATCCGGTCCCACATGGGTGGAAGACTCATCACCAATCGCGCGTCGACGCAGCAGCACTCTCCTCGGAGGCATTTTCACTACACAAAGAAACAAAGGTTCAATCTCTAGTCCATCCCCATCACATGGGTCAATCACACATATGGCACATATCCTATATGGCTCACATTAAAACACATAAGTCACACAATGCACATATATAAGCTGTCACACAATCACACATGTCTATCTTGTCACACAATTATTTATATCATCACATATAACACATCAAATCGGTTTCACATTCTCAATGCAAACTAGTGCCTATCCATGCATGCACACCTACACAATAACCGATTACCCTCGGTACACCTCGGAGGCTCATACAGAACGTGTTGATTAGGCACGTCCCTTTATGCCCCTCAAAAGGACTCAAGAGTAATCAATCACCCCACTACCCTAGGCCAACTAGACCATGCTCGATACCATCTGTCACGCCCGGATTTCCGACCCACGAAACCGATTAGTGAATCCCCATGCCCGCACCCGAAGGGACAAGAGGTTGGTGAGAACACCGAGAAAGGGACCTTAGCATGGGTGCCATCCCTAAACCATATCACACATATACTAAAATCTCATTTCAAAGCACAAGACAAACACACATATATACATGTTCTTTCCCCCCATGGGGTTACCACATAGTTTTTACAATACAACAAAATAAACAAACACACACAAGGTCTTCACCTCTGGTGAACCTCCTAGCTCTGTAAGCCCCGAAACAAACAAAAACAAACACAACAGGAGGGGTGAGCAACCACGGCTCAATAGGGATTATGTCTCCCCGACCCATCCCAACTCATAAACTAGTGTAGGCATGTACTCGTGTAATGCTACATATACATATATATCACCAACTCAATCATGTACACATTGAAATGAAAGAAAACCTCCCAGGTAATCCCAAACATTGCCTCTCAGGCACACATTCTCGCCCCTTGGGCACAGCAGTGCCTCTCAAGCATAATATTGCCTCTCAGGCACAATATTACCTCTCAGGCACAATAGCCTCTCAGGCTCTGAACAAATCTCACCTCCCAGGTCCTCAACAGTAGCCTCCCAGGCTTATCAAGATAGCCTCACATGCCCACATGATCACTTGAGTTCACAACTCTATCCTTATGTCTTGACCAAGAGAGAGGATTCTCGTAGAACCTATTTTTTTGAAATAAAAAGTCCCGGCATTGGCTCCCCATAAGCATAACTAAGATAATTTGATTTTTTGGGATTTTTTCGAGAGGTCTAACCCCACTTTCCAAAAAGTCACCACTATGAACTTTTGAAGATTTCTGGGATTTTACACTAAATCCCATTTTTCACATTTTGAAGGAGGGGGAATTAATTTTTCTAGTATTTTTCTTTGAATCCAAATGGGGGGTATTTCGTTATTTACATTGTAACTTAAGTATACTTAAATGTGTAGATGGGTAATGGTTACAATGTAAATAGTCCAGTCCAGTGAAACTTGAACTGCTCCAGAACTGCACTGCCCAACTGCTCGAGACACCCTGCTCGAGACACCTTGCTCGAAGCTCTGCTCAACGCTGCTTGACACTCTAGGCTCGAGCAACATGCTCGACGCTCCCTGCTCGAGGCTCCTGCTCGACACTCGCTGACGCGCTCGCTCGAGGCTAGCCTCGAGCAGTTACCCAGTCACGAACTATCAACTGCGTTCTTCCCGATTTCGGCCCGAAACTCAATTCTACCCATTAAATCTCCATTTTTAAGCACTAATTCATCCCACTAATGGCTTTCTAGCTCATCCTAGCCATCTTAGGCTACCAAAACAACATCAATTCATACAAAAATAACAAAAATCTAGTTTCTCAAACTCTAGGGTTCATACTTCCAATTCCATGAATTGGGGGTTAATTAACATGTTTTAGCTACTTTAGCAAGTATAATCAATGATATAGGAGTGAGAAGAACGAACCCCTACCTCGACTTTGGCCAATTTGAGCTCCGGATTGTCAATTCCTCTTTTCCCACTTCTCTTTCTCTCTCCTCTTCTCTTTCTCTCTCTAGAAAGGCAAGCACGTAAGACACTTAGGGATTTGAGTTCTTCACCGCCCCTATTTATACTTTCCCACATTTAATTCATTAAAATATCAAAATTACCCTCACAGGGTCCCGACTCCAAATCGAGCCTAATTCATCGTCAAAATGCTCCGTTTAACGAGTACATCACCGTACCGAGGTTTGTTTTTCCAAATAAGCCCTCGAATACAAAGTCACCTGACCATACTACAAAAATCCCAAAATTAGCTTTTCGGGGCTCCAACTCCAAATCGGGCCCACTCACGGTCAAACTCTCTATTCGACGAATACGTCGTCGACCGATATTCACATCCCTCGATGTGCATTCCATCACATGGCTCTCTCCCAGAACCCCAAACACGGGTCCTTACGGTCCTCAAGCGCAGAATCGCCACCGTGCCTGTGGGCCGGCCTCGAGACCCAATGTGAACTTGTGGGCCTTCAGGTCCTCCCTCGCCACGGTCTCAGGAGCAAATCTACTCAAGCTTTGGAACTCCCGCTCATACTCGGGCACTATCCCCGACCCCCTGCCTTAAGATATCAAATTCTTCCCTCTTTTGCCATCTTAGTGACTCAGAAAGAACTCATCGTGGAAGAGTTACAAGAACTCCTCTCACAACATGAACTACACCGCGCGGCTCCCTGCGACACCCCGCCAACACTCCAAGGCATTATCTTCTAGCTTTTGGATGGCCAGCCTCACTTTGTCCTCCTCCCGGTGTAGGAGAAAGGAAAACACATGCTCAATTTGCCTCAACCAGGTCTTTGTAATGACCCGTGTGTAACCCGTGTGTAAGGAGTTAACCACAAACACCTTGGATGTTGGTACACAAGTTTAAGGTAAGAGATGAGCCCAAGAGGGGACTTTTGAGAGGTGCATGTGTCAAGCGATAGCGTACATTTATGCCCTAGGAAGATGCTATGCGTTTCCAAGCGGTTTTAAGGCTTTTGGCTGATCTTGGAGCTCACTTTTGACCTAGTAGATGGCCTCAAACAATTGGCGTGCAAGAACAAAAAGTTTCTTAGAATGAGGTCCTCTATCTACCACAGAAATTTCAGAGCATTTGGAGCTGAACGTGAATTCACCCATTTCACGTGCAAGCATATTTTTGCTCCTCAGGCCTCTACAAGATGCAAGGAGACTTGTGGTGAAGTTTGAGTGCATTTGGAGCTGCACGCCAATTGGGGAATTGGCGTGCAAATTGGCGTGCAGGTGTATTTTTGCATGGTTCCCTTGGTTTTGTCATTCTAATGATCTTTCTCCAAAGGACCATGTTGAAATTCCGAGTATTTTGGCCTATATGGGTGCGGAAAGGTGCTAACTTGTGTGATCAAAACTACGTCGTTTTGATCCTGGGTTTACTTAATCAAAACTACGTCGTTTTGATGTGGGTGGTGTCTATATAAGGAGGGCTTGAGTTTGAGTTTAGGGTTCTTGTGTTCCTTTCTTTCACTTGCCTGCGAGAGAGAGAGAGAGAGCTAGAGAGAGAGGGAAAGGGAGTTCGTTGGTTCTTCTGCGGAGCATCTTGCGTGGGGAGGACGGCGTTTGGCGCGGGAGCAAGGGAGATCTGCTTTAAGGTAGGGGTTCTGTTCTTCCTAAGTCCTTCTCTGTCCTAGGGTTCCAGGCGCAGTCGGTTATAATCGCTATATATAAATATGTAATCCATATAGGTGTGATCTCCTATATGGATGTTGCCTTCAGTGGCATGTTGGTGTGATTCTGTGGATTACATGCTATGTGTTCGATGAAATGCCTGTGTGAATATAGCTGTATGTATATGCCCATTACGTGTTTGGTAATATGCCTGTGTGGCTGGATTTGTGGTTTAGTGTGTGTATGTATGCTGTGTGTTTGCTCTTTGGCCTGAATGATTGGGTTTGTGCGCTTGTGAACGGGTGCACACCAAGTGTTTGGTTGTATGCTTGAGTGACCGTGTGTGTGGTGTGCTTGACCGTGTTATCTGGCCTGAAGAGGCGGTTAAAGAACTTTGCCTGAGAGGCGGTTAAATCACTTGGCCTGAAGAGGCGGTTAAATAACTTGGCCTGAAGAGGCGGTTAAATCACTTGTGTTTTGTGTGGTGGATAATCGTGACTACTGATGTGGTTGGTTATTGTTTGTTGAGATTATTGTAACACGTCACTACACCTGTGCACATGCATGTAGCCGCTAGGAGCATGGGAAGGGTTGGGGAGACTTGATCCCTACTGAGCTGTGGTTGCTCACCCCTCCTACTGTGTTTGCTTGTTTTCCAGGAACTTACAGGCGTTAGGTGGATACACCAAGGTGGAAGACCTTATCCATTTTACTCTCTTCCATTTATGTTGTTTTCTTTTATGGGAACTGATGTAACCCCAGTGGGGATGGGATTGGAAAGAATTCTGTTGTAATAAACTGGTTTGGAATATTTTTATGAACATTACTTTATTGAATGTGTTGTGGATGTTTGAAAATGTAAAATTCTTGGTTTGTATCCTAACCCCTTTGCCCTCCGTGTGGGTAAAAGGGGAGTCACGTGCCGGTTTCCTCGGGTTGGAAATCCGGGGCGTGACAATATGGTATCAGAGCATGGTCTAGCTGGCCTAGGGTAGTGGGCGGACTTGGTTATCTTGAGTCCTTTGGAGGAGCCTGGAGGGACATGCCTGATCAACATGGTCCTCTTTGAGCCTCCAAGGTGTACTTGGGGTAGTCCAGTCTTGTGGTAGGATTTGCATGCATTGGCATTAGGGCACTAGTTGCATTTGTTGTCATGTGTGAAGGATGTGCATAACATGATTATGTGTGAACTGTGTAACTCGAATATTCTTGGAATGCCTTGGGTATGACTACAATGTGGATTGTCTTGTGTGCAATATTGTTAATGCAATGGTTAAAATATGTGTAATGCCATGTACGGCTTGACTTGATAATGGGGTAGAGGTAGTCAACTTGTTAATAGTCAAACGCGTTCGACGTTTGTGCATCTTACTTCATGTAGTAAGAATGCCACCGAGGAGAGTGACACGTGCGTCCGGGGCGATGGTCGATGAGTCATCCGCCCATGAGGGTCCGGGTGCGGGACCATCCGTTGGAGGGCATGCGTTGTTACCTGGCACAGCTACAAGAAGGCATCCGGCTGGAGGTACGAGAGCTACGGGAGGGACTCCGGCAGGACGTTCGGGAGGAGGTGCGCCGTGAGATGGCAAGACACGGCGGGTGGTGCCACCACCACCACCCCCAGGACGAGAGGCGCCTCGTGAGCGTGAGAGTTCGCCGGGTGGTGTACCGACCCGTGCGAGAGGATGACGTGGTGACACGGTTCCGAAAGGAACAACCTCCGCGATTTAAGGGGGGGAGAAGATCCTGTGGTAGCCGAGCGGTGGTTGAGACAGATTGAGCATGTGTTCTCCTTTCTCCTGCCCCGGGAGGAGGATAAGGTGCGACCGGCAATTCGGCAGCTGGAGGGGGGACGCTTTGGAGTGGTGGACGAGTGTTACAGGGGAGCCGTGCAAGACAACTCATGTTTTGGGAGGAGTTCTTGCAACTCTTCCAAGATGAGTTCTTCCGGAATCGGTGAGATGGCGAGAAGAGGGAAGAATTTGGCAGGCTAGAACGGATCCAAGACGGTACTCGAGTATGAGCGGGAGTTCCTGGAGATTGAGTAGGTTTGCCCCCGAGATCGTGGTAAGGGGAGGACCTGAAGGCCCACAAGTTCACCTTGGGTCTCAGGCCAGCCCTTAGGGAGAGGGTGGCGATTCTACGCTTGAGGACCTATGCCGAGGCCGTGGAGACGGCCCGTATAGCCGAGAGAGAATCGGATGATGGGAGGCAGGCCCATCGGGGGCGCCGATTGCGAGTGGGCCTGATCGAGATGCAGGGTCCAAGAGGCTCAAGACGGAGGAGAGGGATAAGCGGTTCTTTTCGCGGTCGGGGTCGGACATCCGTGAACCCTGGGAGGTTCACCTTTGGCGGCGGAAGACAGGGTGGTCCAGTGGGAGTCTACCGAGAGATGCCATCGTTGTGGAGAGCAGGGTCACTTCAAAGGGGAGTGCCCCAAGAAGGACCGGCGATGCAACAACCGTGGACGAGAGGGTCATTTGCGCCGGGTTTGCGGGAGTGGCAACAAGGGGAATAGGGGGCACGGCATCCGGCGTGAGGAGTGATGCTAGCTTCCGTGCACCACTGAGAGACCAGCTCGTCGGTGGCAAGCCGCCGCCAGGCAGGATCCAGTCGGACCCGACCCCGGGGGAGGCCGGAGCGGCACGAGACCGAGGCCGGAGGCAACCTTAGCGGGAAGCGTCCGGTGAGTGAGCCGACAAGTGGCACGGGCCAAGGAAGGGTGTTTGCGCTGGAGGCGACATACCAGAGGAGGCCGAGCTACCACCCCCACCACTGAGGGTGGAGCAGGACCATCGGTGGTTAGAGGTACCCTCTTGATCTCCCGTACATTAGCTTCTGTTCTTTTCGATACGGGTGCATCATGTTCGTTTGTTCTTGAGCTTGTAATAGACGGCTTGGGGTTAGCCTTGTGTGGAGGCCGCGAGGCCCCTAGTTGTGGAGTCTCCGGTGGGAGGCATGATTGAGGTACGGCGAGTGTGTCGTGGCTGTGTGTTAACCATAGGCGAGGTGGAGCTGAGTTTTGACTTGCATGTGATGCCTTTGAGGACGTTCGACCTGATCTTGGGTATGGATTGGCTTATGACTTTCCAGGCCAAGATAGATTGTTATCGGCGGCGTGTGACCTTCGTGACACCTGCAGGGAACTCTTGCACCCCTGCAGGGGGAGTGGGATTGTGAGGCGAGTCGGGCCGGGCCGGTGTTGGACCAGGTGGGGTGCCATTACCCACAGGTTAGCGCCACGACCTTTGCCGAGGGGGGTAAGGTGGAAAAGAGGGTGTGGCCCCTTGTTGTGGACCAATTTCAGGATGTTTTTCCTGAGCAGTTGAGGGGTTTGCCACCTAAGAGGAATGTGGAGTTCACCATTGAGTTGGTGCCGGGGACGGGTCCGATTTCCCAAGTAGCGTATCGTATGGGGCCAGCCGAGCTGAGGGAGCTTCAGAGGCAAATCGAGGAGTTGGTGAGCCAGGGTATATCAGACCGAGTACCTCACCTTGGGGTGCCCCGGTGCTCTTTGCTAAGAAGGCTGATGGCACGCTTCGTCTCTGCATCGACTACGGGAGGCCGAGTCGGGGATCGTGAAGAACAAGTACCCGTTGCCTCGGATAGATGACCTGTTTGACCAATTGAGTGGGGCCCAGGTGGTTTTCCAAGATAGATTTACGGTCGGGGTATCACCGGCTCGGGGTTAGGGAGGAGGACATCCCTAAGACGGCTTTCGGTGCAGGTATGGGCATTATGAGTGGGTAGTGATGCCTTTCGGGCTCACTAATGCGCCAGCAGTGTTCATGCATTTGATGAACCAAGTCTTTGCCCCATACTTAGACTCGTTCGTGGTGGTGTTTATCGACGATATCTTGGTGTATTCCAAGACCGAGAGGGAGCACGTGGAGCACTTGGCAACGGTGTTGCAAACCTTGAGGGACCAGCACTGTTTGCTAAGTTTAGCAAGTGTGAGTTTTGGCCGCAGGAGGTTCACTTTCTTGGCCATGTGGTGTCAACTGAGGGAGTTAGGGTGGACCCGGCCAAGATTGAGGCCGTGGCATCGTGGGCGAGGCCAACCAACGTTTTTGAGATCCGTAGTTTTCTTGGCTTGGCGGGGTACTATCGTCGTTTTGTAGAGGGGTTCTCCCGTTTGGCGGCTCCTATGACAGCGTTGACTCGGAAGGGCGTGAAGTTTGATTGACCGACAAGTGCCGGCAGCGTTTGAGACTCTCAAAACCCGTTTGACCACCGCACCTGTGTTGAGGTTGCCTAGGGAGGATATTCCATATGAGGTGTATTGTGATGCGTCCAGGGTTGGTTTGGGGTGTGTGCTTATGCAGGAGCACAGGTGTGGTAGCTTATGGGTCGAGGCAATGAAGCCTCATGAGCAGAATTATCCTACTCATGACCTTGAGTTAGCGGTGTCATCTTCGCCCTGAAGAGTTGGCAGCACTACCTCTTGGGGGAAAAGTTTGTGGTGTTCTCGGATCACAAGAGCCTTCAGTACATCTTTACTCGGAAGGACTTGAATTTGAGGCAAAGGAGATGGGTGGAGTATTTGCAGACCTTTGATTTTACTCTTGCCTATACCCCGGGCAAGGGTAATGTTGTGGCCGATGCATTGAGCGAGAAAAGGGAAAGCCGAGGTGTGTGTGAGGGAGTGGAAGGCGATGGAGCGATTGGCAATGTTGCACTGGCACTGTTGTTCGTGATGGTGGGACAGTCCTGAGTCCTTTGGTGGTGGTGCTTGAGTTGTACCCGGCGCGTCCGGGAGGAAACACTGGGTGACATTGAGTGTGAGGTTCTCCGTGCCCGTATTGAGGCTGGGGAGCTATCGGAGACCGGAAGAGGGTCCCGAGCATGAGTTGTCATTTCGGGGGCGGTTGGTCGTGGCTTCTTCCCTCGGGGATGAGGTGATGAGGGAGTTTCACCGGTCTAGAGTTGCTTGTGCATCCAGGGGGTACGAAGATGTATCATGCGCTTCGAGCACATTTTTGGTGGCCTGGGATGAAACGCGATGTGGCCGCCTTTGTTTCGCGGTGCCTCACGTGTCAACAGGTGAAGGCCGAGCATCGGCGGCCGGCGGGCATGTTGCAGCCCTTGCCCATAGCGGAGTGGAAGTGGGACCATATAGCGATGGATTTTGTGACCGGTCTTCCACCCACCACCTGGGAGGAAGGATATGATTTGGGTGATTGTGGATCGACTCACAAAGTCGGCCCATTTCCTTGCTATTCGTGAGCGGGACTCTATTGGGACCTTGAGTCAATGTACATGAACGAGATTGTGAGACCGCATGGCGTACCATCATCGGTTGTCTCGGACCGGGATTCGAGGTTCACTTCCCGTTTTTGGGCAGGTTTGCAGGAGGCTATGGGAACCAAGCTTCATTTGAGTACAGCCTTTCACCCTGAGACTGACGGTCAGACTGAGCGGACGAATCAGACCATGGAGGACATGTTACGGGCCTGTGTGTTAGATTTCGGGGGTTCGTGGGCAACTCACCTTCCTTTGGTGGAGTTTGCCTACAACAACGATTATCGGGCATCCATTGGGATGGCTCCTTTTGAGGCGTTGTATGGACGGCCGTGTCGATCCCCTTTGTGTTGGACCGAGGTGGGGGGAGACGGCTCTCTTGGGACCGCAGAGTTGGTTCAAGAGGCTACGGAGAAGGTCAAGTTGATTCGTCGGCGTTTGTTGTCGGCTCGAGTCGGCGAAATCTTATGCGGATCAGCGACGGCGACCTTTGGAGTTTTTCGTTGGTGATCATGTGTTCCTTCGTGTCTCTCCACGTCGTGGACATCGACGGTTTGGGCGGGGTTCCAAGCTATCTCCGCGGTTTATTGGTCCTTTTGAGATTCTGGATCGTGTAGGGCCTGTAGCCTACCGGTTAGCGTTACCACCGCGGCTGAGTAGAGTGCACAACGTGTTTCACGTGTCCCAGTTGCGGAAGTATCACCCCTGACCCCACTCATGTGATTGATTGGGGGACGTTGGACATCGAGGATGACATGTCCGTCGTTGAGGCCCCTATTCGTATCCTCGATCGGCGAGAGAAGCTTTTGCGTGGTCGTGCTTATTCCTTTGGTTCGCGTCTTGTGGCAGCACCGTGGCATTGAGGAGGAGACATGGGAACGTGAGTCCATGATGCGTGAGCGATACCCGAGTTGTTCGAGGACGAACAATCTTAAGGGTGGAGGGGTGGCTGTTGGCTGGTGTATTTGTATTTCCTTTCGACTTTTGACTTTAATTTATATTGAATGTGTTAATGAAATGTGCTTGTGATGGATATTTGTGACATGTGGATGTGTTTCCATAGATTGTGATGCATGTGGTTATGGATTGTGGTGGCACTATGTTATGTGCTATTGTGTACAATGTGCGGTGTATGACCCATTTGGGTGTTGTAGCTCGCCGTGTGGCAAATGGGTAGCTTGTGTTTGTTTTCCTCGTATGTCATTTCTTTTCGAGGACGAAAAGTCTTAAGGGGGGAGAGGATGTAATGACCCGTGTGTAACCCGTGTGTAAGGAGTTAACCACAAACACCTTGGATGTTGGTACACAAGTTTAAGGTAAGAGATGAGCCCAAGAGGGGACTTTTGAGAGGTGCATGTGTCAAGCGATAGCGTACATTTATGCCCTAGGAAGATGCTATGCGTTTCTAGGCGGTTTTAAGCCTGTTTTGGCTGATCTTGGAGCTCACTTTTGACCTAGTAGATGGCCTCAAACAATTGGCGTGCAAGAACAAAAGTTTCTTAGAATGAGGTCCTCTATCTACCACAGAAATTTCAGAGCATTTGGAGCTGAACGTGAATTCACCCATTTCACGTGCAAGCATATTTTTGCTCCTCAGGCCTCTACAAGATGCAAGGAGACTTGTGGTGAAGTTTGAGTGCATTTGGAGCTGCACGCCAATTGGGGAATTGGCGTGCAAATTGGCGTGCAGGTGTATTTTTGCATGGTTCCCTTGGTTTTGTCATTCTAATGATCTTTCTCCAAAGGACCATGTTGAAATTCCAGTATTTTGGCCTATATGGGTGCGGAAAGGTGCTAACTTGTGTGATCAAAACTACGTCGTTTTGATCCTGGGTTTACTTAATCAAAACTACGTCGTTTTGATGTGGGTGGTGTCTATATAAGGAGGGCTTGAGTTTGAGTTTAGGGTTCTTGTGTTCCTTTGCTTTGCACTCGTCCCGAGAGAGAGAGAGAGAGCTAGAGAGAGAGGGAAAGGGAGTTGTTTGGTTCTTTGCCAGGAGCATCTTGCGTGGGGAGGACGGCGTTTGGCGCGGGAGCAAGGGAGATCCGCTTTAAGGTAGGGGTTTGTTCTTCCTAAGTCCTTCTCTGTCCTAGGGTTCCAGGGCAAGTGCGTTATAATCGCTATATATAAATATGTAATCCATATAGGTGTGATCTCCTATATGGATGTTGGCCTCAGTGGCATGTTGGTGTGATTCGTGGATTACATGCTATGTGTTCGATGAAATGCCTGTGTGAATATAGCTGTATGTATATGCCCATTACGTGTTTGGTAATATGCCTGTGTGGCTGGATTTGTGGTTTAGTGTGTGTATGTATCTTTGTGTGTTTGCTCTTTGGCCTGAATGATTGGGTTTGTGCGCTTGTGAACGGGTGCACACCAAGTGTTTGGTTGTATGCTTGAGTGACCGTGTGTGTGGTGTGCTTGATCGTGGTATCTGGCCTGAAGAGGCGGTTAAAGAACTTTGCCTGAGAGGCGGTTAAATCACTTGGCCTGAAGAGGCGGTTAAATAACTTGGCCTGAAGAGGCGGTTAAATCACTTGTGTTTTGTGTGGTGGATAATCGTGACTACTGATGTGGTTGGTTACTGTTTGTTGAGATTATTGTAACACGTCACTACACCTGTGCACATGCATGTAGCCGCTAGGAGCATGGGAAGGGTTGGGGAGACTTGATCCCTACTGAGCTGTGGTTGCTCACCCCTCCTACTTGTGTTTGCTTGTTTTCCAGGAACTTACAGGCGTTAGGTGGATACACCAAGGTGGAAGACCTTATCCATTTTACTCTCTTCCATTTATGTTGTTTTCTTTTATGGAACCGATGTAACCCAATGGGGATGGGATTGGAAAGAATTCTGTTGTAATAAACTGGTTTGGAATATTTTTATGAACATTACTTTATTGAATGTGTTGTGGATGTTTGAAAATGTAAAATTCTTGGTTTGTATCCTAACCCCTTTGCCCTCCGTGTGGGTAAAAGGGGAGTCACGTGCCGGTTTCCTCGGGTTGGAAATCCGGGCGTGACAAGTGCTCAGCCACCACTGGGTCCATCTCTCCCCTGAATCTCGGTGGTTGTTCCCTTTGGAACCTCGTCACCACATTATCCTCCACATGATGAATTAGTATGCCATCTAGCGGACTTTCATGTTCATGAGGTGACTTCCTCACTGGTGGTGGTGGTGGCACCACTTGTTGTGCCGCTATCTCACGATGCACTTCCTCCCGAACCTCTTGCCGGATGCTCTCTCTCAGCTCTTGGACTTCCTGTCGGATGCCCTCTCGCGGCTTCTAGCAACAACTCATTTCCTCCAGTGGGCTGCACCACACCTGGCCCCCATGGGCAAATGACTCATCAAAAACTGCCCTGGATGCACGAGCCACTCTCCTCGGTGGTATTCTTACAACACGAAGTAAGGAACATAATTGTCAGAACACATTCGCAATTGAATTATCACACAATGCGTTAAACTATATTAAACCACATTGCACAAGCATCAAGTACACAAGCACATCGCTCAATACCACAAGTTCTTTCCCTTGGATTCATGCGCAAGTTATCACAAAATATTAAAGATGCACATTTAAAGCCTTATGATAGTTATCCACACAATCACACATAAACAACAAATGCAACTAGTTCCCTAATGCCAATGCATGAACATCCTACTCTTGGATTGGATTACCCCAAGTATACCTTAGAGGCTCAAAGAGGACCATGTTGATCAGGCATGTCCCTCCATGCTCCTCTAAAGGACTCAAAGGTAAACTATTGCTCCTTAGGAGTCTAGAGGGGGGGTGAATAGGCTCTTATCGAAAACTCTTCTTCTTCTCTGGCACAATACTTTTTTTGGTTAAAAGATTAGATCAGTGCGGAAGACAACCAGATAGTGGAAGAATTCTATTTTATTATCAAAAGATAATTACAACAAAATAATAGCATATTAAACCTAATGACAAGCTTTTTGATCTACTAAAACTCTCTAGCACTTTGTTTTATAATAACTCACACACTAGCCAACTTAATCTCTAAGAGCTCTTGTACATGTATGCACACTTATGAAAATATACAAAGCTTAATATATGTAAACATCCCTTGGAAAACATTCTTGGAATAGGATCTTCCGAGTACCGTGTAGCATTGAATTTTTCTCGGAAAATGTCTCTGCTTTAATTGCTGCGGATGTGGAGCTCAAAATCTTGGGACTTTATATATTGAGTTTCTTCGCGTGATCCCAATTACATTTAAGGCTCTATCCACATCTCTGTGTGATCCACGTGTAAGATAACTTAGAAATTCAACATAACTTTCTTACATCGGGACACAACGAGCTAATGACTTGTATGCGAAGCTGATAAAGTGAAGCAGCGTCTTCTTAGTCCGTCGTAAGATTCCTTACTTCGTGTTAGGGAAGCTCGGATCCTTACTCTGTGTTAGTGGTTGCTTACTCCGTATTAAATTGATACTGGAATCCTTATTCCGTGTCAATGCTTCCTTACTCCGCATGAATGAAAGGTTCGGAGGGCTTACTCCATATCAGCGCTTCCTTACTCCACATGAGTTCCTTACTCCACATGAGTAAAAAGGTCCGGATGGCTTACTCCATATTAGCGCATCCTTACGCCGCTCGAGTAAAAGGTTCGGATTTCTTACTCCGCTTGGGTCCTTATTCCGCACAAGTCCTTCCTTACTCTGCATGAATGAGAGACTCGGATTCCTTACTCCGTGTCTTCTTGTCCTTAGTCCGCTTGAGTGGAAGACTTAGCTTTTTATTCCGCAATAGTTCTCTCTTACTCCATGTGAGATGTAGACTAGGATTCTTATTCTGTATCTATTTAACTTAGTCCATTTAAGTGTAAGACACGGATTCCTAGTCCATACCTTTAAGTGTTTAGTCCACACGAATGATCCTTATTCCGTATGAGGACTTGGTTATTTACCAAGTGCTTAACGACACTCACGTTAGTCCGGATCAGGATTATATATCCTGTCCTTAGCTTTGCTCACACGAGTGAAGATCCGATTTAGAGTTTTATCTTCTGCAACAACTTAGAATAGACATAAAAGATCTCAAAACAGATTATATAGGGTTTTAACCGCATCATCCAGATTCTGGGTTTGATCCAACACAAATAACCCACCCACAACCCTAGGTAAACTAGACCATACTTTAATGTCATACTGTCACGCCCCAAATTTTCAACCTGAGGAAACTAGTTCATAACTCCCCTTACCCACTCGGTGGGGCAAGGGGTCGGGCTAACAACCACCCACACAGACATCACACATCCATAAAACCAAACACATTTATTAATAATACCAAACATCTTTTACATCATTCCCCACTTTGGGTTACATTAATGTCATGAAATAACATCTCATAAAATAAAAATATAGCCAAATAAGAAAATCCTCTTGTCTACCTTGGTGTCCCACCTAATGCTTGTAGGTCCCACCTGAAAACAAAGACAATCACAGTAGGAGGGGTGAGCAACCACAACTCAGTAGGGATCCCATCTCCCTAACCCATCCCATGCTCGTAGTATCTATATGATGAGTGCGCATCTGCTGTGTCGTGATCACAATACATAATTAGTACAAAATTATAAATCAGTTGCACGAGTTACCACCGCTACACAAGCTATCTCATACCCCGCCACATGGGCTACCTCATTCACTGCCACACAGGCTACCTCGTTCACCGTTACATAGGCTGTAAAGACTTGTATTTAGGTAGTTTTGAGAGATAGCCATTCTATGGGAATGCAACTATCTGGACGGTAGTGTAGTCGTCGATGTGAGCATTTTGACGTGCACTGGGCCCAATTCCGAGTTGGGGCCCCATTTGACCCGATTGTTGACTTTTTGGGGTTTATTGGTTATTTGAGTGTGATAATATTTTCTTAGTGTTGTGCTCGTCATTTTGAGCGCTATAACTGTAATTTGACTCAATTTGGAGTTCGGGACCTTGAGGTGTCACGCCCGGATTTCCAACCCGAGGAAACCGTACGTGACCCCCTTTTACCCACACGGGGGCAAAGGGTAGGATACAAAACAAGAATTTAACATTTTAAACATCCACAACATTCGAAAGTAATATTCATTAAAAGCAATCCAATCCAGTTTATTACAACAAAATCCTTTCCCACCGGGGTTACATCGATTCTCATAATAAAAATAACATAAACAAATTAAATAAATAAGGTCTTCCACCTTGGGGTCCCACCTAACGCCTGTAGGATCCCGAAAAGAAAACAACATGGTAGGGGTGAGCAACCACTCAGAGGGATCATGTCTCCCCAACCCATCCCATGCACTGTATCTACATGCCTTGTGTACAAGTGCCGTGTCGTGATACAATTATCCCACCAAATATAGTTACAAGGCTATAAACCGACCCCTCATACATGGGCAAGTACATAAACACTCCCGGCTTCCACGCCACCGGGTTTCAAGAACAGTCCCGGCTTCCACACCCACCGGGTTCCACAAAAGTCCCAGGCTTCCACACCACCGGGTTCCACAAAACATCCCAGGCTTCACGGCCACCGGGTGTACAAGCAAACACGCAGCACACATGGCCATACGGCAAACATCAAACACTAAGTATGCTTAGTCACGAGAATAACCTCGAACACTTAGCATGCATATATCCACAAGCTCACAAACCCAGCCACACGGCATTTCCACAAACACATAACATGCACACCTCACAGGCATAATTTCAAACACTTGGCAGGCATATACACATAACTATATTCACACGGGCTTTTCATCAAACATATAGCATATAGATCACGAACCACACCAAAATGCCATGAGGCCAACATTCATATAGGAGATCACACCTATATGAATTTACATATATATATATAAACAGATCCAGAATCTGCCCTAGACCCTAGGGACGGGAGGGTTTAGGAAGAACGAACCCCTACCTTAAAGCAGCTCTTCCTTGCTCCCGCGCCAAACGCTGTCCTCCCCACGCAAGATGCTCCCAGACAAACGCAACTCCCCTTCCCCTCTCTCTCTAGCTCTCTCTCTCTCTCAGGGCAAAGCAGAGAAAGGAACACCAAACCCTAAACTCAAACTCAAGCCCTCCTTATATAGACACCATCCACATCAAAACGACGTAGTTTTGATTAAGTGAATCCCAGGATCAAAACGACGTAGTTTTGATCACACAAGTTACCACCTTTCCACATCCATACACACCAAAATATTCGAATTTCAACATGGTCCTTTGGAGAAAGTTCCTTAGAATGTCAAAACCAAGGGAACCATGCAAAAATATGGACGCCAATTTGCACGTGAATTCCCAATTCACGTGCAACTCCATAGAACTCCAAATGCTCTCAAACTTCACCCCCAGCCTCCTTGCATCATTTGGAAGACAATTACACTTGCCGTGAATTGGACCCATATCACGTGCACCTCACATACATGTCCATTTGGTCTGAAACTTCGTGGTAGATAGAGGACATCATTAAGCATCTTTTCCTTTTGCACGTGAATTCATTGGAGTCCAACTACTAGGTCAAAATCTAGAAAACTCTACTCGGGAGGCAAACCGACTAACTCAAGGTACGGGTCCTTACATCCTCTCCCCTTAAGACTTTTCGTCCTCGAAAAGAAATGACATACGAGGAAAACAACCACAAACTACCCATTTGCCACCCGGCAAGCCACAACACCCAAAGGGTCATACACCACACACAGACAACAAAGACATAATAGTACCACCATAATCCATAACCACAATAATGCACGAACACATGTTCACATGGCACGAATACACATTTCAAAGCACATCACAAATAAGAACACATGTCTTTAAAAGACAATACAAATACATCAACTAATACAAGAAAACACATCACAAGGAAACATCACTATCCCTTGGCCAACACCACCTCCCACGCTTAAGATTGTTCGTCCTGAACAAGTCCGGTGCGCTCCCGCATCACGGACTCCCGTTCCCATGTCTCCTCCTCAATGCCACGGTGCTGCCCACAGCACGCGAACCAAAGGAATACACGACCACGCAAAGTTTCTCTTGCCGATCTAGGATACGGATAGGGGCCTCAATGACGGACATGTCATCCTCAATGTCCAACGCCCCCAATCAATCACATGAGTGGGGCCAGGGTGATACTTCCTCAACCGGGACACGTGAAACACGTTGTGCACTCGACTCCCCGCGGTGGTCGCTACCGGAGGCTACGGCCCTACACGATCCGGAATCTCAAAAGGGCCAATAAACCGCGGAGATAGCTTGAACCTGCCCAAACCGTCGATGTCCACGGCGTGGAGAGACACGAAGGAACACATGATCACCACAAAACTCCAAAGGTGCCCCGCTGATCCGCATAAGATTTCGCCGACTACGAGCCGACAACAAACGCCGACGAATCAACTTGACCTTCTCGGCAGCCTCTTGAACCAACCGTGGCCCCAAGAGGGCTGCCTCTCCTACCTCGGCCCAACACGGGGTGATCGACACGGCCGTCCGTACAACGCCTCAAAAGGAGCATCCCAATGGATGCGCGATAGGCCGTTGTTGTGGCAAACTCCACCAAAGGAAGGTGAGTTGCCCACGAACCCCGAAATCTAACACACGGCCCGTAACATGTCCTCCATGGTCCGATTCGTCCGCCCCCCGACCGTCCGTCTCAGGGTGAAAGGCTGTACTCAAGTGAAGCTTGGTTCCCAAGCCTCCTGCAAACCGGCCCCCAAACGGAAGTGAACCTCGAATCCGGTCGAGACAACCGAGATGGTACCCCATGCGCTCACAATCTCGTTCATGTCCTTCCTCCCGGTGGTGGGTGGAAGACCACCACAAAGTCCATCGCGAATGGTCCCACTTCCACTCCAGCTATGGGCAAGGGCGTAACATGCCCGCCGGCCGCCGATGCTCGGCCTTCACCTGCCGACACGTGAGGCACCGCGAAACAAAGGCAGCCACACGCGTTTCATCCCAGGCCACCAAAAATGTCCCAGCGCATGGTACATCTTCGTACCCCCTGGATGCACAGAACCCTAGATTGGTGAAACTCCCTCATCACCTCATCCCCGAGGGAAGAAGCTACTACCAACCGCCCCTGAAATGACAACTCATGCTCGGGACCCTCGTCCGGTCCCCAGATAGCTCCCCAGCCTCAATACGGGCACGGAGAACCTCACACTCAATGTCACCCAACTGTTCCTCCCGGACGCGCTGGTACAACTCAGGCACTACCACCAAAGGACGCAGGCCGTCCCACCATCACGAACAACGGCCGTACCGCAACGTCGCCAACCGCTCCATCGCCTTCCACTCCCTCACGGCCACCTCAGCTTTCCCTTTTTCGCTCAATGCATCGCCCACAACATTACCCTTGCCCGGGGTATGGGCAAGAGTAAAATCAAAGGTCCGCAAATACTCCACCCATCTCCTTTGCCTCAAATTCAAGTCCTTCGAGTAAAGATGTCTGAAGGCTCTTGTGATCCGAGAACACCACAAACTTTTCCCCCAAGAGGTAGTCCGCCAACTCTTCGGGGCGAAGTACGAAAAGAGCCTAACTCAAGGTCATGAGTAGGATATTCGCTCAGGAGGCCTCCCGCCTTGACCCATAAGCTACCACACCGTGCCCCCGCATAAGCACACACCCCAAACCAACCCCGGACGCATCACAAGACACCTCATACGGAATATCCTCCCTAGGCAACCTCAACACGGTGCGGGGGTCAAACGGGTTTTGAGAGTCTCAAACGCCCGCCGGCACTTGTCCGTCCACTCAAACTTCACGCCCTTCCGAGTCAACGCTGTCATAGGCGGCGCCAAGCGGAGAACCCCTCTACAAAACGACGATAGTACCCCGCCAAGCCAAGAAAACTACGGATCTCAAAACGTTGGTTGGCCTTGCCCACGAGCCACGGCCTCAATCTTGGCCGGGTCCACCCTAACTCCCTCACCGACACCACATGGCCAAGAAAGTGAACCTCCTACCCAAAACTCACACTTAGCAAGCCAACTATTCCGGTCCCTCAAGGTTTGCAACACTGTTGCCAAGTGCTCCACGTGCTCCCTCTCGGTCTTGGAATACACCAAGATGTCATCGATAAACACCACCACGAACAGTCTAAGTATGGGGCAAGACTTGGTTCATCAAATGCATGAACACGCTGGCGCATAGTGAGCCCGAAAGGCATCACTACCCACTCATAATGCCCATACCGCACCGAAAAGCCGTCTTAGGATGTCCTCCTCCCTAACCCCGAGTGGGTGATACCCCGACCGTAATCTATCTTGGAAAACCACCGGGCCCCACTCAATTGGTCAAACAGGTCATCTATCCGAGGCAACGGGTACTTGTTCTTCACAGCCATCGAATCCAGCTTCCGTAGTCGATGCAGAGACGAAGCGCGCCATCCCCTTCTTAGCAAAGAGCACCGGAGCACCCCAGTGAGGTACTTGGTCCGATATACCCCTGGCCCACCAACTCCTCGATTTGCCTCTGAAGCTCCCTCGGCTCGGCCGGCCCCATACGATACGCTACTTGGGAAATTGGACCTGTCCCGGCACCAACTCGACGGTGAACTCCACACTCCTCTTGGTGGCAAACTCCTCAACCGCCGGGAAAACATCCCGAAATTGGTCCACAACACGGGCCACACCCTCTTTTCCACCTTACCCTCCTCAAAGAAAGGTCGGGCTGCCAACCTGTGGGTAATGGCACCCCACGGTCCAACACCGGCCCACCCGACTTGCCTCACAATCCCACTCCCCCGCAGGGTGCAGAGGTCCCCTGCGGTGTCACAAGGACACACGCCGCCGATAACAATCTATCTTGGCCTCGGAAAGCCATAGCCAATCCATACCCAAGATCGGTCAACGCCCTCAAAGGCATCACAGCAAGTCACGCAGCTCCACCTCTCCTATGGTTAACACACCACGACACACTCGTCGTACCTCTATCATGCCTCCCACCGGAGACTCCACAACTAGGGCCTGCGGCCTCCACACAGCAACCCCAAACTATCTATCACAGGCTCAGAACAAACGAACACGATGCACCCGTATCGAAAGAAAAGCTAAGGTACGGGAGATCAGAGGGTACCTCTAACCACCGATGGTCCCGCTCCACCCTCACTGGTGGGGGTGGTAGCTCGCCTCCTCCCTGGTATGTCGCCTCCAGCGCAAACACCCTTCCTTGGCCCGTGCCACTAGTCGGCTCACTCACCGGACGCTTCCCGCTAAGGTTGCCTCCAGCCTTGGCGCCGCTCCGGCCTCCCCGAGGTCGGGTCCGACCGGATCTCGCTTGGCTGGCCCGCCACCGACGAGCCGGTCTCTCACCGGTGCACGACCGGCATCACTCCTTGTCTGGAGTCATGCCTCAACTCCCCGTTGCCACTCCGGCAACCCGGCTCATGGCCCTCTCGTCCACACTAGGCATTTCCCCCTCTTTGGACACTCCTTCCTCAGTGGCCTTGCTCCCCACGAGCAACAACCGCCGGGGAGACCCCCGCTGGACCGCCCTGCCGCCACCGCCAAAGCTAGACCTCCCTGGGTTCGCCAATGTCTGTCCCCTGCGCGGAAGGAACCGCTATCCCTCTCCTCCGTCTCGAGCCTCTTGGACCCCGCATCTCGATCGGGCCCACTCGCACGGCGCCCCGATGGGCCTGCCTCCCATCATCCAGTTCCCTCTCGGCTATACGGGCCGTCTCCACGGCCTCGATAGTCCTCAAGCGTGAATCGCCACCCTCTCCCTAAGGGCGGGCCCGAGACCCAAGGTGAACTTGTGGGCCTTCGGGTCCTCCTTACCACGCCTCGGGAGCAAACCTACTCAATCTCGGAACTCCCGCTCATATTCGGTACCGTCTTGGATCCTCGTCAAGCCGCCAAATTCTTCCCCTCTTTTGCCATCTCACCGATTCCGGAAGAACTCATCTTGGAAGAGTGCAAGAACTCCTCCCAAAACGAGGTTGAGCCCGCCCCCCCCCCCCCCCCCCCCCCCCCCCCCCCCCCCCCCCCCCCCCCCCCCCCCCCCCCCCCCCCCCCCCCCCCCCCCCCCCCCCCCCCCCCCCACTGCCGAGGGCCGCACCTTATCCTCCTCCCGGGGCAGAGAAAGGAGAACACGTGCTCAATCGCCTCAACCACCGCTCGCCTACCACGGGATCTTCTCCCCCTTAAATCGCGGAGGTTGTTCCTTTCGGAACCGTGTCACCACGTCATCCTCTGCACGGGTCGGTACACCACCCAGCGAACTCTCACGCTCACGAGGCGCTCTCGTGCGGTGGTGGTGGTGGTGGCACCACCGCCCGTGCCGCCATCTCACGGCGCACCTCCTCCCGAACGTCCGCCGGAGTCCCTCCCGTAGCTCTCGTACCTCCGCCGGATGCCTTCATACCGTGCCGAACAACGCATGCCCTCCAACGGATGGTCCCGCACCCGGACCCTCATGGGCGATGACTCATCGCCCATGCCCCGGACGCACGTGTCACTCTCTCGGCGGCATTCTTACTCCGAGTAAAGCACAACGTCAAAACAATTTTATAATCTATCGCGTCACTACCTCTACCCCCACCGATCAATTCCACTATCACGTGATGTTACACACATACTTGCATCAATCCATTCGCCCGTTCAGACACATTGCCAAACAAATCAGAGTTGCACATTTCACTTAATCATATGATTTTATTCACAGTTTAGCATCATTCACAAGAAATGCAACTAGTGCTCTAATGCCAATGCATGCAAATCCTACTACAAGACCGGACTACCCCAAGTACACCTTGGAGGCTCAAAGAGGACCATGTTGATCGGCATGTCCCTCCAGGCTCCTCCAAAGGACTCAAGATAACCAAGTCCGCCCACTACCCTAGGCCAACTAACCATGCTCGATACCATATTGTCACGCCCGGATTTCCAACCCGAGGAAACCGGTACGTGACTCCCTTTACCCACACGAGGGCAAAGGGGTAGGATACAAAACAAGAATTTAACATTTTAAACATCCACAACATTCGAAAGTAATATTCATTAAGCAATCCAATCCAGTTTATTACAACAAAATCCTTTCCCCACCGGGGTTACACCGATTCTCATAATAAAAATAACATAAACAAATTAAATAAATAAGGTCTTCCACCTTGGGGTCCCACCTAACTCGTAGGATCCCGAAAGAAAACAACATGGTAGGAGGGGTGAGCAACCACACCCAGGAGGGATCATGTCTCCCCAACCCATCCCATGCACTGGTATCTACATGCCTTGTGTACAAGTCTTGTGTCGTGATACAATTATCCCACCAAATATAGTTACCGCTATAACAAGCAAACACAACATACATGGGCAAGTACATAAACACTCCCGGGCTTCCACACCACCGGGTTTCAAGAACACCGCTCCAAAACCGGCTCCACGATCCCGGGCTTCCACGCCCACCGGGTTCCACAAAACGCCCCGGCTTCCAGCCACCGGGTGTACAAGCAAACACGCAGCACACAGCGCCATACGGCATAACATCAAACACAAGTATGCTTAGTCACACAGAATAACCTCGAACACTTAGCATGCTATATCCACAGCTCACAAACCCAACCACGGGCATTTCCACAAACACATAACATGCACACCTCAAGGCATAATTTAAACACTTGGCGGCATATACACATAACTATATTCACACAGGCTTTTCATCAAACTATAGCATATAGATCACGAACCACACCAAAATGCCATGAGGCCAACATTCATATAGGAGATCACACCTATATGAATTTACATATATATATATAAAAGATACAGCCCAGAACCGCCCTAGGACCCTAGGACGGAGGGTTTAGGAAGAACGAACCCCTACCTTAAAGCGCCTCTTCCTTGCTCCACACGCCCGCCCCCCCCCGTCCTCCCCACGCAAGATGCTCAGAAGAATCGCAACTCCCCCCCCCTCTCTCTCTCTAGCTCTCTCTCTCCCAGCAGGTCAAAGAAAGGAACACCAAACCCTAAACTCAAACTCAAGCCCTCCTTATATGACACCATCCACATCAAACGACGTAGTTTTGATTAAGTGAATCCCAGGATCAAAACGACGTAGTTTTGATCACACAAGTTACCACCTTTCCACATCCATACACCCAAAATATTGAATTTCAACATGGTCCTTTGGAGAAAGTTCCTTAAATGTCAAAACCAAGGGAACCATGCAAAAATATGGCGCCGCCAATTTGCCGTGAATTCCCAATTCACGTGCAACTCCATATGAACTCCAAATGCTCTCAAACTTCACCCCAGCCTCCTTGCATCATTTGGAAGACAATTACACTTGCACGTGAATTGGACCCATATCACGGCACCTACAACATGTCCATTTGGTCGAAACTTCGTGGTGATAGAGGACATCATCTAAGCATCTTTCCTTTTGCACGTGAATTCATTGGAGTCCAACTACTAGGTCAAAATCTGAAAAACTCTACTCGGAGGCAACCACTAACTCGGTACGGTCCTTAGGAGGTCAATTATTGACTAGGTCAGTTATTGGTTAATGACTGGCAGAAATATAAATAGCAGGAAAAGAAAGAGCTTTCACTTTTATGCTATCACGTTTGTGCGTTTGAGAGAGAGCTTGGAGCTTGGTGCCTTGGTGATTTGGGGCGATGGGTTCGTGGAGCTCAAAGAATCACTAAGTAGGTGTCCTTGAACTTCTTATCTTGATTCTATCTTTGGTATGCACGAATTTGTCATGATTTATGAAATTAAGCATGAACCCTAGGTTTTGGGGGAATCTAATTTTGGGTTAGATCTAATGGTTTAGCATAAGATCTGTGGTTAAGAACTATTTTATATCAGTTTTAATATGTGTTTCTGTGATCTGGGGCTATTTAATTGCATATTCCATGAGGATTGAGAAGTCAACCATGAAAATATGGATTTAGATCTAGATTTCTGGAAATCTGAAATTTGGTGTGTATTTTGGCTGTTATCTGTGCGATTGAGAGGCGTTCTAGACACATTTTGAGGTAGATATCATAGTCTGTTGCGTAAAATGTGTGTTTGTGAGCATCTGGGGGTTGTTAGGTTGATTCCAGACGAAGAACAGGCAAAACCGATGATGAACAGTACCCTGGGTGAATTACTGGGATGAAATGACGAAGATCCGAAGTTCTAGGTCGAAAGGTTGAAGATCCAGGGTTGTTGGTTCATAGTTCATAGTTCGTAGTTCGTTGGTTTGTAGTTCGTAGTTCATAGTTCGTTGGTTCGTAGTTCGTAGTTCGTAGTTTGTTGGTTCGTAGTCCGAAGGTCAAAGATCGAAGACTAGCTTTGAGTCTTCGAGGCGCGCTCCGCAGCTACGAGTCTTCGAGGCGCGCTGCAGTTCCGCGCTATGAGTCACAGCTCCAACAGTGTAATTGAACACTATACTATTTACATCGTAACTTATAAAGTACTATACTTAAGTTACAATGTAAAAACCGAAATACCCCCCATTTGGATTCAAAGAAAAATACTAGAAAAATTAATTCTCACTCCTTCAAAATGTGAAAATTGGGATTTAGTGTAAAATCTCGGAAAAATCCAGTTTTTCGTAGAGGTGAATTTTTGGAAAGTGGGGTTAGACATCTCAGGAAAATCCCCAAAAATCATATTATCTTAGTTATGATATGGGAACCCAATGCGGGGATTTTTTATTTCAAGAAAACAACTCCTATGGGTATCTCCTTCCATGGTCAAAGAATGATGATCGGATTGTGAAGACTGGCTTCAGTTATAAAGGGAGTATGGTGAACCTTAATGCCATATTGGTGTTAATATGTTGGTTTGAGGAATTATGGGGCTTGGGCTCTACGACTTGGGTTCTCACCGTGATGCACCGATGGTGCTATGTGGTTGACGTGGCAGGCATATGCGCCGATGGCAGGCCTGTGTGGTGACTGTGGCCGGGCATATTGCGTTGTGGACAGGCTAAGGCTTCAGTTGAGCCATTAAGCTCGTGGAGCTAGGGCTGAGTGCCCTGAGCTGGGATCCCATGGAGGATCATGGACAAGCTGTCCTGTAAGGGCAGGCTGGGTCTTGATGTTTGTTTGTAAGCCAAGTCCTGATTATTGTGCACACTACACAGTGCACGAGTACACAGAGCATGTAGTATAGACTTGTATGTTTGCATGATGTGGAGTATTAGGGTCACCTACTGAGCTTGTCGCTCACCCATACTTGTTGTTTACCTTTTTCAGGTGTGACCCGAGACTAGTGGAGGACTTTCTTTCAGGAGGATGCCCACTACTCTAATGTATGATACAGTATTATATTCTATATTGTTTGGTGTGATATCCCGGACATGGGTCCGTGGACAGTTGTATTTGCATACTGTTGTGATGTGATGTCTGTATGACTGTTTGACTTATTATATGCATGATAATGTATGGAAAGTACAGGATTACCTTTGATGTATGACTGTACAGGGTTGCATATTTGAGACAGCACCCGCGGTGTAGTCTCCATTGGTGCTAGTCACCAACCCCTTGACCTTCGGGTGCGGGCAAGGGAAAGTCATTTTCCTAGTTCCAGGTTCCCTGGAATTTGGGGGCGTGACATAGGCTGCCGCAATCAAAGTATTAAGCACAATAAACAATAAATCACAACACAACAAGTTACATCACAAGCCACGAAGTAATCACATGAAGGACCAGCCCCGATGTTCAGACCTGAAGGTCCACCTCAAGGAACCTCTCTCGAAGATCCGAAGCCATTGACCTGAAGGTCTACCTCGAAGAACCTCCCTCGAAGACCCGAAGCCACTGACCCGAAGGTCTGCCTCGAAGAACCTCCCTTGAAGACCCGAAGAACCACCCTCGAAGACTCGAAGAACTCCGTTGAAGAATTCCCCCTCGAGGACTCGGCGAACTCCCTCGAAGAATTCCCCCTCGAGGACTCGGAGAACTCCCTCAAAGACTAGAAGATCCACCCTTGAAGACCCAAAGAACTCCCTTGAAGAATCCCCCCTCGAAGACTCGAAGAACTTAAATCTTCGACTTTATGACTCTTCAACTCTCTCTGACTCTATCATTCAACTCTACAACTCTTCAACCTAAATGCGCCACCGACCACATATTTCGCCCAGTGTTACTTTTCATCGTCGTTCCGCCGGCCTTCGTCTGGAATCGACCTAGCGACCTCCTAAACATTCAAAAACCATACTTTCACTTACAGTCCTCCACTTACACCATAAATCGTATCCTAAAATACCTCTAAATCATACAGCAACATCAGATAAACATATAAACACATAGATCAAGCCACAATAGGAGTTTTTCTCCCAAAACATACCAAATCAATTACACCTCACGTCATCTACATCATAACAAGGCATGATCACAGTAAGGGAGTTTAGGAGCACCTACCTCTTAAAGCTAATTGAAAAACCTTGATCTTTATGCTCTAGATCTAAAGACTCCTTCTTGGTGTCCCTCTCTCTCTCTCACACGCTTCTCTCTTTCTCCTTTTCTTGCATAGAATGCCAAAAATGCACCAAAAACCCTATATCTCCTTTTATACTATATACATGATAATTAAAAATAAGGTACTCCTCTATCTTAATTTCCATAATGCCTTAAAAGACCCTCAAATAAGCCCATATTGCTCCACGGGGCTCCGGACTCCAAAATAGGTCCAAGTATAGGCAAACTTCCACACTTTTCGAGCCTGATTACATGCTCACATCTACTCATTCCAATCCTCACTCTAATGCAGGGTCCACTCCTAGGACCAAGAATACGGGTCTTTACATAGACAGTTCATTACAGTGAGTGAGTACTGAAGTAATTCTGCTTTCTGTACTTGTATTTAAAAGAAAAGAGTGTTGATTCTATTGTAACAAGGGTAAGACCCTATTGTAATAAAAGCATATAGTGGATTGGACTTGGTGTAGGTACACCCTCACCACCGTGGATTGGATCACAATGATCGAACCACGTAAACTGCGTGTCTTTATCTTTTACTTCTCATACATAACCGTTATTAACTTGATCTTGCACAATACACTAAAATATCACCCAAACAATAACCACATATGCAAGAATACCTATGAGAAGTAAACTACACCTAAAACTAAAGGAATTAGTTTTAAGTATACAGATTCACCCTTGTCTCTGTATACACACAAATACCCACACAATCTTGCTTGGATCTTGGGAATATCACGTTTAGCTTGGAATAATAGCATGTCTTCAAAGCTTTGACTTCGACTTCGATATAAGGCATTAAAATATCAAACCGAAGCCTTTTTCAAACCAAAGTAATAAGTTTTTGTCAAAATGACACATCTCGAATCTCTTTTAAATTTTAAGAGCGTTTAAACGCGTAATCTTCTTCCAAAATTAATGCTTTTACAACCTATATGGTAGTAGAATTGAAAAATCGAAAAAGACGTAATTTGGTGGTGACAAATATATGGAATATATCTTAAAATCTTATCCAGAAATTTAGTTTCTCCCACTTAAAACGTCCAAATATGGTCTAGTATTAAAAAGAGGAAATGTCAAATTGTTTCAATCAGTTAGTTTAATAAGTAGGGCTGAAAATCAAATATTATGATTTTGCTAACTTACTCAATTTATTTTAATTAATAATTATGAGGGTATAATTCCCTTTTTGAAAGTCGAGTGACATTGCCTATAAATAGACAGCTTCATGGACGATTTGAAGACACCTTTTTGTTCGAGTATTCTGGGTAGGAAAAAATAGAATAGAGTATTACACAATATTCTGGATGTGAATTTTGAGAGGATATTGGAGCGAAAAAAGAGAGAAATTGTGAGAGGTAAAGTCTTTGAAAAAGGCTAAGTTGGAATGACCTCAAATCAGTTGGAAATGATAGTTAAAGATGTTATCTAACCAACACAATTGATCTTGTTCAATTTTAATAAGTATTAAGAAAGTTATTGGCAAAACAAGGCACTACACACTGACTGTCCTACCTAAACTAGATTACTAACTTCAAAAAATTATAACTAATTGCATACAAACCAGAATGACAACCGGTTGGAAATGATAGATAAAGATGTTTGTTGGATCCTATTTTGACAGGGTCGGGTCACAACCATACTCAGCAAGGAAACCCCAAATCGAGGACTTCTTTGGTAATACTCCAAAATGCCCTAAGGCTAGAACTAGGTGATAAAGGGGGAAATTTGAAGACCGGTACATTTGACCGCACTGAATTTAAAGTAGAAATGAAGAAGTTATGACCAAGTCAAACTTGGTCAAAACTCAAGAGTCATTATCAACTTAGTGACATCATCATCAACTTAGTGACGTCATTATCAGCTTAATGACATCATCCCAAGTCTTTCACTCTTTTCCGAAAAAACACTCAAATACAACAAATTTAAAAGGGGGAATATCGACCAATTAAATTGATCAATTTAAATTGACTAGTGTCTAGATTAAATAATTTGATTGATTAATTGATTAATTGATTGAATGATTGATGGATTAATTGATTGAATAATTGAATAATTGAATAATTGATTGATTGATTTAAATTAGGCACTGTATAAAATTAAAAAGATTTGATTGATTGTCCTACAGAATAAGAAATCTCACTTGCCTATATTTAAATTTGGGCAGGGTGAAAAATAAATAATACTAATTGATTTAATTGCATGTCTTGGGAGATAAGAAATCATATTTATCCTGTTGGAAATATAGGATTTGTTGAAGCTGCCAAAATATAGTCTAAGTCTGGAGACTCGAAGATCTGAAGGTCGTAGGGTCGAAGAGTTGAAGTTCGTTGAAATAAAACTGTCACAGGACATATTGGCGAGAGGCTCGTAGACTCGTAGGGTCTGGAGACTCGAAGCAAAATTGTGACATGTTCGCCCCCAAATTCTAAACACAACAGAACTAGGAACGCAACTTCCCACGCCCACATTCCAGGAGTCGAGGGGTTGGTGACTGACCCAATCCTATACAATACTACAATAGGGGTAGAATCGTACTTCCCAATGAATTAAATTCAAGATTTATTATAATAATATGATATCGCATTCAATTCCCATAAGTATCCAACACACAAAATAACTCACATATAAGTTCTACCAACAAGGTTCATACAACTACCACGGACCCAATTCCGGGAAATAAAATGACAAAATAGTAAACAACAAGGTCTATAGAATCAATCCCACACCAAAGGTGCCCCGACTTGCTCCGCTATGGCTCCACCATCTACTCCCTACAACCTGTAGGAAATAGAAATAAAGTAAGGTGAGCACGAATGCCCAGTAGGTGATCTCCAATTCCACCATCTTATCACATAGAAATCCTAAATTTGTATGTTTCGTGTATGCCCGTGCCAGTGTAGTGTCATATTCTATCATAGTTAGATTATATTAAATCACGGGACAATACATCACATCACAATGCAGTCATAACGGTTCACACCGATAATTCATCCAAACATCAACAGAATTCCTGCTATCAACTCCAAAAATCTCAAGTACTACCAGACGTCGATATGTGGGACCTGCGGCATCCCTAACGACAACCCGCCACATATGGGACCTGGGTTAACCAGCCACATAGGGGACCTGCAGCCTCTTGCCAGCCTTATGTGGGACCCACAGTTAACCCAATCAACTCCACCACCATTCCCACACATAAAATCAGTGAACATCATTTCACAATAATTAATATTTAATACTACAACCTTACAAAACGTTCACGTCACCAAACCAGTAATAACATACCACACATGTATATATACATATATACAAGACAACTATCAATGTTAAGTCACATAAAATTCTTTTCAATGTCAAGGTAATACTATCAACCACAAATTAATATCCATAATATTAAATTAATTGAGCTACAAATATATATATATATATATATATATGCACACATTGAACAAGAAAAAAAAGAAGAGAAGACTGGCCCAAAGAGGGCCGGCCCAAGTACACAACCAGCCCTATTAGGGCTGGCGAGATCTGAGGCGTGGGGACAGCATTGGGCCGCCCCCCCCCTTTCCACCGAAAATGCGGCAGGGTTAAACCCTGCCACTAGCCAGGCTATCAATTGACAGCCTGGCGAGTTCCCGCCCATCGAGACCAGGGCTGACAAGCCCCGGTTCACCTAATGCTAATAATAATAAGTAGGTTAAAAGTAATAATAATAATAATAAACTTAATATTAATATTAATCGTTGCACCGGATCTGCCAGAATTTGCTGGTTTTTGCCATGGTTTCCGACGGAGGACAAGAAGACGTGAGCTGTGAGCCCGGAAGCCAAGGAATTGGTCTCCGATCGCTGGCCGGAGGAGGAAGACGCCTCCCCGCGGCTCCCAACCGCTGCCGGACTGCAACCAATTGCCCAAATGCAATATATATATATATATCTTCGTATACGTATACATCTACACATAATTTTATCTATTGCCATGATCGAACAGACATCCTCTAGCCGTCAAGTTTCAGGCAAAGGTATAACGAAAGAAAAACCACCTACCTGGATCTAGCTTCCAACGGTCGGTAGAGCACGACGGCGTCAACCCTTCTATCCCATCAAGTTCTGTGCACAATGAACCCAGGGTTCTACCAACGTCCTCCTTTTTATACTTATTAATATATATATTTGATTTAATGATAATATTAATATATATTTGATTTAATGATAATAATAATAAATATAATATTAAAATTTATTATAAGGATCATTGTAACCTTAATTATAATAATAACAATAACTCATAATAATTAACAAAAT
This sequence comes from Taxillus chinensis, assembly GCA_023512835.1. Classification (NCBI taxonomy): domain Eukaryota; kingdom Viridiplantae; phylum Streptophyta; class Magnoliopsida; order Santalales; family Loranthaceae; genus Taxillus; species Taxillus chinensis. Next base: position 29,958,648 of record CM042092.1, on the reverse strand, counting down.
TAAGATTATATTAATAATAGTAACATTATAATATTAATAAGGTCTAAATAATAAAATACTTACATTAATAATAAACCCATAATAATAATAAATTCAACAACTGCATCAATAGTAATAATAATCATAACATTAATTATTATGATAATAATAACTCAAATACTTAAATAATTATATTAAAAACATTAATATCATAATAATATTAAACTCAATATTAAACGGCAAGTCCCCACCTTAGGACTTTTCACATAGGTATGGGTCTTTACATGACAAAACACGTTGCAACTCGTAGATCCAGGGTCGAAGGTTGTAGAGTCGAAGTGCGAAAAAGAGAGTTACTGAAAGTGTGAATAAATTTAGAGACTAATAAAGTCGAAGAATTCTAAAGAACAATAACCAACTTTAAATGACTCGAAGCCCGTAGAACTATAGAGTCCCTAAGAGTGCCTAGATCATTTAACAGAACATAAAGTAGACTCGTAGACTCCAGGGTCGTAGAGTCGAACCTTAGAACACTATTAAGAAAATAAGACTCGCAGACTCATAGGTCGAAGGTCGAAGAGTCAATGCCATAAAGACTAGCAAACAAATAAAACTGTAACTCAAGGGTCGTAGAGTCATAGACTCAAGGGATACAGTCATTCTAAAGAAATTGTCAGACCTACGGACTCAGAGATCTTGAAGGCTGAGAGTTATAGCTGAAGGATTAAAGCCATCGAGTCGAAGACTCGAAGAGCACGGAGACTCAGTTTATGAGCAACTACGAAAGATTAAGAAAGTAAATGCAAAGTCTAAGACTCGTAGAGTCGAAGATTCTCAGGGTCAAAGACTCGTAGAGTCAATGATCCTATGTCCACTCTGATCCATTGATGGTCGAAGAGCCTCTTAGTCAAGTAAAGTAAACTGAGAGACCCGAAGGTCGTAGACCCGTAGAGCTAGGGTCGTAGACTCGCAGCTATAACAACGGGGAGATTAGGTACACTACGAAGAAGTCACTCTAAGAGCCATTAGGAGAGTCAAAGACTCGTAAAGTCATAAACTCGCAGAGTCATAGACTTACAGTTAATAGAATGACACAAAAGAACTAATCTGACCTGAACTCTAGCCTCGAAGACTCGAAGATATGTGAGTCATAGACTCGCAGAAATTAACGCTGCAAAGCCTGAAGCCAACTTCCACAACCTCTACAGGCTGTACTCAAAATATTCGAGTCACCAAACCTACGAGGCATCCACCTTCAAGGCAAATGCGCAACCCTAAGCATACCCTAAGTATACTAACTTAGCGATATCGTCAGCTAGGGTTTGAACAGTAAGCCTGTGCTGTTCTTGGCAGTTGAGCGCATTTAATATCGCATTAATTACTGCCAACCACCATCCACAGATGAACGACCAAGATCGACTGCATGCAAATACGCAGTATGGGCATCTGATCTACAAATCAGAGCTGATTAACCTATCCCCTGACATCCCGCATTTTCAGTGGCGGGAAGTCAGTCTGTCGGGATGGACAACAAGGCATACAACACTTTAACCTTAAAATATATTTCTCTCACATATAAAAACGACAAAAATAGGAGTTTAATGAATCTCTCTGAAAGCGTAGAATACACAGAACACTAGAAAAAGGATTCTGACACACATTAAGAAAATAATTTTTTATAGAATTTATAGCAAGAGTTCCAACACTAGAGAGAGAGACTCCGAGAGAAAACTTGTAAGTGTTGTGCGCCGTGTTGACCTAGAACAAGATCACGCCTGCTGATTAATCAAAAACTCTGGTTCATCAAAGATCTAGCACGATCATTGAGTCTAATCTCTATGTTCTTTCCCACAATCCAAACTATCACAGTTCACTCCTGTTACATCTGAGATCTGTTCAGCAAAGTGCATTTACTCCCATCTCAGATTTGTTGGATAGTTTATTATGACTCACATTATCATTCACATTACTACTGTCATCTTCTCCATAAATACTTGCATCATAGTTATCCTTAGAAGAAGTATAATCCAGCTAACAGTCAGTCTAGCTTCTGCGTTCGAAGAAAGTCTATTCAACCCCCCCCCCCTCTAGACTCACTTTGGGACCTACAATTAGTATCAGAGCAGATTTATAATTCCGTAGAGATCCCTAAATGGCAGACATGGACTCCAGCAGTGCAGCTCTAGCTCCCGAGTAGGCTCCAGTTCCCATTGAGGAACAAGAAGCCAGTCGCGCTCCAGCAGAAGGACCAGTTAGAGACCAGGAGCAAGAAGAACTAAGTACCAGCAACAACAAGAAAGAACAAGAGGACTTCTATGATGTCCTACCTGGCTCATCCTCCCAAGTACCTATGTGCACACCCACGCGTTTCTCCAAATGGAAAGCGACAATGAGAGCTTACCTAGACATGCTTGACACCTATCTCTGGGAAACGATAAAGAACGGGCCTTTCACCCCAAAAATTATGTAGAGAGGCCGGTTAATGACGAAAGACCCAGATAGTTGGTCTAAGGCGGAGCAGAGGAAAGTAAAGATGGGTTTCAAAGCAAAAGCCATACTTTTCTCTGTGCTTGATGATGACATGTTCATGGATGTGCAGGATCTTGAGACTGCGAAGGAGCTATGGGACAAACTCTGTCTCATCTATGAAGGAGATGAACAGATACAGGACAACAAGATCTCCATGCTCAAGCAGGAGTATGAAGCCTTCAGATGTGAACCGAAGGAATCACTGGACAGTATTTACAAACGGTTTACAGGTTTGATTCAACGAATGAAGACTTATCATGTTGAGATCTCTCAGAAGGACAAAAATGATAAATTTATGAGATCTCTACCTTTGAGATTGCTGATAAAGATATCAGCCATCCGTTAGCTGAAGGAATGGAAGACTTGTGCCTTGGAAGCACTATATGGGGACCTCAAGACGTTTGAAATACAAAAAGAAGAACTTGAGGCATTTGAGAACCCTTCCAAGAAAAAGGAGAAGTCTGTTGCCTTTAAGGCTGCTGAATCAAGGGAACCATCTTTAGAAGAAGAAGAAAATGAGGTTGAAAAGCTTGACTCAGATAGCGCCTCAGATGAAGAGGTAACGTTTCTGATCAAGAAACTGCTGAAGAGTAGGAGGAACTATAGGAGGAAAGCAAGGCAGTCATCCTCATCTTTTTCTAAGGGAAAAGATAAGGAGAAGTTGTAGTGTTACCACTGCAACAGGCCCAACCACTTCGCTGACGACTGCTACAAGCTGAAGAGGGAGAAAAAGGAGGTAGCTGAGTAGAAGAAGAAGACCAAAGGCTCCTCAAGCAGGAAAGATAACAAGAGGAAGAAGGCTCTTGTCACCAAAAAGTTCAACAGTGAAACTAAGGAGGAAGAAGAATCTTCTAATGAAGAGAAGAAAGAAAAGGGTCTTATCTGTTTCATAGCTGACAACTCACGTCCCCTCAAGGTAAGAACCTACGAACAAGTCTACATTGAATATGAAGATACCTATAGAGCTCTAAAAGACATAGAGGAAAATTTCTCCCTATGAAAGCTGACAAAGAAAGATATTATTCTAAACTGGAAAGGCTTTCATGTGAATATAGAGACTCTATAGATGAGTATGAAAGAACACAGAGAAGATTAAGAGCTGAAGTGAGTGAAATGAGAAGCACACACGATGATCTTTTGAACAAAGCTGGACAATTGAAAATGGCTAATAAAGACATCGATAGGCTCAAAAAGGAACTAGCTGAAACCAAAGCTGAACTAGAGAAAGAAAGACAAATCAGTAAAAAGTGGCAAAATTCTGCTGACATTGTAGCCCACTTTAGGACTACTCCAGATATCAAAGGTCTAGCCTTAGGTCTAGGTTTCTCCGAAGACCAAGTAGCCAAGGCCTAGACTTACCCTATGCAGACCAAGTGTCTTGCTGGCTTTGTTCCTGCTGGCATTGTGCTCCTTGATTGTGGAAAGGAGGTATCAATGGCTATTACTTGTCCACCCAAACCAGTAACACCCGAACTCAAAGATCAGGGTACTGTTGCATCTCAGGACAGTGATGCAGCAGTTAATAGAGAAAATTGTAAAGATGAACCTTTAGTCAACCTGTCCTCTACATCCCAATGCAAGGGTAAGGGTATAGTGATCCCAGAGACAAACCCAAGTAGTTGCACTTTTACGTTTGAGACTAGCTCATCCAGCAAGGCCGCTTCCTCTCAGCCCAAGTTTGTCCCTGGTGGTAGAGTTAAGAATGGTCTAGGATATGAAGGAAAACCTAGGAAGCCTCTTAACACTCCAACCAAACCCTTGAAGCAGAGTGTCCAACCCAAAACTGTCATCTGCCCCATCTGCTGTGAAGTTGGACACCTTTCCTATCAGTGCAGATACTACCCTGAGTATCTTAAGAATGAGATTGCCATAGAAATCAGGGTGAGCCTCAATCAGTTAAACATTTCAGAAAATCTGCAAAATCATAACTCTGATAGGAAGAAGAAGAAAGCTAGGCACACACAGGTTTCCTCACCTAAGAACACAAAGACTAAACCTGTGAAAAAAACTGTTAACTCTGTACCTATCAAAGCTGCCAAAGGTAACCATAAGAAAGGAGAGTTTACTAAGAGCCCAAAGAACAACCTTGCTAACAAATCTGATGATGGATCACCTAAGTTAGCATGGAAAATTAAATATGCTCCTACGTATTGGAAACCTAAATTGTCAACTGCAGCTTTCACTTACCCAAAGCCTAATCATAATTGGGCCCCCAAAACTTAGTTACTTGTTGTGCAGGAATAGGTACATGAAGCTAAAAGTAGCCACCGGAAACACAAGATCAATTCCAACCAGTGGTATCTTGATAGTGCCTGTTCTGTACACATGACAGATGATGCCTCTCTATTAAGTGAAGTAAGGGAGGTTACAACTTCATTTGTCACCTTCGGGGATAACAAAAAGGGTAAGATTGTTGGTAAGGGTACTCTCTCAAATGGTTCTGTTTCAATTCAAAATGTGTCTATTGTTCAAGGTCTCAAGCATAACCTGTTGAGCATAATTCAATTGGGTGACAAAGGTTATGAAGTTTTGCTCACTAAGCACACCTGCACAGTTATGGATCCAGTCTCCAAAGAAGTAAAGCTAAATGGACACAAATAAGGCAATGTCTATAAATTGGTCTTTGGTCATGCTCAATCTAATGAAACAATTTGTTTTCTGTCCAAAGCTTCACTAGACATTAGTTGGTTGTGGCACAAGAGATTTGGTCATTTCAACTTTAAGACTATGTCTAAATTGGCATCTCTTGATTTAATTGAAGGCTTACCCAAGCATGTTTATGAGAAAGAACACCCTTGTAAGGATTGTCAGCTGGGTAAGCAAGTGAAACATTCCTTCAAGAGTATTGATAAAACCTCAATTACACAACCACTTGAACTTCTGCACATGGACCTATATGGACCCATCAATGTGTCCTCATTATCTAGTGCACGATACTTTCTTGCAGTAGTAGATGACTATACCAGATATACATGGGTTATGTTTCTCAGGAACAAAACTGAAACATTTGAAAATCTTGTTGAACTCTTTAACTAGATCACTAATGTTAAAAGTCTGTCTATTAAATGCATACAAAGCGATCATGGCAAGGAATTTGAATTTTCTGATATGTTAGAGTTTTGTACTGAACATGGTATTCAACATAATTTCTCATAACCTCGAACTCCACAACAAAATGGAGTCACTGAAAGAAAGAATAGGACTTTAGTTTAAGCAACTAGAACCATGTTGACAGGAGCTCAGTTCCCAAAATCCCTATGGGCTGAAGCTGTTGTCACTACTTGTTATGTATAAAATAGAACTCTAATTAACAAACAAGCCATGAAAACACCCTATGAGTTATGGAAGGGAAAGAGACCAAACATTGGTCACCTAAGGATCTTCGGGTGTACTTGCTATATTTTGAACATTGGCAAGGATTACTTGAATAAGTTTGATGCCAAGTCAGATGATGGATATCTTGTTGGATATTCCATGAATAGCAAGGCTTATCGTGTGTTTAATAGAAGGACTAAAACTATTGAAGAGTCTATTCATGTTTCTTTTGACGAGACTAACCATGGTATGCAGAAAGGAGACCAAAATGTTAATGAAGTGCAGGATATTATCATTGTAGAAGACCAAGACACAGATAATCCTACAACAACAGAACTAGTGGAAGATGTATCTAAACCTGAAGAATAAAGACTTGAATCGGTTGCTGCAAAATCAAGTCAAAAATCAGTAGAAGATCATGACCTTAACATTCAACCTGTTCAATCTTCATCACTTCCACCAGCCCACGAATCTGACATGGAGCGGTTAGGCATTCATCATGAAGAATGAGAAGACGTTCCAAAGGCAAGAAGAAGGTTAAAGGACCACCCTTCTGAACTGACAATAGGATATCCAGCTGCAAGAGTAAAAACAAGGGCTGCCACACTTCATGAGAACCTATACATGTGTTTCCCATCACAAGTGGAGCCAAAGTCAATTGATGATGCAGTTCAAGATCACTATTGGATTGATACTATGCAAGAAGAGCTCAATCAGTTCAAGAGACAGAAAGTATGGGAGTTAGTCAACAGGCCTAGATCACAACAAGTCATTGTCGTGAAATAGATCTTCAGAAATAAACTTGATGCTGATGGCATTGTGATCAGAAACAAGGCCAGACTTGTTGCAAAAGGGTACAGACAAGAAGAAGGAATTGACTATGATGAAACCTTTGCACCAGCTGCTAGACTGGAGGCCATCTGCATGTTTTTAGCATATGCAGCATTCAAGGACTTCAAAGTTTATCAAATGGATGTCAAGAGTGCATTCCTAAATGGATACCTCCAAGAAGAAGTCTATGTTGAACAACCTCCCGGATTTCTAGAGCCAAACCAAGAACACAAGGTGTACAAACTAAAGAAGGCTCTATATGGACTAAAACAAGCTCCCAGAGCTTGGTACGAAACATTGTCAGAGTTCCTGATCAAGAACAAGTTCAGAAAAGGCAGGATTGACCCCACCTTGTTTCTCAAGGAAGGAAAAGGATCACCCTTGATTGTTCAGATTTATGTTGATGACATCATCTTCGGATCAAGGGATAAGAAACAGTGTGAAGATTTCTCCCATCTGATGAAAAGTGAATACGAGATGAGTATGATGGGAGAACTTTCATTCTTTCTTGGGTTGGAGGTCAAGCAATTGGAGGATGGGATCTTTATCAGTCAGACCAAGTACACTAAGGAAATTCTAAAGAAATTCAAGATGACTGATGTGACTCAAATGAAAACTCTCATTCCTACAAACGCCAAATTGGATATGGATGAAGCAGGCAAAGAGGTGGATATCACATAATACAGAAGCATGATTGGATCCTTGCTGTATCTCATAACAAGCAGACCTGATATAATATTTGTAACATGCATCTGTGTAAGATACCAAGCGAATCCCTAGGAATCTCACATGTCTCATGTTAAGCGGATTATGCGGTATCTCAAGGGAACAGAAAATTTGGGAGTTTGGTATCCAAAGGAGTCTGATTTCAAACTAAGAGGATATTCAGATGTAGACTTTGCTGGTTGCAGGATTGACAGGAAGAGCACTAGTGGAACATGCCAACTTCTTGGCAACCGACTTGTATCCTGGTTTAGCAAGAAACAGAATTTAGTTTCAACTTCAACTGCTGAAGCTGAATATATTGCTGTAGGAAGCTGTTGTGCTCAGTTGCTTTGGATGGCCAATCAACTTTCAGACTCTGGATTTAACCTGAAGGCTGTGCCACTATACTATGACAACACAAGCGCCATCGCAATATCCAATAATCCTGTCATGCATCCAAAGACCAAGCACATCGAGGTCAGACATCATTTCATATGTGACCATGTGTTGAAAAAGGACATTTCCCTTGGGTATATATCTACTGAAGACCAGCTTGCCGACATATTCACTAAACCACTACAAGAAGCCAGGTTCAATGAACTTTTGACAAAACTTGGCATGCTAGACTTAACTTCATAATTCTTACTGCATGTCTTGTGTTTCATTTCAACCTCAATATCTGTGCATGAACATAGGTATAACACTATTAATGATTGTTTATCTCTCCATAAAAATTAGCAATGCCTAAGTGTGATTCATACACTTCTACTGTGGGTCATTAAGAAATCACATGGATGAAACTTGCTACCTCTGAACCTGGTATAAATCTCTTGTATAACCAGTCATGGCTCAACTAGTCTTTAGAGTGATATGAGTGCCACTTCCTATGATACTTCCAGTTATATGATATTCCCTTTATAAGTTGTTTCCATTCAGAGTGAATATCACTTGTGTGGCATTGCATTCATTAACTAGCAGGAACTGTTGTGTCTCATGGTAATGTTAGATTACACGGAAAGAATCCTCAATGATTCAATGCTCTAAGGATGACTGAGAATGTAGTATTTGAGAATCATAAAAAGCTTATTACTCAAAAAGAGCCAATATCTTTCACTAGAAAAAGGTAAGATGAAAAAGGCTAAATGAGAAAAGAAAATAGAAGTTAGATTGCCTATCTTAAGGGGAGTCCTCACTATTCCCTTTGAACGTGTTTCTTTCAGAGTAATAGTTGGAGTTCACTGACTGTTGATCAATTACAACAAAATGAAACTGTGCTGAGCTCTGTCTGTAATGACCCGTGTTTTGGGTAGAACAAGCTGGAACGAAGATGAACAATACCTTGGGCGAACGCTTGGGTCGAAAGGTGGAAGACCCGAAGATTTGGGTCGTAGGGTCGAAGACCGATGGTCGAAGTTCGAAGGTTTGAGGGTCGAAAGTTAGATCTTCGAGATAGATCTTCGAGGCCGCGTTTCCAGCTAATCTTCGAAGGAGTGTTTCTACGAGTCTTCGTGGCTTGGTTGTAAGAGAGTGTAATGAGCTCAAGGGGGAGCGTGTAGAGGCTGCGTGTGACAATGACCATGTTCGGATTGTGGGTATTTTGTCCTGTGTGGAAGCGGAGTGGTTAGTTCATGTTTTATTTATCAAAACTACGTCGTTTTGATGGTGTGTTTCATTTATCAAAACTACGTCGTTTTGATGGTGTGTTTTATTTATCAAAACTACGTCGTTTTGATGGTGTGTTTCATTTATCAAAACTACGTCGTTTTGATGGTGGGATTTCATTTATCAAAACTACGTCGTTTTGATGGTGTGATTTCATTTATCAAAACTACGTCGTTTTGATAAGTGAGGTCTATATAAAGAGGAGCTCTCTTTATTTTAGGTTTAGGGTTTTTGTTGTCAGCCGCCGCAGCCGTCACACAGAGAGAGAGAGGGAGATTGAGAGAGAGGGCTCCAGTTCGTGGCTGTCATTGTCATTCCCGTGGTTGGACGGCATTAAGCGTGGAGGCAAGAGCGTGGAGGATCTTTGAGGTAGGGGTTTGTCTTTCCTGGTATGTTCCGGGGTTAGGCCCTGTGGATATTTTGTAAAGTTTCCATTGTTATTGCTATAATACTTATATGTAAATTCATATAGGTGTGATCTCCTATATGAATGTTGGCCTTCAATGGCGATTTTGGTGTGTTTCTAGTGTTCGTGTGATGCATGAAAAGTGTTCGATAAAATGCCTGTGTGGCATGCCCGCTACATGTTTGAGAAAATGCCTGTGTGCGGCCGGGTTTATGAGTCTGTGAATTTATGCACACGAATTGCTTGGTTTTATACCCGTGAGGCTTTGCATGCTAAGTGTTCGATGTTATGTCTGTGTGACTAAGTGTGGCTATGTGTCTTGTGTTCTTGGAACCCGGTGGTCGTGGAAGCCTGGGACCGTTCTTGGAACCCGGTGGCCGTGGAAGCCCGGGACTGTTCTTGGAACCCGGTGGCTGTGGAAGCCCGGGAGTGTTTATGTACCAGCCCGTGTATGATTGTATTTGCTGTTATAGCCGGTAATTATATCTGGTAGAATAATTGTAGCACGACACAACACTTGTACACAAGGCATGTAGATATTAGGTGCATGGGATGGGTTGGGGAGACATGATCCCTACTGAGCTGTGGTTGCTCACCCCTCCTACCATGTTGTTTTCTTTACAGGAACCTACAGGCGTTAGGTGGGAACACCAAAGTGGAAGTCCTCCTTGTGGCTTGCTCATCATTATTTTGGGTTGTGCTGCTTTTCTTTTTGTAACTTTGTAACCCCAGTGGGGAGATTGTAATGTGGAGTTCAATGTAATAAAAGTGTGTTTTGAACGTATTTGCTATGTTTGGACTCAATAAATATAAGGTTGTTCTCTGAATATAAAATGTGAGGTGTATGTTGTATTCTAACCCCTCTATCCAACTTGGGTAAAGGGAGGGTCACGTTCCGGTCTCCTCGGGTTGGAAATCCGGGGCGTGACACTGTCCACATGAAAAAGTTCAAGATAAAGCACACAAAAATGGTGCTCTACAAAAGAAGAGGACAACTCACACAAAAAATATGAGTGATCAACCTCCAAACTCTATGTATATACTGTGTTGTAAATTAGACAATGCTAGAGTGTGTGTTCTGATTCTCAATAGGACCATCTTGTCTCTCAAGTCATCTATGCTGAACTGAAAATCATTGGTGGATCAGGGTTTGTGGTAAGATTCGGTTGACCATGAGTATACCAAACAGTGTATTCCTAGTTCTTGAATCAAACTCACATGCTGATCCGAGAGTGAGAGGGTGAGGCCTTCACTGAGTGAATTTTGCTCAATATGTGAGGCGACTACTGATTTCATGACTGGGTTATTGCAATGGACTAACCATGGTTTACTGGATGCTATGTTAACATTGTGATCAATTTCCTGCATAACGAAGTAGATGATGATGCACTTAGTCGTTTCTAAACTTTATGGAAATGTAAATGATCGTGTTATAGTAGTTATACATGTAAACCAGGTATTACGGTTGGAAGAATTCAAGTTCTGAGCATGTAATCTTAATTCCACTTACAGCACTGTTCATCATGCATGGTTTGATGCGAAATATCATATGCGTCATAGTCGCATTGTTAAGTGTTGAAAAAGTCTAGAGAAATCCACCTTTGTCAATGAATCCATAGTCGACCTCCAAGCTAACAGCATCGAAGAACTGCTGCCTCGAAGACTGCTGCTTCGAAGCCTCGAAGCTCGGAGAATCAAACGTAGCTTCGTAGATTCGCAATTTCCAAAGGGTCAAAGCAAGACAGATTCAGCTTCGTCGTTGCCCAAGCGTCAAAGACAAGTTAGCACGTCATTGTGCACTTAAAATTCAAATACACTGACATAAGGAGTGACGTGTACCTCTCGTTTAGTACTCCAACGGGTGGATCCGAAAGATGAAGAGACGGGTCAGAGAAAAGGACGCAGATCTTGAAGATGATCCATCAGAGCATGTGACTTCTATGGTACACTTCCACCTCATATATAAGCCATGGATAAAGACGAAGCCCAAAGGTATGTTCTTCGTTTTCACACTCGAACCCTAACCCTAATGCTCCATCTCTCTCTTCGATCCTCGTCCCCTCTCTCTCTATCTCTCTCCTTTGACCACCTTCGAACCTTACAATCTCTCTCTACGAGTGTCTCTTTCTCTCTCTATAACCTCTATGGTAGGACCTAGCTCATCGATGGCAGAAGAATTAGGCGAGATCATTCCAGATTTCAGTGTAGACTGGGAAGCCATTGGCGACGCGAAAGTCAGCTGGTTGGGTGAGTTCAGAAATTGCCTAGATGAGTCGAGAATAGCATCCGTATGCTCCAGGAAGCAAGATGTGCTAGTAGAAGACATCTCGTAGTTTCATGAGATGTTAGCCATCTCTGGAGACGACCTGGTGGGAACAGTTTAAGGAGTAAACATTCAGATCTCATCCGAAACACTTCGCGATGCTCTTCCACTCCCTAAAGGTAACTTCGAACCTCTGCCTAGTCTTTCCAGAGAGGAATGTAAATCTTTTTTGGGGTATTCCAACCCTGGTAAGAAAGGACAGGGAGCCCTGAAGATTGAGTTCTCCGGTCAAGCACTAGCAGCTGTCATCTTAACTGGACAGTGCCTGATGTGCAAGAAGACTGCTCATGACTCTACAAGTCATGAGCAGATGAAGATCATGTGCAGTATTCTACAAGGAAGGAAGATAGATTGGGGTGAACTACTACATAGCATGATCAAATCCAAAAAGGATCACTTTGGACTGATTCTGACCAAAGTCCTAAGGTTCCTTCGACCAGATATCTTCAATCACCGACCCGCGGTACCACTGCCGACCAAATTTGTCTTCAAGAGTATCTTCGAGGATGGCCGACTGGAACTGAAGCCAATGAAGCGACCTGGGTCCAATTTGAGAAGTCGTGCAGAGGACCCAGGCAGTTTAGTTAGAGCCCCAGTCCATAGACAAAGACCACCTACACCGGTTCCCCAGGCTTCTCGCACCTCCTCTGCATCAGCTGTAGCCAACGCATTTATTGCTGAAGTGGTGGAAAATATTGCCAGAACTCATCTCCCCACTGATCCGACACTAGAGGAGGGCAGTCACCAGTACAGGAAACCCCAGAGGAAAGAGAGCCTGCAACTAGAGGGCAGTCACCGGTACAGGAAACCCCAGAGGTTAGGGGTAAAGCACCTGTACTTTTAAGCTCTATCGGGGAGTCTGATAACCCCCGAAGATCTAAAGAAGGCATGGATTGCCTTTGGGAAATAGATGGTGGACAAAGACCATCTGATCTGTTGACTAGTGAAGTAGGGTCTTGTGAGGAGAGACCCTGTGGAAGCAGTTGCAATGGTTGCCCCATCTCCTATCATGGCAGACATGCCTGCCCCATCAACACCCCATGATGCGATGGATGCAGTAGTTGAGGCGGAAGTAGCAGAAGAAGCACTTGTAGTTGAGGCAACTGACTTTGATGCAGAAGAAGCGCCACAGGTATTTATACCTGTGGATGTTCCTGAGATAGCTATAACACCTACACCGCAAACTCATCAGGTGGCCACTCAGGTGACTGAGGATTCCGCAGCCCACATCCCAATGGGTATTCCACTAACGGTTGCGTCTCACTCTCGTTCCCTGATGGCTGAAGAGGTTGATCTCATTGCAACCAAAGTTATTAAGAAACTAATCACCTCGGGCGTACTACAAGCTACACCAATATCCCTAGCCTTTGAGGAATGACTTGCTGATGTGGAATCTGGCATGGAAGAGGTACGCATTTAAGTAGACTTATCTGACCGTACCCTGGACAAGGTGCAGTAAGAGATGACGTCTCTCACGAGTGTAAGCTCCACTGGGTTTAGACATCTGGAGGAGCACTGTGAAGACATAAAAGGTGCTTACAAGAGGTAATACCAAGTGTTGGACCCCATTTTGTCCGGGTCGGACGTACATATTCATTTTTAGCTTTATATTATTCCATATCTGTCATTCACTTTGTATAGATAAATAAAGAGGCATGACCGTTAATGTAAAGGACGCGACGTTAAAAACAAAACAAAACAAAAAAACAGAAAGAAAATTAAAAAAAATTAGGACCGGATGTGCGTCTACTCTTTTTATTTTTCAAACAGTATTTTCTGCACCAAAATAAAACAAAACCAACGATCACGGCACTATTCCAACGGTCACGGCACTGTTCCAACGGTCACGGCACTATTTCCAACGGCTATATTCTCCACCAACGGCCACTTCTCCACCCTATAAATACACCCTCATTCCTCTCATTCACTCACACAACTTCCACTCTACCACTCTTCAAACTCTCTCCTTCAATTCTCCATGTTTTTGCCTCCTCTTCTGCGAAAATAGCTGACTGGATGACGTGCGTGTTGACGGTGCTGGTGCTGGCATGCACTATTATGTATCCTATGATGGGCGGTGCTTTCATACCCCTACTTGCTTTCATTATCCTCTTGTATGTAATGGCAATGGCCACAGAATATATTTTAGGTTAAATCATGTAATATCTCCACCACGGAGTCCTAAATAAATTGCAGTTTGCATGTTTATGTTTATACGTGTGTGTATATATATACATATATATGTTAAATAAATACATAAATAAAACCATTCTAACAACCATTCGTGGCCAACATAGTCTTACAAAAAAACTAAATCAATAAATAAATAAACATGAACAGTACCCAGGGTACTTTTCATGAATAATACCCATCTCCTTTATTATTCTTCCATTAAATATATATATATATATGTATAATCGAAAGATATAAAAAACAACTAAAAAAACTAAAAAAAATGAAAAAAAAAGGTAATACGTGGGGGGCTTTGCCCCCCATGTAAATGGAAAAGGAGGGGGGCATATTCCCCCCCATGTGATTTAAACAAAAAAAAAAGAAAAGAAATACGTGGGGGGGCTATGCCCCCCACATTGATGAAAAGAGGGGAGGGGGGGACAACATGTCCCCCAGGTCGTTAAAAAAAAAGAGTCATGGGGCCTATCGCCCCCATGTTTGAAAAAAAGGGCGGGGGGCCAAGTTTGGCCTCCCTTTTTTGTTTTAACTTCATAAAAAAAACATAAAAAGAAACAAAGAAAGCAACGCAAGTGCAAAGAAAAACAAAAGAAAGTGGGAAGCCCCACATCAAAAAATGCTCAAATCTCTCTCTCCCTTAACACCTATATAAAGGGGTCTCCTCTCCCCCTTCCAACACACCAAGACCATCAAACACACATAATTCTAAAAAAGAGAATAGAGTGTACAATTAACTGCGATTCTAAAAGAAACTGCGGTTATAGTCAAATTAATCTTTTTTTTCTTTTGCAGAAAAAGGAGGCATTCGGGAGAAGGGCGTCCTTAGTTCACGATATTCCAGGTTTTTATTTCTTTCCTTCTTTAGTTTTAATTATTATTATTTTTTAGTAAATTAGTAGTCAGTTTTTAATTAAATTTAGCATAGTTAGTATAATTTTAATTTTAGCATATTTAGTTAATTAGTTAGTTAGTTTTTTAAATTTAACATAGTTAGTTAGTTAGTTTTTAAATTTAGTATAATTAGTATAATTAAATTAGCATAATTAGTTAGCTAGTATTTAATTAGCATAATTTAATTAGCGTAAATAATCATATGTAATTGTATATATATTTATTTAATTTTTGTTAAAAACAGATCACACAAAAACAAAACAAAAAAATAAATAAATAAAAACAAAACAAGTTATCTGTAGTTCCGTGCAGTGTTTTTTGGTGTCTACTTTTCAAGCTGGTGCTGCCGCCACCAGAATCGACGATTGTCAAAACCTTGTCAAAGCTAATGTCGATCATATATCAGTCCTATTGTTGTAGCTTGCTACATATGGTTTTTTATTTTATTTTATTTTTTTTGGGTTTGTTTGTCGTTGTTTTATCATTTTCATGTTGTAATATGTAAATAAAAAAAAGAGGGAAGAGACCAACCAAAAAAAAAAAAAAGAAGGCAAAAAAGAAAAAGAAAAAAAAAGAAAAAAGAAAAAAAGAGAGAGTGGTTTTGTTTTGTATATTGTATGTCACAATCACGCACGCCACATTTATTTCGATATGTATGTTCATTCTTTCAAAAAAAAAAAACAAAACAAAACAAAACAAAACAAAAATTTTTTTGCAATTCGTTAAAAAAAAAAAACAAAAGGATTGTTTTTACAAGAAAAAAAACGTTTTCGAACCAAAAACCAAAAAAATGGAAAAAACATACTTCAATTGTTTAGGACTTCAATTTCCAAAACAAAACCTTAGGATTTCATTTTCCACTTCAAATAAAAAGCAAAACAAAACTTTTAGGATTTTCTTTAAAAATTTTAGGGTAAATCAATTTTAACCATAACCTTGACAAATAACTTAGCTAAATAAAAAACGTAGACTTCCTAGGAAAATCATAGTGCCTCAACCCAATCACGACAGCGAAAAAGAAACCTCCTCCTCCTAAGATAGGTACCGAAAGGGCGTTGTAGGGGTGCTAATCCTTCCCTACACGTAACCAACTCCTGAACCCTTATTTGGTAACGTAGACCACACACATCGTAAGTGACCAACTGCACCCCAAAAATAGTTGGTGGTGACTCTCTATATTTCATCATTCGGTTGCGGCCCGGACGAAAACCAGTGATGACAACTGGCGACTCTGCTGGGGACACTTAGAGGGTTAGGCCTAGAACTAAAACTAGGATTGGGAGGTTTCTTTTTTGTTTTTACTTGCTTATTTTACTTTTTATGTATTTTTACTCATTTTTGTATAATAGTTGTGCCTTTTACGCTTTAATGCCATGATAGTTGTGATTTACTGCTTTCCATAACTATTGCATTCATGCATAACGATATACCCGGGTTTGTCACAATTTAGGTTAGCGAGGTTTAGTACAGTACCTTGCGCGTTGATCATTATCTACAATAGGGCCCTGGACTGCTCACTCAAGCTTGAGGTTCTTTTAAGGCTCGTCCTTTTAAGACCCCCCTCCGGTAAATCCCATGGTGTACGGAGCCCTCGATAGAGGAAGTTTGGGAACCAACGAATAAGATAGGTTCAGCATTAGAAGCCCATCAAGGGCATTGACCCACATGTTGTTTGCTCATTTTATGTCATGCTAACCTTTGTTTTGTAGGGTAGTACTTAAGTCATCCCTTGCACAAATGATTTGCCTTACTGTTGGTTTATTCTTTTATACAACTGCCTTACTATTACTTTATATACTGTTTTACTTATCTCATACAACTGTTCATAATCTTGTGCTAACTCTAGAAAATAGCATCACTTTGTTACTTTCCATGTTTATTTCTTGAGTTTAACATCCAACATGGGCCCACATAGGACACATGTTCTGTTATATTCCACCCCACACACAGTCTTTGGTCACATAGACCATCTCAGTACTAGGTATCCATTCATTCCCCACTTAACATGCAACATTCTTCCACATCAATCCATACTCCATAGGTACCTAAGAGTTGCACCCTTAGTCATACATTCATTGCTCTATAACAATTTGCCCTCATGCATTGCATCACGTAGATATGTAGATCCCTGCATGCATGCTACTCATACACACATTCATGCATACACAAACATAGGTACATAGAAATCTGCCTTCATGCATTGTAACACTTATAGACAGGTAGATTCATGCATACGTACATGTCAAAAATATAAAACAAAAAAAGAAACAACAAGCAAAAGATAAGAGAAAATAAAAAAAGGGAGCTTACCACAATCCACTTCTTTTCCATCCAAGATTGCACATCGATACAACCTCAGATCCCGACAACAACAACCACCCGCTTCAATGGCAGAACAAACAGAAAACGGGTTTGCTAGTCTGGAGCAAGGCCAACAAGAGTTGCAAAGTCAAATGAAGGCCATGATGGAAATGTTGACCAAGATGGCAGCAGACAAAGACAGGGGTCCCGATGAGATGGCCACTGACCAGTCCCCAAGGCAAGCACAAGAGGCAGCACTGCCTCCCAATTTCATACCGGTGCCCCCGTTGGGGTTCAATCCATCCAGCATGAACCCCACCCCTTCTCATCAAGTCCAATTTACCTCACCTACTCCAAGCAACGTGGCCGAAGCCACAGGGCTCCAAATACCTCAAGAGGGTGATCAGTCACTATCAATGCAGAAGCTGGAGGAAAGACTCAAAGCAGTAGAAGGAACAGAAGTTTATGGGATGATTAGTCCCCAAGATTTGTGCCTAGTGCCAGGAATCATTTTGCCACCAAAATTCAAGGTGCCCAACTTCAAAAAGTTTAATGGGTCTCAATGCCCAAGAACACACCCTACTATGTATTGTCGGAAGATGGCTGCCCATGTTAATGATGATAAGCTCCTCATGCACTGTTTCCAAGAGAGCCTGACTGGGGCACCACTCCGATGGTACATTCAGCTGGAGGGAAGCCATATCAAGACTTGGAGAGACCTCGCAACAGCTTTCCTCACACAATACAAACACGTCACGGACTTAGAGATGGATAGGTTGGCGTTGCTAGCCTTGGAAAAAGGGGCTACTAAAAGCTTTAAAGTCTAAGCTTTAAAGTCTATCCTACACCTGGATTCTATGCAGGGCCACCTCCGATGACAGCCTATGCAGCGCCGACACCTCCCTACTTAGCATATCGACCACAAGGGGGAGCTCCTTATAGTCTTCCACCAAATCTGGCTCTAACTATCCAACCAGAACCCCAATAAACCCCTGCCAGGCCAAGCCAAACCACCAATAGACCGAGGCAGGAATTCGATAAGCTCCCTATGACCTATTCTGAGCTGTATCCACGACTCCTGGAAGCCAAAATGGTGACTCCAATTCCAGCCATAGAAGTGAAACAGCCACCCCCTGCATGGTATAAGTCGGAGGCCCGATGTGTCTATCACAGCAATGGAGCGGGGCACGACATTGAAAATTGTTTTGCCCTCAAGAAAATTGTCCAACGGTTAGTAAGGGCTAAATGGCTGGACTTTTCAAAACCGTCCGTTGCACCAAGTGTTACCCCAAACCCATTACCAGAACATCCAAGCCAATAAACAATGGAGCCACAAAAATAAGATAGCAAAGGTTATAATGTTATGCGAAAACTCTCTGGGGGTGTGGCAATTTTCTTTTGTTTTGTGTGTGGTCATAAAAACAATCAATCCTGTTTTGTTTCCTGAATTTTACTTTACCTGTAATTTTTTGTGTGCAATGTTTGTCATTACTTGTTTACTCTTTTGGCATGGGTAGTAAATCCAAACCAGAGAATATCAAGCCAAGGAAACCTAAGCCATTTCAGTTTCACCTTAAACTCCATGGAGATCAGAAGAGTATGTTAGCATAAAAGCCAACAAAATTGCTCTTATTTCAAACTGGAGCACAACAAAATTCCTTCTGTCATGGAAAGTTCCTTCTTGCACACTTTGAGAAAGACTTTGATTGTTTAAAATAAAGAGAGGACATCTTTCACTACCTCGCGATACTACCCTCGCTAGCCCTTTTGAGCCCAACTAAAATTCTCCTTGTATATAGAACCTGATCCATAGCTCACCCCATACTAGGGCCAGTTATAAATGTCGAGATTCCACACATGGGCAATTATCGAGTAAAAACAAAAAAACAAAAAAAATGAAAGAAAGCAAAAGAAAAAAGAAATCTTCTGAAGCCCACATTGGGACAATTTTGTAAATCCCCTGAAACTGGGGCAGTGGTAGGAAAAATCATTTGATCAACAGTAATGCCCTACACTAGGGCACCTTTTGACAAAAAAAAAAATTCTCATTTGAACTATGGATCATAACCAGCCTAGAATAGGTTTGAGCCTGTTATACCCTTTCTTGATAAACCCAGTAGCCCCAGCCTACATTACAGTCCTAAAAAAGTCCTCTCCGATTAAATGATCAAAGTTATTTCCCATGTGCTCAATCAGGAACGGCATTACAGAGATCAAGGTGGACTTGATAAAAATCCGCAAGGGCGTCAAGGGTAAAATACAAAGCCACCTACAATGCAGAAGGAACAATAAGCAGAAAACAAGGCGGGCTTAGTAAAAACCCGAAAAGGGCACTGAGAGCAAAATTCAAAACCATAAAAGGAAGGTCAAGCACTCAAGGCCCGAGAGCAGTCAACATCGAGCATCAAGACCGACACACTCAGACACCCCAATACCAAATTCAATCATATCAAGTCCTGACCAAAAGGCACAAAAACAATCCAACCAGCAATCAGAAGCTCCAATAAGTCCCTAAACCTCAGAAGTGGACAAGCAGGCAATATCTCTAACATAGCCCCGAGCACCGACTCAAACCATCAGAATTCCCATTTAGCCCAGTTACCTGAGGTTTCCTACCCTCAAATACAATTGCAAGACCATGCCAAAAGCTATACCAAAATAGTTCAGATAACCCCCAAACACTATTACCTCTATCAGAAGAGGACAACAAGTTGTGACTGTACATTGCATACTAAAA
This sequence comes from Taxillus chinensis, assembly GCA_023512835.1. Classification (NCBI taxonomy): domain Eukaryota; kingdom Viridiplantae; phylum Streptophyta; class Magnoliopsida; order Santalales; family Loranthaceae; genus Taxillus; species Taxillus chinensis. Next base: position 29,938,779 of record CM042092.1, on the reverse strand, counting down.
AAATAAATCATTTTCATCAAAGCTTTGTTTCAAACTCAAATTTTACATGTTTTTGTTTCAATAAAAGCCTATCCCCTAGTAGAGTTCCTCAGAATGTCATTCTGAAACCCTGGTCCAGCTAGATAACTGCCCCAAGAGAATGTCGCCTCCAAAGATCGAGCAAGTTTTCCTAACGGGCAAGACTTGAAAACAACTACTGGCTCACTTCCCCTACACCAAAAGTAACTTGGCAACCACCAACGGATTAAGCTCCCTTAACAAATGATGCAGGCACCATATATCATTTCATAACCATGCATTCATGCAAGCATCAAGTACTTCAGAGTTTAAAATCACTACATTATCCATTCATGCATCCTTCATACAAGCATCCTACATCAAGTAATCATTATAGTAACATGCATCATAATGCATCATCATACGACTACTGTCATTCCATCCCGGGGCGGTCTGAATTTCTTTTGTTTGAGCTTCTTCCTGGACAAACTAGTTTTAGCTCGTTTCTTTTTAGTTTTCTTGGGACGGTCCGGGTTTGTGTCTCTAGCTTCTTCCTAAACAGACTGGAATTAACTATTTTCTTTCCATCCTGGGTGGTCAGGATTTCAGTTTTCCCGGGGCGGTCCAGATTTCTTTTGTTTGAGCTTCTTCCAAAACAAACTGGTTTTAGCTCATTTCTTTTTAGTTTTCCCAGGACGGTCCGGGTTTGTGTGTCTAGCTTCTTCCTGAACATACTGGAATTAGCTATTTTCTTTCCATTCTGGGCGGTCAAGATTTCAGTTTTCCTGGGGTGGTCCAGATTTCTTTTGTTTGAGCTTCTTCCTGAACAGACTGGTTTTAGCTCATTTCTTTTTAGTTTTGCCGGGACGGTCTGGGTTTATGTCTCTAGCTTCTTCCTGAACAGACTGGAATTAGCTATTTTCTTTCCATCCTGGGCGGTCAGGATTTCAGTTTTCCCGGGGCAGTCCGGATTTCTTTTGTTTGAGCTTCTTCCTGAACAAACTGGTTTTAGCTCATTTCTTTTTAGTTTTCCCGGGACGATCCGGGTTTGTGTGTCTAGTTTCTTCCTAACAACCAGTCGCGGCCAACATAGTCTTACAAAAAAAACTAAATAAATAAATAAAAAATGAATAGTACCGAGGGTACTGTTCATGAATAATACCCATCTCCTTTATTATTCTTCCATTAAATATATATGTATAATCCAAAGATATAAAAACCAACTAAAAAATGAAAAAAAAAAAGGTAATACGTGGGGGGCAGAAATGGAAAAGGAGGGGGGCATAATTTAATTAGCATAAATAATCAGGTGTAATTGTATATATATTTATTTAATTTCTGTTAAAAACAGATCACACAAAAATAAAACAAAAAAATAAATAAATAAAAACAAAACAAGTTATCTGTAGTTCCGTCCAGTGATTTTTGGTGTCTACTCTTCAAGCCGGTGCTGCTGCCACCAGAATCGACGATTATCAGAACCTTGTCAAAGCTAATGTCGATTATATATCAGTCCTATTGTTGTAGCTTGCTACATATGTTTTTTTATTTTTATTTTTTTTTGGGTTTGTTTGTCATTGTTTTATCATTTTCATGTTGTAATATGTAAATAAAAAAAGAGAGAAGAGACCAACCAAACAAAAAAAAGAAGGCAAAAAAGAAAAAGAAAAAAAAAGAAAAAAAGAAAAAGAAAAAAGAAAAAAAGAGAGAGTGGTTTTGTTTTGTATATTGTATGTCACAATCACGCACGTCACATTTATTTCGATATGTATGTTCATTGTTTCAAAAAAAAACAAAACAAAACAAAAACAAAAAATTGTTTGCAATTCGTTAAAAAAACAAAAGGATTGTTTTTACAAGAAAAAAAACGTTTTCGAACCAAAAACCAAAAAAATGGAAAAAAACATACTTCAATTGTTTAGGACTTCAATTTCCAAAACAAAACCTTAGGATTTCGTTTTCCACTTCAAGTAAAAAGCAAAACAAAACTTTTAGGATTTTCTTTAAAAATTTTAGGGTAAATCAATTTTAACCATAACCTTAACAAATAACTTAGCTAAATAAAAAGCGTAGACTTCCTAGGAAAACCATAGTGCCTCAACCCAATCACAACAGCGAAAAAGAAACCTCCTCCTCCTAAGATAGGTACCGAAAGAGCGTTGTAGGGGTGCTAATCCTTCCCTACACGTAACCAACCCCCGAACCCTTATTTGGTAACGTAGACCACACACATCGTAGGTGACCAACTGCACCCCAAAAATAGTTGGTGGCGACTCTGTATATTTTATTATTCGGTTGCGGCCCGGACGAAAACCAGTGATGACACCAAGGTCTCAGTATCACCTTGGGTGCCATTCTCTCTAAGTGCCATCGCCTTGCCGCCGGTGGAGAGATAGCTTTTACTATCAAGGACCCTCACAAGCTGACCTCGGACAGGCCTGCACCTGAACTAGTTGTCGAAGCCACTACCTCAACCAGGCCTGTCCCCAGAGCTATGCCTCCTCAAGCTTCTCACCTGCAACCATCTTCTCGACAGGAAGCCACATATCCCCATGGGCGAAAGCACGCATGCAGAGGAATTGTTCAATCAGACTCTGAGGATGATGTGCCCATTGGCACTCGCATGAAGAAGCATCCCGCTGCTAACTAGCCTGGTCCCTCAATAACACACCCCACTCAGACTGAGTCCTCTATGCCCGCTTCACCTACCAAACCGACCACCAGCTCGGCTGATGCCCTGAAGGTCCCCCCGCGTACAGTAACTACAGGAGCTACCCCAGTTGTACTTGCCACATTCAATAAATATGTTGCTGGGGACACTACCGCGTGGACTTGCGGCAATGAGGCCTTCTTCACTGGGCCCGAGCTATGTCAACTGTTGCACAATGGTGAGGAGATGGATTTTGTTGAGATGACCCAGTTCATATTTGCACAGAAGTCCTATCTGGCCAAGCTTCCCCTCAATGTTCGTTAAGATTCTCGGATAGAGCTCTGTCTGCCTGTCATGCAGGATCATCTCATTAATGATGCCTCTCTGATCAAGTTTATTCAGGGTCGCAAATATGAGAACTCCTTCCGTCTATGGAAAGACGTCGACCATGTGCTTATCCCTTTCCTATCCTCATCCCCGCACTGGTTTCTTATCGACATCGACTTCGTCAACCAATGGATTATTATCTTTGACTCCAAGCCTACTACTCCACTCCTCCATCGGCGCGAACAACTCAGTGAGTTCAATCGCACCCTCACGCGTGTCATGTAGGGATATTAGCATGGGTGTGGTGGATATCCTCTTCCGAAACCAATGGAGATTACTTGAGTCAAGAAAGGAGTTCCCGCTCAGGATGATGCTTACAGCTATGGTTTCTTCGTATGCCACTATCTCCACATCCTGACCACCATTGGCTTTTCTATGCTCATGCCGGAATTTAATCGTGTGAGCAGTCATGCCGCCTCACTCCATTTGACACTTGTTCAACTATTGCGTGAGCAAGCCACTGTCTTTTTATTTTCCCAAAGTGTAAATTATGCTCACTTTACCCAGTAACTGTCTTGTACTCTATTTAATTGTACACTGTTCTTACTTCCTATTTCTGTGTACTTACTTTCTCTCAGTTATTTCTTGTTTATATCTTTGCTATGCTGCCTACTGTCCTGTACTTTCTTGTGTTGCTCCCATGTGTTCTGGTGCTTGTTCCTCACCCTAGAAAGGGGGAGTGTGTCTCAGGAGGAGCAAGGTCGTAAGGGGAGTTATCGTCGAAGGGAGGCAACTACGAAGATTCATGACTACGGAGGAGAGGAGTGTGCATTTTCTTAATTTTAATCTCCCCAAATTTTTTTCATGCAAAGATATCTATCTGTTATCATTAAATTGCCCATTAAACTCGTAGTCTCAGACTTCATGTTTTTCACCCGTTGACAGCTTATATCAAACAGGGGGAGATTGTTAGAAATATATGATTTGATGAAGCTGCCAAAATACAGTCTAAGTTTGGAGACTAAAAGATCCGAAGGTCATAGGGTCGAAGAGTCGAAGTTCGTAGAAATAGAACTGTCACAGGACATATTGGCGAGAGGCTCGTAGACTCGTAGAGTCTGGAGACTCGAAGCAAAATTGTGACAGAACACATTGCGACTCGTAGATCCAGGGTCGAAGGTCGTAGAGTCGAAGTGCAAAAAAGAGAGAGTTACTGCAAGCGTGAATAGATTTAGACACCCGTAGAGTCGAAGAATTCTAAAGAACAGTAACCAACTTTAAATGACTCGAAGACTCGAAGCCCGTAGAACTGTAGAGTCCCTAAGAGCACCTAAGTCAATTAATAGAACGTAAAGTAGACTCATAGACTCCAGGGTCGTAGAATCGAACCTTAGAACACTGTTAAGAAATACGACTCGCAGACTCGTAGGTCGAAGGTCGAAGAGTCGATGCCATAAAGACTAGCAAACAAATGAAACTGTAACTCAAGGTTTGTAGAGTTGTAGACTCAGGGGATACGGTCATTCTAAAGAAATTCCCAGACCTACGGACTCGGAGATCTTGAAGGCTGAGAGTTATAGCTGAAGGGTCGAAGCCGTCGAGTCGAAGACTCGAAGAATACAGAGACTCAGTTTATGAGCAACTACGAAAGATTAAGAAAGTAAATGCAAAGTCTAAGACTCGTAGAGTCGAAGATTCTCAGGGTCAAAGACTCGTAGAGTCAATGATCCTATGTCTACTCTGATCCATTGATGGTCGAAGAGCCTCTTAGTCAAGTAAAGTAAACTGAGATACCCGAAGGTCATAGACCCGTAGAGCTAGGGTCGTAGACTCATAGAGCCATTACAAGAGTCACAGACTCGCAGAGTCATAGACTGTTAATAGAATGACACAAAAGAACTAATCTGACCTGAACTCTAGCCTCGAAGACTCGAAGATATGTGAGCCGTAGACTCACAGAAATTAACGCTGCAAAGCCTGAAGCCAACTTCCGTAACCTCTATAGGTTGTACTAAAAATCTTCGAGTCATCAAACCTACAACGCATCCACCTTTGAGGCAAATGCACAACCCTAAGTATACTAGCTTAGTGATATCGTCAGCTAGGGTTTAAACAGTAAGCCTGCGCCGTTCTGGGCAGTTGAGCGCATTTAATGTCGCATTAATTACTGCTAACCACCATCCACGGATGAACGTCCAAGATCGACTACATACAAATACGCAGTATGGGCATTTGATCTGCAAATCAGAGAAGATCAACCCCTCCCCTGACATCCCGCATTTTCAGTGGCGGGAAGTCAGTCTGTCGGGATGGACAACAAGGTACACAGCACTTTAACCTTAAAATATATTTCTCTCACATATAAAAATGACAAAATTAAGAGTTTAATGAATCTCTCTGAAAGTGTGGAATACACAGAACACTAAAAAAAGGATTCTGACACATATTAAGAAAATAATCTTTTCTAGAATTTATAGCAAGAGTTCCAACGCTAGAGAGAGAGACTCCGTGAGAAAACTTCTAAGTGTTGTGCGCCGTGTTAACCTAAAACAAGATCACGCCTGTTGATTAATCAAAAACTCTGGTTCATCAAAGATCTAGCACGATCATCGAGTCTAACCTCTGTGTTGTTTCCCACAATCCAAACTATCACAGTTCACTCTTGTTACATCTGAGATCTGTTCAAAAAAGAGCATTTACTCCCATCTCAGATTTGTCTGATAGTTCATTACAACTCACATTATCACTCACATTACTACTATCATCTTCTCCATAAATACTTCCATCATAGTTATCCTTAGAAGAAGTATAATCTAGCTAACAGTCAGTCTAGCTTCTGCATTCGAAGAAAGTCTATTGATCCCCCCTCTAGACTCACTTTGGGACTTATATATCCTAATTATTTTAATCAAAGGGTTAAATGAGAGAAATTACCTTTTCTCTATAAATAAGCATTTCATTTGACAAATAGAGAGGAGGAATTCAAAGTAGAAAAATCATCTTTTTTGGGAGAGAAGGAGAGGTTCTTAGAGAGACAATATTGGAAGACTCATGGGAGAGAACTTTCGGAGAGCAAGGAGTACACATTGGCGGAGTTAAACATCATACAGATTTTTGAAGAATCATCCTGCGCAAATCATCAGATTTTTCTTCTTTCTTTCTTGTTATTAAACTGTTTAGTTTTTAAATCAAACTTTTCCATCCTTCATTTTCTAAATAATAATAAGGACAATAAAAACATAAATAATTCATCTTTTCTAGAAAATTAAAATTAAAGGCCTAAGTGACCGTGGGGTTGAGCTCCTAATGCTTATACCCTAGCTGCTCGGGCCAACATTGATTCAATACCATCTTATTTTATTTATTTTTCTAAAAAAGAATAGCATTGCCACGTGGGCCTACATCCTATATCTTTTTTCTAAAATTAAGAATTTTCTTTTTCTTATACCTTTTTGTTTCTTTTAAAGGCCTAGATTCTATAATTTTTCTTTCCTTTAAAATATAAAAATACAAAAAATAACTTTTTTTAAAGTAAAACAAGTAAACATCCATAAATCAAAACTAGGTACCAATTATGGGCGTTGTAGGGATGTAAGAATTCTTCTTCCTTCCCCACACGTAACCGACTCCTGAACTTAAATCTCTGAAACTGTAGACCTTTTTTTTTCTATGTGCCCAATCACACCTTTAAATTGTTTGGTAGCAATTCTGTATTTTCTTTTCCTTGTGTAGACAGCCAGGAAAGAAGTCACGAGACATATAAGGGGGGTATTACTTAGGTAATAGATAAAACATTTTCTCCCCCTTAGACCATACGATCCTCTCGATGGACATTTCCTGCTTAATATTTAGATCTTGAGAAATTGTTATCTATCCTTGAGGAAAATCCACTTCAAAAGCTGATCAGACTACAACTGTGATTTTATCCACCAGGCATTCTGAGCTAACTCATTTCATTTCTTCAACCAGGCATGTAATTAATATTTCAATCAATATGAAAAAGCATTGGACAAGTGGTGAGAGATGGAAATTAGAATCATGAAATCCTAAGGAGGTTTTATTCATATATCTTTAATTATGTTAATTAGCTTAAGCGACTTTAGTCTGGAGACGCAAGCATCCTCCCATATATGAAAATATGAGAATATTATCAGAAACATAGTGCATGACACAAGTAAAGATAATTAGCAGGAAGAACAGTAAGTGTCTAACGCTCATCATGAAACATGATGCATGTTCTAAAAAAAAGATACTGTTGGATGAATAAATTAGAAACTATGCAGAAAGGTCAAGCATACCTAATTTAAGGAGCAGTTCAGAAAATCTTGCATTAGGTAGGGGTTTGGTGAGTATGTCTGCGAGTTGAACATCTGTAGCAACTTGTTCAAGAGATATGTGCTTTTTAAGAACATGATCACGGATAAAATGATACCTGACTTCAATATGCTTTGTCTTTGGGTGCATGACAGGATTATTATTAATGACAATCGCACTAGTATTGTCGCAGTAGAGTGGAACAGATGTCATGTTGAAACTGTAGTCAGTAAATTGACTTTGCATCTAGAGTAGCTAAGCACAGCAACTCTCAGCAGCAATGTATTCCGCCTCAACAGTAGAGGTTGATATGGAATTCTGCTTCTTACTGAACCATGAGATTAGTCTGTTCTCAAGGAACTAACAAGTACCACTGGTGCTCTTTCTGTCTATGCGACACCCGGCAAAATCAGCATCTGGATATCCAAATAAAGAGAAGTTGGACTCCTTTGGATACCAAACTCCCAAATTCACAGTTCCTTTAAGATACCATAATATCTGTTTGACATGAAGCATGTGTGACTTTTTAGGATTCGCTTGATATCTTGCACATATACATGTTGCAAAGATAATATCCGGGCGACTTACTGTAAGATACAGTAATGATCCTATCATACCTCTGTATTCAGTCTCATTTACTAATTCTCCATTTAGATCAGGATCTAATTTGGCACTGACTGGCATGGGAGTCTTCACGGGAGTTGAATTTTGGATTTCGAACTTCTTGATTAAGTCTCATGTGTACTTAGCTTGGTTGATGAAGATTCCGTCCTTCATTTGTTTAACTTCTATTCCAAGGAAGTATGATAGTTCTCCCATCATGCTCACTTCAAACTTGTCAGTCATCAACTTTGCAAACTCTTCACAAAGCTTCGGATTAGATGATCCGAAAATGATGTCATCCGTATAAATTTGTACAATCAGAGAATGTCCCTTTTCTTTCCCTAGAAATAATGTGGTGTCAATCTTTCCTTTTCTGAAATTATGAGCAAGTAAGAATTCTGGCAATGTGTCGTACCAGGCTTTTGGAGCTTGCATCAATCTGTACAAGGCTTTCCGTAGTTTATACACCATATGTTCAGCCTTGTGTTCAATAAAACCTGGAGGTTGTTCAACATAAACCTCCTCTTGAAGATCTCCATTCAAAAATGCACTCTTGACGTCCATTTGATAAGTTGTGAAGTTTTCATACAATGCATACGCCAGGAACATTCTGATCGCCTCAAGTCTAGCTACTGGAGCAAAGGTCTCGTCATAATCAATGCCTTCTTCTTGACGATATCCTTTGGCTACCAGTCGAGCTTTATTCTGGATTACTGTTCCATCAGTATCAAGTTTGTTCTAGAACACCCATTTAACTCCAATGACTTGTTATGACCTTGGCCTTGGTACGAGTGTCCACACTTCGTTCCTCTTGAATTGATTAAGCTCTTGTTGCATAGCATCTATCCAGTTTGAATCTTTAAGGGCTTCATCCACCACCTTTGGCTCTATTTGTGATAGAAAACAAGAATATAGACACAAGTTGGAGGTGGCTACCCTTGTTCTTACACCAATAATAGGATCGCCAATCACTTGATCTAATGAGTGGTTTTGAGTCCACCTATAGTTCTGCACAAGTGGTGGTGAATATTCAATGATTTGAAGCTCTGCCAAATCGGGTGGATCATGTACATCAGCTAGTTGAGCTTCTTCTAGGCCAGTTATATTTGTATGATGAATAGTTCCAAAAGTACTTTGAGGTTCTTCGACACTGTGACTTTCAATATTAACTGGTCCGGATGGACTAGAATGTTCTCTGGTGTTTTCGATGTCCGTATTAATTGGTCCAGATTTGAGTGGAAGTCCTGAGTCCAATTCTTCGGAAGCATCATCCGTACCATTTCTTCTTGCTTCACTGGTGCTTGGTGAATAATTAGTAGTAGTGGCAGGCACGTATTTGAACTGAGAATAATCAATTGTATCCTATACTTGACTAATCAAGATTAGACTCATCAAAAGCAACATGGATAGATTCTTCAACTTTTAAAAGTCTTCTATTGAACACACAATAAGCCTTGCTGTGTAACGAGTATCTGACAAAGATCCCAATCATCGGATTTTGGCTCAAATTTACTCTGGGCCTCTTTGCCGTTGTTTAACACGTAGCAAGCACACCCAAAAGCTTTGAAATGAGAGATTGACGACTTCTTGCCTCTCCACGTCTCATAGGGTGTTTTCATAGTAAACTTATTGATAAGAGTTCTATTCTAAGCATAACATGCAATGGACATAGCTTCAACCCATAGACTGAGAGAAAGCTTTGCCCCTGCTAACACTGATTTACCAACTTCGACTAAAGTGCGATTCTTATGCTCAGCAACTCCATTTTGTCATAGAGTTCTAGGCGTAGAGAAGTTGTGCTGAATGCCCTATTCAGAACAATATGATCTCATATCTGAAAAGTCAAATTTCATACCATGATCACTCCTAATGCATTTAATACTCAGTCCTTGTGAATTGCTTATCCAGTTGAAGAGATCTACAAGATGTTCAAAGGTTTGATCCTTCGATTTCAGGAACATCACCCATGTATACCTGGTGAAGACATCGATAACCACAAGGGTATATCTTGCACTAGCAAGAGAAGTAATAGAAATGGGACCACAGAGGTTCATATGAAGAAGTTGCAAAGGAGTAGTTATTGAATTAAGTGATTTGCTCTTAAAGTTATGCTTGGTCTGCTTGCCAAGTTGGCATTCTCGACAGAGTGAATCTCTGGAGTATTTATATTTGGGTAGACCATTGACCAAATCAAGCAACGCTAGTTTAGACAAAGTTTTAAAATTTAAATGAGTGCAATGCTTGTGCCATAGCCAACTCTCTTTATTTGATGTTGTAGTGAGAAAGCATACAGGGTCAGAAGAATTATTTCGTAAGACCACTGAATATATGTGTAAGGACCCGTACCTTGAGTTAGTCGGTTTTGCCTCCTGAGTAGAGTTTTTCTAGATTTTGACCTAGTAAATGGACTCCAATGAATTCACGTGCAAAAGGAAAGATGCTTAGAATGATGTCCTCTATCTACCACGAAGTTTCAGGCCAAATGGACATGTATGTGAGGTGCACGTGATATGGGTCCAATTCACGTGCAAGAGTAATTGTCTTCCAAATGATGCAAGGAGGCTAGGGGTGAAGTTTGAGAGCATTTGGAGTCCATATGGAGGTGCACGTGAATTGGGAATTCACGTGCAAATTGGCGTGCAGCCATATTTTTGCATGGTTCCCTTGGTTTTGTCATTCTAAGGAACTTTCTCCAAAGGACCATGTTGAAATTCTGAGTATTTTGGCCGATATGGGTGCGGAAAGGTGGTAACTTGTGTAATCAAAACTACGTCGTTTTGATCCTGGGATTCACTTAATCAAAACTACGTCGTTTTGATGTTGTGTTGTCTATATAAGGAGGAGGAGTCCCCCTGTTTTAGGTTTAGGGTTTGTTGCTTCACCAGCCGTCGCAGAGAGAGAGAGAGGGAAGGAGAGCTCCTGGTTGCTGCCGGGCGTCTTGCGTGGGTGGTCGGTGCTTCGTGGGTGGACGGCGTTCGGCTTGGGATCAGACCGTTCTTTGTGTTGTTGCGTTTTCCTTGAGGTAGGGTTCTGTTCTTCCTAAGTCCTTCTCTGTCCTAGGGTTCCAGGGCAGATTTCGGTTATAAACTGTTATATATAAATATGTAATCCATATAGGTGTGATCTCCTATATGGATGTTGGCCTTCAGTGGCATGTTAGTGTGATTCCGTGGATTACATGCTATGTGTTCGATGAAATGCCTGTGTGAATATAGCTGTATGTATATGCCCATTACGTGTTTGATAATATGCCAGTGTGGCTGGACTTGTGATTTAGTGTATGTATGTATCTTTGGGTGTGTGTTCTGTTGCCTGAATGGGTGGGTTTGTGCACTTGTGAGCGGGTGCACACCAAGTGTTTGGTTTTATGTTTGTGTGACTGTGGTGTAAGTTGTGTGCCTGGATCGTGGTATCCGGCCTGAAGAGGCGGTTAAACTACTTTGCCTAAGAGGCGGTTAAATCGGTGGCCTGAAGAGGCGGTTAAATCACTTGGCCTGAAGAGGCGGTTAAATAACTTGGCCTGAAGAGGCGGTTAAATCACTTGTGTTTTGTGTGGTGGATAATTGTGACTACCGATGTGGTTTCATATTGTTTGTTGAGATTGTTGTAACACGTCACTACACCTGTGCACATGCATGTAGCCGCTAGGAGCATGGGAAGGGTTGGGGAGACTTGATCCCTACCGAGCCGTGGTTGCTCACCCCTCCTACCTGTGTTTGCTTGTTTTCCAGGGACTTACAGGCGTTAGGTGGATACACCAAGGTGGAAGACCTTATCCATTTTACTCTCTTCCATTTATGTTGTTTTCTTTTATGGGAATCGATGTAACCCCAGGTGGGGATGGGATTGGAAAGAATTCTGTTGTAATAAACTGGTTTGGATTATTTTTATGAACATTACTTTCTTGAATGTGTTGTGGATGTTTGAAATGTAAAATTCTTGGTTTGTATCCTAACCCCTTTGCCCTCCGTGTGGGTAAAAGGGGAGTCACGTGCCGGTTTCCCGGGTTGGAAATCCGGGCGTGACAATATGTCCCCATCTCTTGATCAGGATAACTTAATATCTCTGGATAAGTTTTCCCTAACTATGTCGGTGTTGGACATAAAGGAAATAATAAATCCTTTGTCACATAAATTACTGACACTCAGCAGATTATGCTTCAAACCTTCGACTAGTGCAACTTTAGTTATTGATACATAGTCGTTGGTTAAAGTGTTATACCCCACAGTCTTACCTTTACTGTTGTCGCCATATGATATGGATGGTCCTCGTTTTTTAGTAACATCTATGAGTAGAGACTTATCACCCGTCATATGTCCGGAGCATCCACTATCGAGTATCCACTTGCTTTGATTGATCTTTGACTTCAAGTGGTCTAGCAATGAGTTCCAGAGATGCTCCTGCAAGACAACAGATTACACTTTTAGTACCCAAACTTGTCTCAGGTGGTTAAGAGAAACAATAACAGTGTCAATAGTTCCGGATTTTGCTTTGTTAGGAACTTTAGCTTTCCATGTTGACTTTACTTTATTAGTGTCAGTTGTTTCTTTTACATGGGTTTTTTTGGGAGAGTTACTCCTTTGAGATATAGATTTAGATTTGCTAGAAGAACCCTTTTTGATGAACTAATCTTTATTAACATGAACTTCATTACAAAGTCAGTCATCAGATAGACTCCAACACTTATAGTGATAATGGCTTATTTCTCTACAGATGGAACAGACACTATGATGCGGAGCACAGATAGGGGATACAGGTTTCTTAGGTTTAACAGGTTTTCTACTCGGTCACCTATGGCCTAATCATCTATGATTAAGTAACGCGCTCTTGGCCCTAGATGCGTCAACCTTAGCCTTTTCTTTCTTTCTGGGTGCTACAATTTCGGCTTTAACTGCAGCAACCTTCCCTTCTTCTTTAGGTACGGGTGCTACAACTTTGGGATTAGTAGTAACAGCCTCTCTTCCACAATCATAAACTATGGTGCCACCTGAAATAAAACCATCCAACAGTTTAGATGTATTAACAGGATAAAGGTTGGTTAGTTTCGGAATGAAGTTTGAGGGACACTCAGTGGCTTGTGTAGAGGTTGATGGTTCGGAGCCAAAGCTAGGTTTAACTCGGATATCATCCGGATCAGTCTTAAACGTAGAGGCTATTTCCCCTGATTTTAGCCACTTACGATTTATTTCTTTTTCCTTTTCAAGTTCGTTCTTGAGTCTTTTATGATTAATAGTTAGGCCATTTAGGTTGGTATTTAGAAAATGATTTTCAACTCTAAGATCGTGATACCGTGCCTCTTTACTTCTGAAGTCAACTGTCTTTTTCAAGTTTAGGAAAAGTGTATTCAAGACGTTTAGCCTGAGCATTCATGTCTTTGTACATTTGAGTAATTATTAATCTTTCATTCTTTTCATGATCACGTTCAGCAGTAAGAGATTCTAATATACTCATAAGCTCAGAGATAGAAGGTACCTCCGTGTTTATCATGAGGTAGGCGTTCGGATTCTCAGTTAGCTCATCATCAGAGGATTCCTCCTCTTCTTTTGAGCCACTGACGTACTTGGAGACGAACGCCTTCCTCTTGTTCTTGTTGTTTTCTGAGGTGGAGCGTCGGGGTTTAACCTTGTCACTTTTATTGGCCGTCTTTGATTTAGATTTGCAATCTTTGGCCTAGTGACCCGGTTTCCCATAGTTGTAACAGTCTTGGGAAGTAAACTCCGATCGCTCATTTCTTCTTGATGATGATGAGGAGCCTCTTCTGAATCCTTTTCTGCTTTTTCTCAGGAACTACTTGAAGGATTTGACTAGAAGAACTATTTCTTCTTCAACGTCCGAGTCAAAGTTCTCTGACTCTTCCGTATCATCATCACGTTGTATGCTCAGACATTCCATAGCTTTAAAAGCTACTTCCTTTTCTATCCGAGCTATTTTCTCATCTCGGTCAGTGTATTTAAACCTTACCTCATGAGTCCGTAGCTCACCGTAGAGTTCTTCAAGAGGAGCATACTGCCAGTTCTTGTCAGCTTGCATCTGGAGCTGCTTGGACTAGTAGTGATCTAGCAAGGAATGGAAAAACTTACCAGTTCTTGTCATCTTCCAATGAGTGTAATGCTCATTGACAGTTTTCAAGTCGAGAATGAGCTTACCGAATCTCCGGTAGATGCTCTTGAGGGATTCACCAAGTTTATGAGTGAAGCTCTCAAAGTTCTGTCTGAGAGCACAGATGACGTTCTGCATTTGGGACTGACTTCCCTCATAGAGGATTGTTAGTTTATCCTAGACAGCTTTCGCTATCGTGCAGCCCTAGACGTCCGTGATAGCTTCAGAATCTAAAGATGATGTTACATAAGTGTTGGATCAAACCCAGAATTTGGATAATGCTGATAAAGCCTTATGTAATTTGATCCGAGATATTTTGTGTTTATTTGATCATTGCGAAGGTATGTCACTAATCCAAAGATGCACTCGTGAGAGCAAAGCTAAGGACAGGATACATAATCCTGATCCTGGACAAGAGTTAGTGTCGTCAAACACTTGGTAAATAACCAAGTAACAAATACATACGGAATAAGGAACAATCCTACGGACTAAGAATTTAAAGGATAAGTGCGGAGTAAGGAAAATAAGTGCGGAGTAAGGAAAATAGATGCGGAGTAAAGAAACCAGATGCGGAGTAAGGAATCCGGACTTATTACTCGCCCGGAGTAAGGAACTTACATGCGGAGTAAGGAACTTACATACGGAGTAAGGAACTTACATGCGGAGTAAGGAACTTACATGCGGAGTAAGGAACTTACATACGGAGTAAGGAACTTACATGCGGAGTAAGGAACTTACATGCGGAGTAAGGAAGCGCCGACACGGACTAAGGATTCCAATGATCGAATAGATACGGAGTAAGCAACCACTGACACGGAGTAAGGTTCCGAGCTTCATTAACTACGGAGTAAGGAAAATTACACCGGACCAAGAAGACACTTGCTCCAACAAAACCGCATTTAAAGTTATCAGCTCGTGCTGTCCCGATGTAAGACAAATGCATTTAGAACAAGAAGAATCTTACACGTGGATCATCCGGATATGTGGACACAACCTTAATTGTATCTCGGAACTCACAAAGACACTTATACTCTTCAAATCCAAGATCTTGAGCTCCACAATCCGCAGCAATCAAGGCGGACAGGTTACGAGGGATAGTTAGTGCGGAACGCATTCCGGAACTTCAAGTTCCAAGGTTGTCTCTTAGGAATGTTTTGTATAAATATTCATACTTATACTTCATGTAAAAGTGTGCTTAAGTGAAAAAAATATAGAAAAGGAACTTGGCTAGTGTGTGAGTTCATTGTTGTAAACGAGTGTAAGAGAGTGTTTGCTTCTATTTTGTTGTAATCACCTTGTGATAATAAAACAAAATACTTCCACTATCCTGGTTATCTTCCTGAGTGATTCTATCACTTCAACTAGATAAGTCTTTGTGTCTTGAGAGAAAAGAAAGAGTTTGAACAAGAGCCTATTCACCCCCCCCCTTTAGGCTCCAAGGGACCATCAAGTGGTATCGAGCAAGTTCTACTTCGTTCTAAGTAGAGATCCCACTCTTTCAATCTCGAAATGGCCGAAGAAAGCGGTATGCTATTCAACACTCGCCTTAACTCCGGAGGTGCACAGGAGCCCATCCCGAATCGACGGCGGTGAAAATGTCGACCCACCACAACCTGCTGCCGCCGCCGCTTCTCAACCACGGAGTTCGGGTTTACTCTAACAAAACCGCCCAAATTCACACCCGAGCTTTTCTCCCAGTGGAAAGCTCGCATGAAGATGTTTATGGTTTGCCATGATCATCTTATGTGGCCATGTCTTCATCAGGAGATTCCAATTCCGATGACTATCGGAGAACATGGAGTAAGGAGGCCAAAGACCGATGCTTGAACTCACCAACGATGAAAGAGCCTGGCGGTGTGCTAGCGAAAAGGCTCGGCTTATGTTACATCGTCTTTGGATTCCGAGGCTTTCACGGACGTCCAGGGCCGCACGACAAGAAAAGCTGTTTGGGACAAACCGACAATCCTCTATGAGGGGAGTCGGTCCCCAGATGCAGAATGTGATCTGGTACTCTCGAGATAGAACTTTGAGAGTTTTAATCATAAACCGGGCGAATCACTTGAAAGCATCTATCGGAGATTCGGCAAGCTTATACTTGAACTCGAAGACTGTCAATGAGCATTACTCTCAATCCCGGATCAATGACAAGTTCTTTCGCTCCTTGCCGGATCGCTACTACTCCAAACAACTCCGGATGCAATCGGACAAAAGCGCGGTATGTTCCCCTTGAAGAACTATATGGAGAGCTGCGGACTCACGAAGTCAGGTTTAAGTACTCGACAGAGATGAGAAAATAGCTCGGAAAGAAAAGGGGGTAGCTCTCAAAGCTGCGGAATGTCTAAACATACCGAGGAATGATGATACGGACGTATCCGACAATTCCGATTCGACGAGGAGGAAGAGATAGCCCTTCTTGTCAAATCCTTTGAGCGATTCCTACGGAAGCGAGAAAAGGGATCGAAGACGCTCATCATCATCGTTCCAACGGAAGGAGCGACAGGAGTCCGGTTCCCAGGAATGTTTCAACCGTGGGAAAACCGGTCACTGGGCCAAGGAATGCAGGTCCAAAGCAAAGGTGGCCGAGAAAAGTGACAAGGTAAATCCTCGCCGCTCCACCTCGGATAACAGCAAGAGCAAGAGAAAGGCGCTCGTGACAAAATACATGAGTGGCTCGGAAGAAGAGGAGGAATCCTCGGATGATGAGCCGACCATTAAGCCGAACGTCTGCCTCATGGCAAATGCCGAGGTACCTTCTATCTTCGAGCTCCTGAGTAAATTAGAATCTCTTACTATTGCATGTGATCATGAAAAGAATGAGAGACTAATAATTACTCAAATGTACAAAGATATGGAAAGTCGGAATAAACGTCTCGAATTTACTATTAATAGACTCGAAAAAGACGTCGCCGACTTCAGAGGAAAGGAAGCTTGGTATCATGATCTAAGAGCTGAAAATCATTTGTTAAATACCAATCTTTCAGGCCTAAAAGTTATAGTGAAAAGACTCGAAAATGAACTGGAACAGAAAAGGAAATAAATCGTAAGTGGCTAAAATCCGGGGAAATAGCCTCTACCTTTAGGATCGACCCCGACGACATTCGAGTCAAACCTGGCCTAGGTTTCGAACCATCAACCTCCATAGCTCAAGCTACCGAGTGTCCTCCGGATTTCACTCCTAAGCTAACCAACTTATATCCTGTTAGTACATCTAAACCGTTGGATGGTTTCATTTCAGGTGGCACCATAGTATATGACCGTGGAACGAGGTCACATCGCACTTCCCGAAGCGTAGCACCCGTAACTAAAGATGAAGGGGAAGGCTGCTGCAGTTAAAGCCAAAAGCGTAGCACCCAAAAAGGAAAGACAAGGCTAAGGCCGACGCATTTAGGGCCAAGAGCGCGTCACCCAAACATAATGGATTAGGCCACAGGGAACAGAGTAGAAAAAACTCGTAAAATCTAAGAGACCGTATCCCCTGTTTGTACTTCACATTATAGTGTCTGTTCCATCCGTAGGGAAATGGGTCATTATCACTATGAATGTTGGAGTCTATCTCGATAGCTGGCTTTGTAATCAATTTCAATTAAATAAAGATCAGCTTAATAAAAGGGGTTCTTCGAGCAAAACAAGATCTAAATCTAAAAGGAGTGTCTCTCCCAAGAAAACCCAAACAAAAGAAGCAGCCGAAACTAACAAGTTAATGTCAACGTGGAAAGCTAAGAGTCCTAACAAAATCAAATCAAGTAAATGTTGACAATCTCGTGCTCACTCTAACCGCCCGAAACAAGTTTGGGCACCAAAAGTGTAAACCGTTGTCTTTCAGGAGCATCTCTGGAATGAATTGCCGGATCACTTGAAGTTAAAGATCAATCAAAGCAAGTGGATCCTTGATAGTGGATGCTCCAGGACATATGACGGGTGACCAGACTCGCTTGTAGAAGTTAATGATAAACAAGGTCCATCCGTTTCATATGGCGACAACACAGAAAGGTAAGACGTCGGGTATGGCACTTTAACTAACGGCTGTGTATCAATCACTAAAGTTGCACTAGTCGAAGGTTTAAAGCATAATTTGCTAAGTGTCGATAAACTATGTGACAAAGGATTTCTTGTTTCCTTTTTGTCCAACACCTGTACAAGAAGAGAAAACTTATCCGGAGATGTTAAGTTATCCGGATCAAGAGATGGGGACATATATTCAGGTGGTCTTAAGAAATAATTCTTCGACCTGTATGCTTCCTCACGAAAGCAACAGATGAAGATAGTTGGTTATGGCACAAGCGATGCGCACATTTAAATTTTAAGACTTTGTCTAAATTGGCGTCACTTGATCTTGTCACTGGTCTACCCAAACTCAAGTTCTCCAAGAGACACTCTCTGTCGAGAATGCCAACTTGGTAAACGGACCAAACACAGCTTTAAGAGCAAATCGGTTAACTCAATAACTGCTCCTCTCGCAACTTCTTCATATGGACCTATGTGGTCCTATATCTGTTTCATCACTAGCAGGTGCGAGATATACTCTTGTGGTTATCGATGATTACACCAGGATACACATGGGTGATGTTCCTGAAATCAAAGGATCAAACTTTTGAACATCTTGTAGATCTCTTCAACTGGATAAGCAACTCACAAGGACCGAGCATTAAATGCATCAGGAGTGATCATGGTACGGAATTTGACTTTTCAGAAATGAGATCATATTGTTCGAACAGGGCATACAAACATGACTTCTCTGCTCCCGGAACCCCACAACAAAATGGGGTAGCCGAGCGCAAGAATCGAACTTTAGTTGAAGCTGGTAGATCCATGTTAGCAGGGGCAACGCTTCCTCTCGCCCATGGGTCAAGCCGTGTCCATCGCCGCTATGTTCAGAAAGTAACTCTAATAAATAAATCTACCATGAAAACACCCTATGAGATGTGGAGAGGACGAAAACCTTCAATTTCACATTTCGAGCCTTTGGGTGTACTTGCTATATACCGATAAACGGCAAAGAAACCCGGAATAAATTTGAACCAAAAATCGATGATGGGATTTTTGTCGGATACTCACTTCATAGCAAGGCTTATCGGGTCTTCAATAGAAAACTTTTTAAAGTTGAAGAATCTATCCATGTAACCTTTGATGAAGCTAATCTTGTTTGGTCAAAAGTCGGTCCTTCAAATTCCAATATGCAGGTCATGGACAACAACGTCGATTACTCGAAGTTTATGAATATCCCTGTTACACATCCTGACTGGTATCCTGACCAACCACGTGGCATCAGCGAGACACAACGAAATTTTATGGATGATGCTACGGATGATTCGACTCCGGACTACCACTTAGCTCCGGACAAACTCCTACGGATACACAAATTCCGGGGCCCCTTCAAGTTCGTCCGGACTAGTTAACACTGGAAGAAACAGTGTTGCAGAACCAACTAGTTCATCCGTACCTCTAATTACGGGCGAAGCTCAATCGGTCGATACAACCGAACCACCCAACTGGAAGAGCTTCAAATTGTTCAAGATCAACCAACACATGCACAGAATTATAGATGGACCCGAAACCATCCCTCGGATCAAGTGATTGGTGATCCTACTTGTTGGTGTAAGAACAAGAGCAGCCACCTCAAACATGAGTCTTTACTCATGCTTTCTATCTCAAATAGAACCAAAGGTGGTAGATGAAGCTCTTCAAGATTCAAACTGGATTGAGGCCATGCAAGAAGAGCTGAATCAATTTAAGAGAAATAATGTGTGGACCTTAGTACCAAGGCCTAAGTCTCGACAAGTCATTGGCGTTAAATGGGTGTTCCGGAACAAGCTTGATACGGATGGAATAGTAATCCGGAACAAAGCCAGGCTGGTAGCCAAAGGATATCGTCAAGAAGAAGGAATAGATTATGATGAAACCTTTGCTCCGGTCGCAAGACTTGAGGCAATCCGAATGTTTCGGCGTATGCTTCATATGAAAACTTCATAGTTTATCAAATGGACGTCAAGAGCGCATTCCTGAATGGAGACCTTCAAGAGGAGGTGTATGTTGAACAACCTCCGGGTTCATTGAACCTAAGGCAGGACATCTTGTCTACAAACTTGAAAGCTCTATATGGTTTGAAGCAAGCTCCAAGAGCCTGGTACGACACAATCGTCGAATTCCTACTTGCTCATAACTTCCAAAAAGGGAAGATAGACACCACCCTATTTCTACGACAAGAGAAAGGACACACTCGATCGTACAAATATACGTGGACGATATCATTTTCGGATCAACGAATCCGAAGCTTTGTGAAGAGTTTGCTAAATTGATGACAGGCAAGTTTGAAATGAGCATGATGGGAGAACCGTCCTACTTCCTTGGAATTGAAGTCAAACAATTAAAGGAAGGAATCTTTATCAATCAGGCTAAGTACACTCGCGATCTTATTAAGAAGTTTGGTATGGAAGGTTCATCTCCCATCAAAACTCCAATGCCTGTCAGTGCCAAGTTAGATCCTGGATGTGGACGGCATATCGATAAATGTGACTGATTACGGAGGGATGATCGGATCCTTGCTTTATCTTACGACAAGTCGCCCGGACATTATGTTTGCAACTTGCATTTGTGCTCGATATCAGGCAAATCCCAAGGAGTCACATATGCTTCATGTAAAACGGATATTAAGGTATCTCAAAGGGACGATGAATTTGGGCCTCTGGTACCCAAAGGAGTCCAACTTCACCTTATCCGGGTACTCGATGCCGACTCACTGGATGTCGCATCGACAAGGAAAAGCACAAGCGGTACGTGTCGGTTTCTTGGAAATAGACTGATCTCATGGTTCGAAGAAGCGAATTCGTATCAACCTCTACTGCCGAGGCGGAATATATAGCTGCTGGAAGTTCTTCGCCACACTACTTTGGATGCAAAGTCAACTTCCCGACTACGGATTCACCATGTCCTCTATTCCACTTTACTTGTGACAACACTAGTGCAATTGCCATCAGCAACAATCCGTCATGCATCCTAAGACAAAGCACATTGAGGTTCGGTATCACTTCATACGCGATCATGTTCTCAAAAACCATATTTCACTGGAACATGTTGTCACTTGAAGATCAATTAGCAGACATATTTACAAAGCCTCTACCTGATACAAGGTTTTCCGAACTACTCTTCCGACTAGGTATGCTCGACTTCTCTGCATAGTTTCTCATTTGAGTTACCCAACAGATATTTACTCACAGACCATGCATTGTATATTTACCGAAAGTAGTAGAAAACTCTCTGCCTGTATTGCCGATCATACTTCTTGTTCAACGGTTTCATGCTTCGATATTAATCTCAACCTCATTATGGGAGGATGCTTGCGTTTCCCGATGAAGTCGTTTAAAGCTAACATAATTACAATTTATATGATTTACCTCGATCGGATTCATGATCTTCACATCCATTAATCACCACATAACCAAAGCATGTTCATTTAGATTTCTCTATTAACGTGCATAGTTGAAGAAGTGAAATGGGCTAGCTTGGAATGCCTGGTGGATGAATACACAAACGCATTCTAATCTTCTAAGTATAGTTTTCTAATAAGATAGACAATCTTGAACGACAAATTGGAACGGTCAACCGAGAGGATTGCACAATCTACGGGGGAGAAAATGCTTTATATTTTATTCAGGAATACCCCCCGTATATGTCTCATGACCTTTTTCCTTGATTGTCTATCCGAGGGGGAGCTTTTCATTGAGAGGATTAAATGATCTACGGGGAGTAGCAATGAACCCCTAATATGTCTCGGATTCTCCCTCCTCTACGCTGTTACTTGGGATCCGACTGGACATCTTGTTTTAAATCGAAAAGTGGCATGTGTGGATGTATTTTCTTTCTTCAACCATGCATTTTAATCGACTAATCATCTCGCATTCTTTTGACATGTGTTCACCTGATCATTTCACACTCATGAATCCTAATGAAGCCAAATCATATGATCTTTAATTAATCTTAGCTCTACTTGTTCGGCAAGACGGTTTGGTTATGTTGACCTATATGAACCTGTGTATTGCTATCCGACCTATGCCCTGACTCAGTAATATTGATCACTTTCACATTGCGTACGTCTACTACATTCTTTGCCATGCATGAGTTTGTTTCTTATTAGTTCGGATTATGTTGCTTTTCACTGATTATCTTCTCTAATCCGTACTAATCCTTGCCTGTTGACTTTTGTATTTTCAGGTATCTCTTTATTTAGCTACTGGTTCATATTTTCTTTGCAACCATATTGATAAATCCAGTCCATAGTCTCGGATTTGAAGTGTTGTGGTACTTCTCTTCTCTTCGACTTATTGACCGCAAAGGAATCTACTCTACATTCTCACCAAACTCGTTTATGACGGACAAGGTCTATTATTCATCCGGATACTCTTTCACGAATATTATTAACTCCGGATGAGTGTCGGCTCTTTCCTCCGGACTCTCGACTTTGTTCAATTGTGACAATCCACGTATACTCATATGTCGCATGCTTTTGAGGAGGAATAATGATGATTCATTAAATGCCTATCTCGGGTTGCACATACACTTCTCTTGGATGGGAACCATTGTAATCTCTACTTGGTCATGCGGTCTCCACGACATCGTTTTATTCGGAGACGCCTCGATATCCGGACAAATGACATCGGCATGTCGCGCAGGTCCCCACCTAACTCCCCACATTCCTAGACCCCTGACATTTGCGGACTCGGTCTTATATGTTCCGATCATTCTTCTGCGAAGCACGAGTATTGCTCATTTCAAATCCCTAAACCTCTCGTTGCTCCTTCTCTCGTCAAGACCTCACCTTTCCTCTTTTCCTTCCCATCAAATCTGCAATGGCACCCCGAATCTTTCTTTCCAGGCATTACTCCTGGCCATCTAGTTGATTGGAATGTTGTTTCGATCCTCCGGATTGGTTTCTCCAGCTTCGCCCTCTTCTTGAAGCCTCGCACATACTCAACCTGGTCTCCAATCCCATCGATCTTCTTATCGATGACATTCTTGAGTATTACCAACGGATTCGCCGCACCAAAGATTCCATAACCTCTTATGTCCGCGGCGAATCCATCGTCATCACTCCGGCTGTTCTCTCGCGCCGCTCTCCACCTTCCTCTTGGTGAACCACAGCGTCCGGATGCCGATCCGATGGCGGCTTCTATGGGGTGCACGAACAAAGGGAAGGAATACAAGGTGAAATCCTTCCAGGGTCGCTATCGATGTATGGCGACTATTCTAAGTCGATGCCTACCTGGCTCGCACATCCGCCCCTGGACTCGGTTCCGTACGATCTTCTACCGGCCATGTACGGCGTCTTTGAAGGTCTTCCAATGGATTGGGGGATGTTCTTATTTCGTTTGCTACAAAATGGTCCCAAAAACCATTCCTTCGGGCGCATCCTCGGTATTGTCTTCCTGGCATCTTCGTCCGGACCATTTCGCCCAAGTTGATGGTGTCTCATTTCCCTCGGCTCTTTACCTTCGTCACCTTACGCCGGACGGGAACATGACCGCTCGCCGACCCAATGTAGCTCTCCGCGTTCTCCCTGCCCGGAACAACAAGGCGGCTACGTTGGTGACCCCTCCGACGCCCAAGCCCACGAGGTCGGTTTCGCACACCGATCCTCTCGGATTCGGTCCGTTGTTGCGCCCTCCCACTCACGGGCCTCCCGACCAAGCGTCCGTGCTTGAACCGTCCGAGGTTGCGGGGCCCTCTCGGCGCAATGCGTCTCAAGTCGTTTCCTCGGCCCCTCTCGCTCGATGTCCCCACTCCCTCCACATCCGCTATAGATGCTGCGGTTGATACCGCCGTTGCCATCGCCACCGCGATGTCCCGCCGCTTCTCCAGGAAGCCCCCTTGCCTCCTCTACCTCAACCCCGAGATTACCTTGACCATCTCTCCGCCGTCACCTTAACGGACCCTGGCTCCGTTTCAGCCCCAGCCCACACCTCTTCCATTCCCGACACCGATCTCCGGGTGTTTTACACCCGCAATACCCAATCCCCGGAGACTATGATCATCCGGAATCCGGACCACGGCTTTCTTACGCCGGCCGCCATTCCCGATGTGTCGTTCCCTACACCCTCCGGCCCAGCCCTCGCTACCCGGAGTCCCTCTACTACTAAGGCTGGACCCTCTTCTCCTGCCGCCGCGATTCCCGTGGTTGACTTATCCGGTCAAAGCGGGTCTCTTGCTCCGGATGCCTCCAATGCTCCGGATGCCTCCGAAGCTCCGGATGCCCTCGATGCTCCGGATGCTCCTCGCCGCTGCCGCTACCCTGCGGACTCCTCGCCCACCGCACTCCTGCTCCCTGTTCATGCGGGGGAGTCCTCCAAAGCTCCAGGAGTTAGCACTTGGGCGTGCCTCTTTTGGCACGGTCCACTCGATGTCGTGCTTTCCGCTCACTGGACCGCCATGCCCACGCTCAAAGCGCCCAAATTTCTTGCCATCGTTGCCAAAGTTGATGCCCTCGGCGCCCAACTACTCTCCTCCCCTCACCGACTCCTCCACTTCCATTGAGCAGAAAATGGATCTTGTCGCCACCTCCGTTCATTCACTCTCTACTTCCTTCACGGATCGGCGCATACGATGGCTCGCCCTCCCGTTGCTTCCCGGCGATCCGCCAAACCGGGGAGAAAGTGTTATCCGATCCGTCTACTCCTTCCTGCCCCACAACCATCTTCCCGGACCGAGAAGCGGCCCGCCACTTCGGTGCTTCAGGGAGTTCAAATTCCCAAACGAAGCCGCTTCTCTCAACCAAGCTCCTCTCGCACCTCGAGCTTCTCCTCCATCCTCCTCATCCGCATAGTGATACCTTCCTCCCATCCTATGCGGAGTTTGACCCGTCCGATGCGGATGGAAGCTTGCGCAAGGCAATGAAAGCCTATCTTTGCGTCTTCGCCGAGAGAAGATGTCTTTTCGAAATGTATCCTTTCTCTCCGGCCGACATTCAAACTCTTTGTTCGGAGAAAGGACTCTTTACTACGGAAGACATTGACAACTTCTCGAGGGTCGCTAAGATGGAGATGAGGTCGTTTCCATCTCTTTACGAAGATGGGCACTTGTTTGAAGTTCGCCATGTTGGAATGAGGGATATCTTCCCGGTGTGGAGTTAATTCAGACTTACATTGACGGAACTGCTGAGGATAGCAAGCCATGGAAAACTCTCTCAACCATCCTCATTCCGCACCGGATCATGTCGCCACACTTCATAATCGTTTGTCTTCATGATTCGGTCCAAGCAGATGATTCTCATCGATTCTCATCAGGTTGTGGAGCACTTCGTTAGGAAGAATCAATGGGAACCTTGTGTCTCGGACTAACCGAAGCCGTGAAGAAAGCCGGATTATATGAAGAGTTGGGTATCACACCCCGCGTTCGATCGAGAAACTCAAGGCGACATTCCGGGGCAAGAAGCAAGTGCCACAACAATGGGATGGAGATAGCTGCGGGAGCCTTTGTTTGTCATTTCATCAAATCGTTCTTAACCGTGGACAAACATTGGAGCCAACACTCCACCTTTACGATGCAACCAGACAATGGAGCTAAGAGAGAAGACAGCAACTATGATCTTCAAGTATAGTAAGCCTTATGTACCTTAGTGAAAAATCAGTATTAAGGCTGTTTTGTATTTAGTTCTTTGAGTAATGAAATTGGTTGTGTTGCGTATTCGGTATGATATTCTTTTGTATCGCTTACCGGATCGGATTACAAAGGGTTTGGGCATATCCATAATTGGGGGGAGATTGTTGGATCAAAACCGGAATTTGGATAATCTTTGATAAAGCCTTATGTAATTTGATCTGAGATATTTTGTGTTTATTTGATCATTGCGAAGGTATGTCACTAATCCAAAGATGCACTCGTGAGAGCAAAGCTAAGGACAGGATACATAATCCTGATCCGGACAAGAGTTAGTGTCGTCAAACACTTGGTAAATAACCAAGTAACAAATACATACGGAATAAGGAACAATCCTACGGACTAAGAATTTAAAGGATAAGTGCGGAGTAAGGAAAATAAGTGCGGAGTAAGGAAAATAGATGCGGAGTAAAGAAACCAGGATGCGGAGTAAGGAATCCGGACTTATTACTCGCCCGGAGTAAGGAACTTACATGCGGAGTAAGGAACTTACATACGGAGTAAGGAACTTACATGCGGAGTAAGGAACTTACATGCGGAGTAAGGAACTTACATACGGAGTAAGGAACTTACATGCGGAGTAAGGAACTTACATGCGGAGTAAGGAAGCGCTGACACGGACTAAGGATTCCAGTACTGAATAGATACGGAGTAAGCAACCACTGACACGGAGTAAGGTTCCGAGCTTCATTAACTACGGAGTAAGGAAAATTACACCGGACCCAAGAAGACATCGCTCCAACAAAACCGCATTTAAAGTTATCAGCTCGTGTTGTCCCGATGTAAGACAAATGCATTTAGAACAAGAAGAATCTTACACGTGGATCATCCGGATATGTGGACACAACCTTAATTGTATCTCGGAACTCACAAAGACACTTATACTCTTCAAATCCAAGATCTTGAGCTCCACAATCTGCAGCGATCAAGGCAGACGGTTCCGAGGGATAGTTAGTGCGGAACGCATTCCGGAACTTCAAGTTCCAAGGTTGTCTCTTAGGAATGTTTTGTATAAATATTCATACTTATACTTCATGTAAAAGTGTGCTTAAGTGAAAAAAAATATAGAAAAGGAACTTGGCTAGTGTGTGAGTTCATTGTTGTAAACGAGTGTAAGAGAGTATTTGCTTCTATTTTGTTGTAATCACCTTGTGATAATAAAACAAAATACTTCCACTATCCTGGTTATCTTCCGAGTGATTCTATCACTTCAACTAGATAAGTCTTTGTGTCTTGAGAGAAAAGAAAGAGTTTGAACAAGAGCCTATTCACCCCCCCCCCCCCTTTAGGCTCCAAGGGACCATCAATAAGCCGAGCTTTTTCGCTAGCATATTGCCAAGCTCTTTCCTGGTTGGTGAGTTCAGCATTAGTCTTTGGCCTTCTAACTCTATTTTCTCCGATAGTGATTAGAATAGGTAGCTCCTGATGAAGACATAGCCACATGAGATGATCATGACAAATCATGAACATTCTCATGCGAGCTTTTCACTACGAGAAAAGCTCAGGTGTAAACTTTGGCGGTTTAGTCAGGGTAAAACCAGAACTCTGTTGTTGAGGAGCAGCGGGAGCAGCAGGTTGCGCACTTGTGCTCAAATCGATGTTTTTGTTGCTACTGCGGTTGGGGAGGGGCTCTTGTGCACCTTTGGAGTTAAGGTGAGCGTTGAACAACATACTACTTTCTTCGGCCATTGTTGAGAGAGAGAAAGAGTGGATCTCTACTTTGAGTGGGTAAACTTGCTCTGATACCACATGTTGGTCCCTAGGAGCCTAGTGGGGGGTAAATAGGCTCTAATCAAAAACACTTTTTCGTCTCTGGCACAACACTTGTCTGGTTAAAAGATAGAATCAATGCGAAAGATAACCAGATAGTAGAAGTATTCTGTTTTATTATCAAAAGATAATTACAACAAAATATAGCAGATTAAAGCTGATAAAGCTTTTCAATCTACTGAAAAACTCTCTTACACTCTGTTTACAATTACTCACACACTAGCCAATTTAATCTCTAAGAGCTCTTGTATATGCACGAGCATCTTTTTATGAAAATATACAAGTTTTAATATATATAGCCATCCGTTGGAAAAACATTTTTGAAACATGATCTTCCGAGCACCGTGTAGCATTGAATTCTTCTTGGAAATATTTCTACTTTAATTGCTCCAGATGTGGAGCTCAAGATCTTGGGTCTTTAAATATTGAATTACCTCGCATGATCCCAAGTACAATTAAAGTTCTGTCCACATCTCCGTGTGTTCCACGTGTAAGATAATTTAGATATTCAACAAGTCTGTCTTACATTGAGACACGGCAAGCTGATGACTTTAAATGCAAAGCCAATAAAGTGAAACAGCGTCTTCTTAGTCTGTTGTAAAGTTCCTTACTCTCTGTCAGTGGTTGCTTACTCCATATTAGTTTGATACTGGAATCCTTATTCCGTGTTAGTGCTTCCTTACTTCATATGAACGAAAGGTTGGGAGAGCTTACTCCATATCAGCGCTACCTTATTCTGCTTGAGTTCCTTACTTCGCATGAATTCCTTACTCCGCATGAGTAAAAAGTGTCACGCCCCCAAATTCCAGGGAACCCGAAACTAGGAACATGACTTCCCCTTGCCCGCACCCAAAGGGTCAAGGGGTTGGTGACTAGCACCAATAGAGACTACACCGCGGGTGCTGTCTCAATCATGCAACCCTGTACAGTCATACATCAAGGGTAATCCTGTACTTTCTCATATATCATCATGCATATAATAAGGCAAACAGTCATACAGACATCACATCACAAACAGTATGCAAATACAACTATCCACGGACCCATGTCCAGGATATCACACAAAGCAATACATAATAGAATACTGTATCATACATCAGAGTAGTGGGCGTCCTCCTGGAGGAAAGTCCTCCACTAGTCTCAGGTCACACCTGAAAAAGGTAAACAATAAGTAGGGGTGAACGACAAGCTCAGTAGGTGACCCCAATACTCCACATCATGCAAACATACAAGTCTATACTATATGCTCTATGTACTCGTGTACTGTGTAGTGTGCACAATCATCAGGACTCAGCCTACAAACAAACATCAGGACCCAGCCTGCCCACACAGGATAGCTTGTCCACGATCCTCATCAGGATCCCAGCTCAGGGCACTCAGCCATACCACAGCGCTATATGCCCGAACACAGTGCCACACAGGCCTGCCATCAGCATATATGCCTGCCACGGCCACAACACAATATGCCCGGCCACAGTGCCACACAGGCCTGCCATCAGCGCATATACCTGCCCCGTCAACAATGTAGCATCATCTGTGCTCCACGGTGAGAACCCGACAAGTCATAGAGCCCAAGCCCCAATTCCTCAAACCAACATATTAACACTAATATGGTATTAAGGTTCACCATACTCCCTTTATAACTAAAGCCAGTCTTCACAAACCGATCATCATTCCTTGACCAAGGAAGGAGATACCCATAAGAGTTATTTTCTTGAAATAAAAAGTCCTGGCATTGGGTTCCCATATCATAACTAAGATAATCTGATTTTTGGGGATTTTTCTGAGATGTCTAACCCCACTTTCCAAAAATTCACCTCTACAAAAAACTGATTTTTCCGAGATTTTACATTAAATTCCAATTTTCACATTTTGAATGAGTGGGAATTTAATTTTCTAGTATTTTTCTTCGAATCCAAATGGGGGGTATTTCATTATTTATATTGTAACTTCAGTATAATTAAATGTGTAGATGGGTATAGATTACAATGTAAATAGTCCAGTCCAATGTAGTCCAGTGTTCAGTTACACTGTTGGAGCTGCGACTCGTAGCGCGGAGTTGCAGCGCGCCTCGAAGACTCGTAGCTGCGGAGCATGGAACTACAGCGCGCCTCGAAGACTCGAAGCTGGTCTTCGATCTTCTACCTTCGGACTACGAACTTTGACCTTCGGACTACGGATCTACGAACTACGAACTACGAATCTACGAACTACAGGTCTACGAACTACGAACTACGAACTACGACCCAACGACCCTGGATCTTCGACCCTTCGACCTAGAACTTCAGATCTTCATCATTTCGACCCAGTCATTCGCCCAGGGTACTATTTATCATCATTTTTGCCTGTTCTTCATCTGGAATCAACCCAGCAACCCCCAAGACACTCACAAACACACATTTTACGTGACAAACTATGATATCTACCTCAAAATGCGTCCAGAACGCCTCTAAATCGCACAGATAACAGCAGAAATACGCACTAAATTGCAGATTTTTAGAAATCTAGATCTAAATCCAGATTTCCATGGTTGACTTCTCAACCCTCATGGAATATGCAGTTAAATAACCCCAGATCACAGAAACACATATCAAAATTGATATAAAATAGTTCTTAACCACAGATCTTATGCTAAACCATTAGATCTAACCCAAAATTGGATTCCCCCAAAACCTAGGGTTCATGCTTAATTTCATAAATCATGACAAATTCATGCATACCAAGGATAGAATCAAGATAAGAAGTTCAAGGACACCTACTGTCACGCCCCAATTTCCTTCCACTTGGAAATGAGTAGTGACTGCCCATGCCCGCACCCGAAGGGACAAGGGGTTGGTGCAAGCACCTTAAAAGGACTTCTGGCACGGGTGCTGTCCCAAACCTGCACAACCAGGCTAACATGCCAAGGGGCATGCTCCTGCTCCCAAACCATGCACACAAACACAAATTGAATAACAACATCTCATTTTATTTCATTTCGAAGACTAAATGTTTATTACAACCCAGTCGGGGAAAAACCCCTATGAAGCCAGGTGTACTGTTACAAATAAAACCAAACCGAATTCCAAAACATAAAACCACTAGCACAACAAAGGAAATAACATAAAACTCCCAGCCTCAGGGGCCTAGCTCCTCAGCCTTCACCTACCGCCTGCTAAACCCTGCAAAAAAACAGTTTATAAGAGGGGTGAGCAAACCATAGCTCAGTAGGGATCCAGTCTCCCCAGACCCATCCCGCTTTACAACATGCATGATATGTGTATGCTTGTGCTCGTGTCGTGCCTAAGGCTAAAGCAACAAACATCACCCAGTAAACACTCTTTACCTGAGCCCGCACTGGAGGGCAGAGGACACCCCGCCACCACGGCGACATGACATACCACATCCAGGCGAATGTTGCATGGACACCAATGCAACATTTTCCACCCGAGTCAGATATGGTCAACCACCTCCTCGGGCGCCATACCTACCCTCAAGAATGGGTGTAGACTTAGCCCACCGTCGTGAGTGCTACACCGAGACTTAGGACCACGTCCTGGCCAAATCTCAAAGGGGTCCAGCTATTGTGCCTGGCCCATATCTCGGCTCGATCTCAAACAGACCAACTAAGAACGATATAGCATTACATCTCAACATGTAAACTCAAGACAAGCATTTACACTTGATTGCGGAGGGACCAACATGGTCGGATACAAGCCACACACATCAGCCTCATAGGCTTAAAATCAAATACAAGTCAAACACAAGACACACTAATCACGTAGGTATATCATCGAGACACCCATATACAAGGTCTCACGGGCATTATATTGAATACATGGCATGCAGGCCTCACAGACATTTTATCAAATACATAGTGTACAGGCCTCACGGACATTTCATCAAACACATGGTGGGCATAAACAAACCCAGGAAAATCCTCAGGCCAAATTCAACATCAAAATCAACCGAACATGCCACGAAGGCCAACATCCATATAGGAGATCACACCTATATGGATTTACATATATATATATATATATATAGGTGAATATCCTAGAACGAGAGGAGAGTTAGGAAGAACATGAATCCCTACCTCGGACTTTTGTCCTAACCTCAACGCTAGACACCTTCCAACGACGCGAACCACCACGCGGAATCTCCTGGAGACCCTCTCTCTCTCTCTCTCTCTCTCGCAAGAAGCGCAGCAAAGAAGAACACAAGAATCCTAAACTCAAACTCAAGCCCTCATTATATAGACACTACCCACATCAAAACGATGTAGTTTTGATTAAGTAAATCCCAGGATCAAAACGACGTAGTTTTGATCACACAAGTTAGCACCTTTCCGCACCCATATAGGCCAAAATACTCAGAATTTCAACATGGTCCTTTGGAGAAAGATCATTAGAATGTCAAAACCAAGGGAACCATGCAAAAATATGGCTGCACGCCAATTTGAATGTGAATTCCCCAATTCACGTGCAACTCCAAATGCACTCTAAATGCGCTCAAACTTCACCCCTAGCCTCCTTGCATCATGTAGAAGACAACCACACTTGCACGTGAAATGGACCCATTTCACGTGCACCTCACATACACATCCATTTGGCCTGAAACTTCTATGGTAGATAGAGGACATCATTCTAAGCATCTTTCCTTTTGCACGTGAATTCATTTGAGCCCATTCACTAGGTCAAAATCTAGAAAAAACTCTACTCAGAAGGCAAAACTGTGACTAACTCATGGTACGGGTCCTTACATCCTCTCCCCCTTAAGACTTTTCGTCCTCGAAAAGAAAAGGTGGAATGAAAGAAAACAATCACAACCAATGCATAGGCCTCTAACACCCTCTAGCACAAATTAATACACAACAAATCACAAATTATTTCACACATTTATACACTCCACAAGGTCATGTAGCGATGACTAGTTGGGCAAATACCTGATTATGTTGAAGTTTGATGCTTGCCCTCCTCCCCTCCTTCAGAGTTGTTCGTCCTCGAACAGATCAGGATAATGAGCACGCATCTCAGCCTCACGTTCCCAGTTCTCTTCCTCCAGCCCTCGGTGTTGCCACAACACCCGAACCAACGGAATAGTCTTACCTCGCAGCTGCTTCTCGCGCCTATCTACAATACGAATGGGTGCCTCGACAACAGACACATCCTCTCCAAGATCCAGGGTACCCCAATCTAGCACGTGTGTGGGATCCGGATGATATTTCCGCAACCGGGATACATGGAAAACATTATGAACTCTTCTCAAACTAGGTGGTAACGCCAACCTATAAGCAACAGGTCCAACTCTGCTCAAAATCTCGAACGGTCCAATGTACCGAGGGGACAACTTGGACCCAGTCCCAAATCTCTTATGCCCTCTCCTGGTGGAGAAACACGAAGGAATACGTGGTCTCCCACCAGGAAACTCCAACGGTCGGCGTCGGCGATCTCGCATAAGACTTCTGTCCGCTCCGAAGCCGTAAGAAGGCGTTGCCGAATCAGTGAACTTTTGTCGTAGCCTCCTGGACCAATTGAGGTCCTAACATAGCTGCCTCTCCAGCTCGCCCAACATAATGGAGACCGACACGGTCGGCCATACAATGCCTCAAACGGGGCCATCCCAATCGAAGATCGGTAACCGTTATTATAGGCAAACTCCACCAGGAGGAAGGTGGGAAGCCCATGATCCTCCAAAATCAAGTACACAAGCCCTCAACAAGTCTTCCAATGTTTGAATGGTCCTCTCGGACTGACCATCGGTCTCGGGATGGAATGTGGTACTCAAATTAAGTCGGGTTCCTAATGCTTCCTGCAGACCTCCCCCAAAACCGGGATGTAAACCGCGCATCCCTGTCCGAAACAATAGACAAGGGCACTCCGTGCAAGCGGACAATCTCATCAACATACAACTGGCTTAACGTGCCGATAGAGTCGCGCTCTCGAATTGCCAAGAAATGGGCTGACTTAGTTAAGCGGTCCACTATGACCCAAATCATGTCCTTCCTCCCAGAAGTGGTAGGAAGTCCCGTCACGAAGTCCATGGTAATATGCTCCCACTTCCACTCGGCTACAGGTAAAGGCCGCAATTGACCAGCGGGTCGTTGGTGCTCGCCTTCACTTGCCGACGGGTAAGGCACCTGGAAACAAACTCTGCTACACTCCGTTTCAGCCCCGGCCACCAGAACTGTGCGCGAATGGCATGATACATCTTAGTTCCTCTTGGATGTACAGCCAAACGGGAATGATGAAATTCCCTCAGTACATCCTCACGCAAGGGAGGTGGTACTATCAGACGCCCCCAAAATTTCAGCTCATGCTCAACTCCTTCTGTCCAGTCCTCTGACAGCTCTCTGGCCTCTATCTGGGCCCGGATCACCTCACAGTCCACGTCTCCTAACTGTCCCTCACGGACACGCTAATACAACTCTGGTATTACAGGGAGAGGACACAGGATAGCTCCCTCACTGCTGAAAGCAGGTTGCACCTGAAGCACTGCCAACTGCTCCATCATTTTCCATTCTCTCATGGAAACCTCAGCTTTCCCTTTTCTACTTAGCGCATCGGCTACTAAAATTCTCTTCCCAGGCGTGTAGGAGAGCATGAAGTCAAACATTTGCAGGTACTCTACCCACCTCCGTTGTCGCAAATTTAGGTCTCTCTGGGTGAAGATATACTGTAGGCTTTTGTGGTCCGTATATACCACAAATTTCTCTCCCAACAGGTAATGTCGCCAAGACTTCAGGGCAAAAATAACTGCTGCTAACTCCAGGTCGTGTGTTGGGTAGTTTTGCTCATGGGACTTCAAGTGTCGCGAGCCATATGCTATGACTTGGCGTTCTTGCATCAGAACACACCCCAGTCCAACGCGAGACGCATCACAATACACCTCGAATGGCACTCCCTCCTGTAGTAGACTCAACACTAGTGCAGTAGTCAGGCGAGTCTTTAACTCCTCGAATGCCTGCTGGCACTTGTCCGTCCACTCAAATTTGGCTCCCTTCCGTCTAAGAGCTGTCATGGGCGCCGCCAACCGAGAAAATCCTTCCACAAAACGCCGGTAATACCCTGCCAGACCCAAGAAACTCTGGATCTCAAAAACATTTGTGGGCCTCTTCCAAGATGCGACGGACTCAATCTTGGTTGGGTCCACTCTAACTCCTTCGGCAGATACCACATGCCCAAGAAAATGCACCTCTCGCATCCAGAAGTCGCACTTGCTAAATTTAGCATACAAGTGATGATCTCGTAGTGCCTGCAGCACCACGACCAAGTGCTCCTCATGCTCAGCTTAGGTTTTGGAGTACACAAGGATGTCGTCAATAAATACCACCACGAAGGAATCCAGGTATGGGGAAAATACCTGATTCATTAGATGCATGAACACAGTAGGTGCGTTCGTGAGCCCAAAAGGCATCACTAACCAATCATAGTGTCCGTATCTGCACCTGAACGCCGTCTTAGGGATGTCTTCGCTCCGGACCCTCAATTGATGATATCCCGAATGCGGATCGATTTTTGAGAACCACCGTGCTCCACTCACTGGTCGAATAAGTCATCAATCCGCGGCAAAGGGTACTTGTTCTTTACCGTTACTTGATTGACTTCCGATAATCAATGCAAAGTCGCAACGAACCATCCGCCTTCTTAGCAAACAAGACCGGTGCACCCCAAGGTGAGGTACTAGGACGGATAAAACCTTTATCTCCCAGTTCCTTTATCTGCTTGAAGCTCCCGCAACTCAGCAGGTCCCATCCGGTATGCTACTTGTGAGATGGGTCCCACCCCTGGCAACGGTTCAATCGTGAACTCGATACTTCTGTGTGGAGGCAACTCTAACAACTCCCCAGGAAAGACATCCTGGAAATTTTTGACAACATCTGGCCACACCATTTTCTCTAAGTTACCTTCCTCCTCAAAGGTTAGGGTGGCAAGCCTATGGGTAATATTGCCCCATAGCTCCCTCGTCGGTCCAGCTCTCCCAGGCATTCCTATCCCCTTCACCCACTAGGGTACAGGAAGATCCCTGTGGGTGTAGTAAATGATACTCGTCGCCTATAGCAATCAATCTTAGCCTGAAAGGCCATCAACCATCCATCCCCAAATCAAACTAAAAGTCCTCATGGGCATTACGTATAAATCAAATGAGAGGTCAACCTCTCCTATCGTAGCGCACACTCTCGACACATTTGGTGGATCAACTCCACACCTCCCATTGGGGACTCGACCCTCGAGGTCTATCGGCCTCCACACAATCAAGTCCAAGGCTCTCCACCAAGGACTTAGCAATCAGGGAACATGAAGCTCCCGGTATCAAACAATGCAAGAACAACGGTGCGAGATTTTAGAATAGTACCTCGAACCACCGAAGGTCCAGCCCCACCTTCCTCGGAGGGTGATGGTAATTCCTCCATTTCCAGGGTGGTCTCGAGGTAAGCGCGAACACTCGCCTTGGCTTGCCCCACCACTAGCCTCACTTGCCTTCCCTTTTGCTCCTGCTGCAATCCCGGGACGCCCCTCCGATCCTCCTTGTGGTTGCCTCTCCCCCCGTGGCCTAGTGTGACCGGAACCAGCCCGACCGGGCCCGCCACGAATGTCGGCTTAGGGGTGGGGCCTAAAATTGGGTCCCATCCCTGCTCCCTTGTGCTAAGCTTCCGGCTCCCAGTTGTTCCCCTTCCTGAAACACACCTTGCTGATGTGTCCCACCTTCCCACAACTATGACACGTCAAGTGTTGCTTGGGGCACTCACGTTTGACGTGCCCTTGACGGGCCACAACAGGTACACCCGCTTGGGAAGTTCCCCAGAAGACTCCCTTGTCCTCCAAAGTAACGGGATCCGGGCGGAGCCACCGAAGCTTGGCCCCTATCCTTGGGAAAAGTCCCACTCCCTGGGCTCAACCTTCGCCTCTTGGTTTCACCGTGCTTGTCGCGCGCGCTCGCCCCCATCCGCTCCTGGTGAGCCTGTCTTCCCTCCTCTAATCCTCTCTCAACAATCTTGGCGGTGTCCACGACTTCAAGATAGGTCTTCGATCCGCAAGATCTCCACCCTTTGCTTCAGGGCAGGTTTGAGACCCATGGTAAACTTATGGGCCTTCAGGTCCTCCCTTGATATTGCTTCTGGAGCAAACCGACTCAGCCCCTGGAAATCTCGCTCATACTCGCTACCGAGCGCGATCCCCGCTTCAGCCGCCGAACTCCTCCCGCTTCGCCACCGCAATGACTCGGAAAGAACTCCTCATGGAACACTGGAGGAACTCATTCCAGGCCATGGTCTCCATGTCCTGGCTTCCTAAGATGCTAAGCCACCATTCCAAGGCTTCCTCCTCCAACTTCCGGACTGCTAGTCTCACTTTGTCTTCCTCCCAGGGTCGAAGAAAGGAGAACACATGCTCGATCTACCGCAGCCCGGTTGTCTGCTCCTAGAGGTTCGGCTCCTCCCTTGAACCTTGGTGGATGTTCCTTTCGGAACCGTGTCAACACGTCTCCCTCTTCCCGCCTCACCGGCACTTCCTGCCTACGCGGAGGTTCCGCCTCACGGGGTGGAGGGGGTGGCATTACTGTCGTGCCATCATCTCCTGACGCACCTCGTTTAGGATCTCTCCCCTGAGGTCCTCACGCATGCCTTGCACGTTCTCACTTAGGGCCCGGACTTGGGCCATGATCCGCTCCAGGGGATCATCGCCCTCTACATCTTTGTCCTCTTTCCTCTCCAAAGCACGGGCAGATGATTCATCTTCTACAACTGGAGTAGCTCGGGTTACTCTCCTAGGAGGCATAGTCTACATAATTTAAACCAAACTAGGATGAGCTTCTCTCAAGCTCTACACACCCTCATCCCCATGGGCCATAAGGTACTCAAGCAACGTTTTACATTTAAACACACAGGTAAATCACGAAGTACACAACAGCAATTCATAGCAACAAGTCTCACAAAAAATCACCGAATTTCACAAAGAACAAAATTTTGTTTTTAGCAACAAGTTTCAAGAACATAGCATGTCCAATCACGATACTCATACCGAAATTAAACTAGTGCCCTAATGCCAATGCATGTATGCACCCTCAACCCAAATGCAAATGCCCTACTCCTTGGTCTAACTACCCCCGAGTACACCCCAGGAGACCAGATAGGACCACGTTGATCAGGCGTGTCCTAGATCGCCTCCTAAGAGTCTCGAAGCGCCAGGCCTCCCCACTATCCTAGGTCCACCAGACCATGAACTATCGCTCCGATACCATATTGTCACGGATGGTTCGTTGCTGGAGGTCCTTATTCGAATCACGGATGGAACTATCGCTCCGATACCATATTGGCGTGAGATTGAGTTAGCAGACGATGGTTCTGTTATGGAGGTCCTTATTCAGATCATGGATAGGCGGGAGCAGGTCTTGTGGGGCAAGACTATCCCCTTGGTTCGGGTGTTGTGGAGGCACTGTGCTCTCGAAGAGCAGATGTGGGAGCGTGAGAGCCAGATGCGGGTTCTTTATCTTGAGCTGTTCGAGGACGCATAGTCCTGAGGTGGGGAGGGTATAGGTCCCTTTCCCCCATGTTGAGGTGATGCATGCAGTGTTTGTTTTTGTTATGTTGCTGTTGCCTATGATCGTTTGTGATGTTACTGTTGTCGTTGCACCTTATGTGTGTTGTGTGTTGTGCGTTGCTATGGTTTCCACCATATGATTCCTAGCATGTTACTTGTGGTACCTATTGTGGTTATAGATAGAGGTTGCTTATGGCACCTGCTATGGTTAAGATTGGTGGTAGAGTTGGGTAGTTCCTTACTATCCCTTGGGTGGGTTTGCCACCCGTAAGTATTGTGGTCTGGTTTTGATAGCCATGCTAGTGTTTGAAATTGTGGTGTGGTTGTGGGAGGCAAGCTACCTTTTTTACGACAAAAAGTCCTAAGGTGGGGAGAATGTAGAGACCTATGTTTAGGTTGATTTGTGAGATAGTCGTTATTTGGTATTGTGCTCGGCGATACGAATGTTTTGGCTGTAGTTGGGTCCAATTTGAAGTTTGGGGCCCCAGAAGGGTAGTTGTGTAATTTTAGGTGTTTGTTAATTAAAGAATTAACATGAAAATATAAATAGAGAGAAAGAGGAAGAGATAGCAAAAGAGGTCATTTGCGTTCAAACTGGCGAGAGCGTGAAGAGAGAGAGAGAGAGAGTGGAGCATGGAAGCTTGGATTGGAGCTTGGAGCTTGGCTTTTGGGTTAATTCCTTTGTGAATCTTTACCTGGTAGGTGTTCCTAACCTTTTGTTTCGTTTATGTCCTTGAGCCTGTGTGATTTGGGTATAAATCGTGAGAGTTAACATGAACCCTAAGTTTTGGGGAAATCCAATTCTGGAATTGAATGTGGTAATTTAAGCATGTAAAGTGTGAGTAAGATATGAGATATAGTATTGTGTATATGAAATTTGGGGGATTTATACTTGTGTATTTCATGGGGGTTGAGAAGTCAACCATGGGGAACTTGTATTTAAATCTAGATTGGAATTTATATCTGTTTATATATGTATATGTTTGTATCTGTAGCTGTTATGTGATTTAGAGGCACTTAGGACGCGTTATGTGGTATATAAATTGTAGTTTATTAAGTATGAATTGGGTTTGTAGGTGTCTGGGAGTCGCTGGGTCGGTTTCAGATGAAGAACAAGCTGGAATGACGATGAACAGTGCTGCTTGGTGTGTTGGTGCAATTGGGAGCCAGAAGGTTGCAGGGTCGAAGGTCGCACAAGCGAAGGTCAAAGAGTCAAAGGTCATAGAGTCGAAGGTCGCAGAGGCGAAGGTTGCATAGTCGAAAGTCGCAGGTCAAAGGTTTGAGGGTCGAAGGTCAGCAGCTCCGAGCCGCAGATCTTCGAGGCCGCAGTTCTACGGATCTTTGAGGCAGAGTCTTACAGATCTTCGAGGCAGAGTTGTAAGGACCCGTACCTTGAGTTAGTCACAGTTTTGCCTTCTGAGTAGAGTTTTTCTAGATTTTGACCTAGTGAATGGGCTCAAATGAATTCACGTGCAAAAGGAAAGATGCTTAGAATGATGTCCTCTATCTACCACAGAAGTTTCAGGCCAAACGGACGTGTATGTGAGGTGCACGTCATATGGGTCCAATTCACGTGCAAGTGTGGTTGTCTTCTAAATGATGCAAGGAGGCTAGGGGTGAAGTTTGAGAGCATTTGGAGTGCATATGGAGTTGCACGTGAATTGGGGAATTCACGTGCAAATTGGCGTGCAGCCATATTTTTGCATGGTTCCCTTGGTTTTGACATTCTAATGATCTTTCTCCAAAGGACCATGTTGAAATTCTGAGTATTTTGGCCTATATGGGTGCGGAAAGGTGCTAACTGGTGTGATCAAAACTACGTCGTTTTGATCCTGGGTTTACTTAATCAAAACTACGTCGTTTTGATGTGGGTAGTGTCTATATAATGAGGGCTTGAGTTTGAGTTTAGGGTTCTTGTGTTCTTCTTTGCTTTAACCGACAAGAGAGAGAGAGAGAGAGAGAGAGAGAGAGAGAGAGAGAGGATCTCCGGGCAGTTGCCGTGGTGGTTCGCGTCGTTGGAAGGTGTCTAGCGTAGAGGATAGGACAAGAGCCTGAGGTAGGGATTCCTGTTCTTCCTAACTCTCCTCTGTTCTAGGATATTCACCTATATATATATATATGTAAATCCATATAGGTGTGATCTCCTATATGGATGTTGGCCTTGATGGCATATTCTGTTGATTCGATGTTGAATTTGGCTTGAGGATTTTTTTGGGTTTGTTTATGCCCACCATGTGTTTGATGAAATGTCCGTGAGGCCCGCACACTATGTATTTGATAAAATGTCTGTGAAGGCCTGCATGCCATGTGTTCAATATAATACCTGTGAGACCTTGTATATGGGTGTTTGATGATATACTTGTGTGACTGGTGTGTACTGTGTTTGATTTGTATTTGATTTTAAGCCTGTGAGGCTGATGTGTGTGGCTTGTATCTGACCATGTTGGTCCTTCTGAGATAAAGTGTAAATCTTGTCTTGAGTTTACATGTTGAGATGTAATGCTTTATCTTTGTTCTGTTGATCTGTTTGAGCCGAGCCGAGATATGGGCCAGGCACAATAGCTGGACCCCTTTGAGATTTGGCCAGGACGTGGTCCTGAGTCTTGGTGTAGCACTCACGACGGTGGGCTAAGTCTACACCCATTCCTGAGGGTAGGTATGGCGCCCGAGGAGGTGGTTGACCATATCTGACTCGGGTGGAAAATGTTGCATTGGTGTCCATGCAACATTCGCCTGGATGTGGTATGTCATGTCGCCGTGGTGACGGGGTGTCCTCTGCCCTCCAGTGCGGGCTCAGGTAAAGAATGTTTGCTGGGTGATATTTGCTGCTTTAGCCTTAGGCACGACACGAGCACAAGCATACACATATCATGCATATTGTAGAGCGGGATGGGTCTGGGGAGACTGGATCCCTACTGAGCTATGGTTTGCTCACCCCTCCTATAAACTGTTCTTTTGCAGGGTTTAGTAGGCGGTAGGTGAAGGCTGAGGAGCTAGGCCCCCTGGGGCTGGGAGTTTATGCTATTTCCTTTGTTGTACTTTGGTTTTATGTTCTAGAATTTGGTTTGGTTTTATTTGTAACAGTACACCTGGCTTCATAGGGGTTTTTCCCCGACTGGGTTGTAATAAACATTTAGCCTTTGCAATGGAATAAAATGAGATGTTGTTATTCAATTTGTGTTTGTGTGCATGGTTTGGGAGCAGGAGGATGCCCCTTGGCATGTTAGCCTGATTGTGCAGGTTTGGGACAACACCGTGCCAGGAAGTCCTTTTAAGGTGCTTGCACCAACCCCTTGTCCCTTCGGGTGCGGGCATGGGCAGTCACTACTCATTTCCAAGTGGAAGGAAATTGGGGCGTGACAATATGGTATCAGAGCGATAGTTCATGGTCTAGTGGACCTAGGATAGTGGGGAGGCCTGGCTGCTTCTGAGACTCTTAGGAGGCAGTATAGGACACGCCTGATCAACGTGGTCCTATTTGGTTTTCTGGGGTGTACTCAGGGGTAGTTAGACCAAGGAGTAGGGCATTTGCATTTGGGTTGAGGGTGCATACATGCATTGGCATTAGGGCACTAGTTTAATTTCAGGTATGAGTATTGTGATTAGACATGCTATGTTCTCTTGAAACTTGTTCTTAAAAACAAAATTTTGTTCTTTGTGAAATTCGGTGATTTTTCGTGAAGCTTGTTGCTTATGAATTCTTTGCTGTGTACTTCGTGATTTACCTGTGTGTTTAAATGTAAAATGTTGCTTGAGTACCTCATGGCCCATGGGGATGAGGGTGTGTAGAGCTTGAGAGAAGCCGATCCTAGTTTGGTTTAAATTATGTAGACTATGCCTCCTAGGAGAGTAACCCGAGCTACTCCAAGTCGTAGAAGATGAATCTTTGCCCGTCTCTGGAGAGGGAAGAGGACAGCGTGTAGAGGGCGATGATCCCCTGGAGCGGATCATGGCCCAAGTCCGGGCCCTAAGTGAGAACGTGCAAGGCATGCGTGAGGACCTCGGGGGAGAGATCCTAAACGAGGTGCGTCAGGAGATGATGGCACGACGGGCGGTGCCCCCCCCCTCCACCCCGGGGGGGAACCTCCGTGTAGGCAGGAAGTGCCGGTGAGGCGGGAAGAGGGAGACGTGTTGACGCAGGTTCCGAAAGGAACATCCACCAAGGTTCAAGGGAGGAGCCGAACCTCTAGGAGCGAGCACCGGCTACGGCAGATCGAGCATGTGTTCTCCTTTCTTCGACCCCGGGAGGAAGACAAAGTGAGACTAGCGGTCCGGCAGTTGGAGGAGGAAGCCTTGGAATGGTGGCTTAGCATCTCAGGAAGCCGGGACATGGAGACCATGGCCTGGAATGAGTTCCTCCAGTGTTCCATGAGGAGTTCTTTCCAGAGTCATTGCGGTGGCGAAGCGGGAGGAGTTCGAAGAACTGAAGCAGGGATCGCGCTCGGTAAGCGAGTATGAGCGAGATTTCCAGGGGCTGAGTCGGTTTGCTCCGAAGCAATATCAAGGGAGGACCTGAAGGCCCATAAGTTTACCATGGGTCTCAAACCTGCCCTAAAGCAAAGGGTGGAGATCTTTGCGGACCGAAGACCTATCTTTGAAGTCGTGGACACCGCCAAGATTGTTGAGAGAGGGTTAAAGGAGGGAAGACAGGCTCACCAGGAGCGGATGGGGGCGAGCACGCGCGACAAGCACGGTGAAACCAAGAGGCGAAGGTTGAGCCCGGGAGTGGGACTTTTCCCAAGGATGGGGGCCAAGCTTCAATGGCTCCGCCCAGATCCCGTTACTTTGGAGGACGGGGAGTCTTGCTTGGGAACTTCCCAAGCGGGTGTACTGTTGTGGCCTGTCGGGGGCACGTCAAACGTGAGTGCCCCAAGCACGACTTGACGTGTCATAGGCTGTGGGAAGGTGGGACACATCGGCAAGGTGTGTTTCAAACAAGGGGAACAGTGGGGGAGCTGGAAGCTTAGCACAAGGGAGCAGGGGTGGGACCCAATTTCAGGCCCCAGCCCCTAAGCCGGCACATTCGTGGCAGGCCGGTCGGCCGGTTCCGGTCACACTAGGCCACAGGGGGAGAGGCAACCACAAGGAGGAACGGAGGGGCGTCCCGGTGGCTCCGGCAGCAGGAGCAAAAGGGAAGGCAAGTGAGGCTAGTGGTGGGGCAAGCCAAGGCAGAGTGTTTGCGCTTACCTCGGCCCAGGTGAAATGGAGGATTTACCATCACCCTCCGAGGAAGGTGGAGCTGGACCTTCGGTGGTTCGAGGTACTATTCTAATATCTCGCACCGTTGTTCTTCGCATTGTTTGATACCTGGAGCTTCGTGCTCCCTGATTGCTAAGTCCTTGGTGGAGAGCCTTGGACTTGATTGCGTGGAGGCCGATAGACCTCGAGGGTCGAGTCCCCAATGGGAGGTGTGGAGTTGATCCACCAAATGTGTCGAGAGTGTGCGCTACGATAGGAGAGGTTGACCTCTCATTTGATTTGTACGTAATGCCCATGAGGACCTTTAGTTTGATTCAGGGGATGGATGGTTGATGGCCTTTCAGGCTAAGATTGATCGCTATAGGCGACGAGTATCATTTACTACACCCACAGGATCTTCCTGTACCCTAGTGGGTGAATGGGATAGGGATCTTCGGGAGAGCTGGACCGACGAGGGAGCTATGGGGCAATATTACCCATAGGCTTGCCACCCTAACCTTTGAGGAGGAAGGTAACTTAGAGAAAAGGGTGTGGCCAGGATGTTGTCAAGAATTTCCCGGATGTCTTTCCTGGGGAGTTGTTGGAGTTGCCTCCACACGAAGTATCGAGTTCACGATTGAATCTGTTGCCAGGGGTGGGACCCATCTCACAAGTAGCATACCGGA
Organism: Taxillus chinensis; assembly: GCA_023512835.1. NCBI lineage: Eukaryota > Viridiplantae > Streptophyta > Magnoliopsida > Santalales > Loranthaceae > Taxillus > Taxillus chinensis. The sequence goes on along the minus strand of CM042092.1, from coordinate 29,894,992 downwards.
TGGGACCCGCCGAGTTGCGTGAGCTTCGAGGCGAGATAAAGGAACTGGGAGATAAAGGTTTTATCCGTCCTAGTACCTCACCTTGGGGTGCACCGGTCTTGTTTGCTAAGAAGGCGGATGGTTCATTGCGACTTTGCATTGATTATCGGAAGTGAATCAAGTAACGGTAAAGAACAAGTACCCTTTGCCGCGGATTGATGACTTATTCGACCAGTGAGTGGAGCACGGTGGTTCTCAAAAATCGATCTGCGTTCGGGATATCACCAATTGAGGGTCGGGAGCGAAGACATCCCTAAGACGGCGTTCCGGTGCGGATACGGACACTATGAGTGGTTAGTGATGCCTTTTGGGCTCACGAACGCACTCGCTATGTTCATGCATCTAATGAATCGGTATTTGCCCCATACCTGGATTCCTTCGTGGTGGTATTTATTGACGACATCCTTGTGTACTCCAAAACCCAAGCCGAGCATGAGGAGCACTTGGCCGTGGTCTTTGCAGGCGCTACGAGATCATCACTTGTATGCTAAATTTAGCAAGTGTGACTTCTGGATGCGAGAGGTGCATTTTCTTGGGCATGTGGTATCTGCCGAAGGAGTTAGAGTGGACCCAACCAAGATTGAGTCCGTAGCATCTTGGAAGAGGCCCACAAATGTTTTTGAGATCCGGAGTTTCTTGGGTCGCGGGGGTATTACCGGCGTTTTGTGAAAGGGTTTTCTCGGTTGGCGGCGCCCATGACGGCTCTTACACGGAAGGGAGCCAAATTCGAGTGGACGGACAAGTGCCGGCAGGCATTCGAGGAGTTGAAGACTCGCCGACTACCGCACCGGTGTTGAGTCTACCGCAGGAGGGAGTGCCATTCGAGGTGTATTGTGATGCGTCTCGCGTTGGACCGGGGTGTGTTCGATGCAAGAACGCCAAGTCATAGCATATGGCTCGCGACACTGAAGTCCCATGAGCAAAACTACCCAACACACGACCTGGAGTTAGCAGTAGTTATTTTTGCCCTGAAGTCTTGGCGACATTACCTTGCCTGGGAGAGAAATTTGTGGTATATACCGACCACAAAAGCCTACGGTATATCTTCACCCGAGAGAGACCTAAATTTGCGACAACGGAGGTGGGTAGAGTACCTGCAAATGTTTGACTTCACACTCTCCTACACGCCTGGGAAGGGAAATTTAGTAGCCGACGCGCCAAGTAGAAAAAGGAAAAGCCGAGGTTTCCATGAGAGAATGGAAAATGATGGAGCGGTTGGCGGTGCTTCAGTGCAACCTGCTTTCAGCGATGAGGGAGCTATCCTGTGTCCTCTCACTTGTGATACCAGGAGTTATATCGGCGTGTCCGTGAGGGACAGTTAGGCGACGTGGATCGTGAGGTGATCCGGGCCCAGGATAGAGGCCGGAGAGCCGTCGGAGGACCGGACAGAAGGAGTTGAGCATGAGCTGAAATTTCGGGGGCGTCGATAGTACCACCTCCCTTGCGTGAGGATGCTGTTGAGGGAATTTCATCATTCTCGTTTGGCCGTACATCCAGGAGGAACTAAGATGTATCATGCCATTCGCGCACGACTGGTGGCCGGGGCCGAAACGGAGTGTAGCAGAGTTTGTTTCCAGGTGCCTTACTGTCGGCAAGTGAAGGCGAACACCAACGACCCACTGGTCAATTGCGGCCTTTACCTGTGGCCGAGTGGAAGTGGGAGCATATTACCATGGACTTCGTGACGAGACTTCCTACCACTTCGGGAGAAAGGACATGATTTGGGTCATAGTGGACCGCTTAACTAAGTCAGCCCATTTCTTGGCAATTCGAGAGCGCGACTCTATCGGCACGTTAAGCCGGTTGTATGTTGATGAGATTGTCCGCTTGCATGGAGTGCCCTTGTCTATTGTTTCGGACGGGGATGCGCGGTTTACATCCCGGTTTTGGGGAGGTCTGCAGGAAGCATTGGGAACCCGACTTAATTTGAGTACCGCATTCCATCCCGAGACCGATGGTCAGTCCGAGAGGACCATTCAAACATTGGAAGACTTGTTGAGGGCTTGTGTACTTGATTTTGGAGGATCATGGGCTTCCCACCTTCCTCCTGGTGGAGTTTGCCTATAATAACGGTTACCGGTCTTCGATTGGGATGGCCCCGTTTGAGGCATTGTATGGCCGACCGTGTCGGTCTCCATTATGTTGGGCGAGAAGCGGAGAGGCGGCTATGTTAGGACCTCAATTGGTCCAGGAGGCTACGGCAAAAGTTCAGTGATTCGGCAACGCCTTTTACAGCTCGGAGCGCGTGAAGTCTTATGCGGATCGCCGACGCCGACCGTTGGAGTTTTTGGTAGGAGACCACGTATTCCTTCGTGTTTCTCCATGGAGAGGGCATAAGAGATTTGGGGACGGGTCCAAGTTGTCCTCTCGGTACATTGGACCGTTCGAGATTTTGAGCAGAGTTGGACCTGTTGCTTATAGGTTGGCATTACCACCTAGTTTGAGCAGAGTTCATAATGTTTTCCATGTATCCCGGTTGCGGAAATATCATCCAGGATCCCACACACGTGCTAGATTGGGGTACCCTGGATCTTGGAGAGGATGTGTCTATTGTCGAGGCACCCATCCGTATTGTAGATAGGCGCGAGAAGCAGCTGCGAGGTAAGACTATTCCGTTGGTTCGGGTGTTGTGGCAACACCGAGGGCCGGAAGAAGAGACCTGGGAACGTGAGACCGAGATGCGTGCTCATTATCCTGATCCGTTCGAGGACGAACAACTCGAAGGAGGGGAGGAGGGCAAGCATCAAACTTCAAATCAGGTATTTGCCCAACTAGTCATCGTTACATGACCATGTGGAGTGTATAAATGTGTGAAATAATTTGTGATTTGTTGTGTATTAATTTGTGCTTGAGGGTGTTAGAGGCCTATGCTTTGGTTGTGATTGTTTTCTTTCATTCCACCTTTTCTTTTCGAGGACGAAAAGTCTTAAGGGGGAGAGGATGTAAGGACCCGTACCTTGAGTTAGTCACGGTTTTGCCTTCGAGTAGAGTTTTTCTAGATTTTGACCTAGTGAATGGGCTCAAATGAATTCACGTGCAAAAGGAAAGATGCTTAGAATGATGTCCTCTATCTACCACGAAGTTTCAGGCCAAACGGACGTGTATGTGAGGTGCACGTGATATGGGCCCAATTCACGTGCAAGTGTGGTTGTCTTCTAAATGATGCAAGGAGGCTAGGGGTGAAGTTTGAGAGCATTTGGAGTGCATATGGAGTTGCACGTGAATTGGGGAATTCACGTGCAAATTGGCGTGCGACCATATTTTTGCATGGTTCCCTTGGTTTTGACATTCTAATGATCTTTCTCCAAAGGACCATGTTGAAATTCCGAGTATTTTGGCCTATATGGGTGCGGAAAGGTGCTAACTGGTGTGATCAAAACTACGTCGTTTTGATCCTGGGTTTACTTAATCAAAACTACGTCGTTTTGATGTGGGTAGTGTCTATATAATGAGGGCTTGAGTTTGAGTTTAGGGTTCTTGTGTTTTTCTTTCTTTGCATTTGCTAAGAGAGAGAGAGAGAGAGAGAGAGAGAGAGGATCTCCGGGCAGTTGCCGTGGTGGTTCGCGTTGTTGGAAGGTGTCTAGCGTAGAGGATAGGACAAGAGCCTGAGGTAGGGATTCCTGTTCTTCCTAACTCTCCTCTGTTCTAGGATATTCACCTATATATATATATGTAAATCCATATAGGTGTGATCTCCTATATGGATGTTGGCCTTCAGTGGCATATTCTGTTGATTCTGATGTTGAATTTGGCTTGAGGATTTTCTGGGTTTGTTTATGCCCACCATGTGTTTGATGAAATGTCTGTGAGGCCTGCACACTATGTATTTGATAAAATGTCTGTGAAGGCCTGCATGCCATGTGTTCAATATAATACCTGTGAGACCTTGTATATGGGTGTTTGATGATATACCCTGTGACTGGTGTGTCTTGTGTTTGATTTGTATTTGATTTTAAGCCTGTGAGGCCGATGTGTGTGGCTTGTATCGACCATGTTGGTCCTTCGAGATAAAGTGTAAATCTTGTCTTTGAGTTTACATGTTGAGATGTAATGCTTTATCTTTGTTCGTTGATCTGTTTGAAACCGAAGCCGAGATATGGGCCAGGCACAATAGCTGGACCCCTTTGAGATTTGGCCAGGACGTGGTCCTGAGTCTCGGTGTAGCACTCACGATGGTGGGCTAAGTCTACACCCATTCCTGAGGGTAGGTATGGCGCCCGAGGAGGTGGTTGACCATATCTGACTCGGGTGGAAAATGTTGCATTGGTGTCCATGCAACATTCGCCTGGATGTGGTATGTCATGTCGCCGTGGTGGCGGGGTGTCCTCTGCCCTCCGGTGCGGGCTCAGGTAAAGAATGTTTCTTTGGGTGATGTTTCTTGTTTTAGCCTTAGGCACGACACGAGCACAAGCATACACATATCATGCATGTTGTAGAGCGGGATGGGTCTGGGGAGACTGGATCCCTACTGAGCTATGGTTTGCTCACCCCTCCTATAAACTGTTCTTTTGCAGGGGTTTAGTAGGCGGTAGGTGAAGGCTAAGGAGCTAGGCCCCCTGGGGCTGGGAGTTTATGCTATTTCCTTTGTTGTACTTTGGTTTTATGTTCTGGAATTTGGTTTGGTTTTATTTGTAACAGTACACCTGGCTTCATAGGGGTTTTTCCCCGACTGGGTTGTAATAAACATTTAGCCTTTGCAATGGAATAAAATGAGATGTTGTTATTCAATTTATGTTTGTGTGCATGGTTTGGGAGCAGGAGCATGCCCCTTGGCATGTTAGCCTGATTGTGCAGGTTTGGGACAGCACCCGTGCCAGAAGTCCTTTTAAGGTGCTTGCACCAACCCCTTGTCCCTTCGGGTGCGGGCATGGGCAGTCACTACTCATTTCCAAGTGGAAGGAAATTGGGGCGTGACAAGAGTCCTACGGATCTTCGAGGTAGTCCTACGAGTCTTCAAGGCAGAGTGCTACGAGTCTATGTTCCAGAAATCTTCGAGGCTACGACTGCGAGTCTGCGAGGCAGATCTTCAAGGCAGTCTTACAAGTCTTCGAGGCCGCATTTCCAGTAATCTTCGAGGCAGTGTTTCTACGAGCTTTGAGGCAGTGTTCTGCTGGGCTTCGAGGCTGTGTTTTTTACGGGTCTTCGAGGCTGAGTTCTAAGAGTCTTTAAGGCTAGGCTTCGAGCTTCAAGGCTGGGTTTTTAGAGAGCCTACGAGGCTAGGTAGGGAATTATGTTGTTTGCTTGGCACAACAGTCCCCTAAATGGTTGGTTGATAGTGGAAGGTCCCAAGGGTGGCTGCTTTTATGCCATGGTCCTACTGTGGCGAGTAGGTTGTAAGAGCCTTGCTCTGTACTGATCAGCTGAGATGTAAAGTGTGTGTGACTTAATTATGTGAACCTCGCATGTCTATGTTCTGTGGACGATGTGTGTGTGTGTGTGTGTGTTTATGCTTTCATTCGTATTGCATATAATACTGCATGAATTATTGTGTGCTTAGACATTCACTGGCACATATATACACGAGTAATGTGTTGTAGGTCACCTACTGAGCCCTTGTGCTCACCCTACGTTGCTGTATTAATTTTCAGGTTCAGGTAGGAGGTAGCTTTGGGGTTTGTCGTAAACCAGATCGAGCAGACCAGACCATTTTGATGTATGGAACTATGTCTATCCTGCTGATTTTGTATTATGACTGTGTTGCTTCCCGGACATGGATTCGTGGAGATTATACTGTATATGATGATATTATATAATATGATGTGATGATGTTTTCGGTTAGTTGCATGATTTCGGGTGTATAGGATACCCTTGTATGATTGTACAGGTGCATTCGGGCAACACTCGCTGTGGGCCCTTTTTGGTGCTAGACACCAACCCCTTTTAGGCTCAACTCTCGCCAGCTCGCCTCGACGCCAGACAGACAAGCCCTAGAGGGCCCCATTCTAAAACTCTGCTCAGGGCCACCCAAACTTCAGGGCCGGCCCTGGACGGAAGTTGGTGTGGCAAGTCTTAATCCATTGGTGAGGGGTAACTAAGGAAGAGGCTATGTGGGAAGATCACATAGATGTGGCACAACACTTTTCAGAATTCTCACTTGAGTGTAAGGGTAATCTTAAAGGGAGGGGTAATGATGAGATTGTACCACCAACCCCAGAAGATGACGTAGTGGCCGTATAAGGAAAAAGACTACTCGTAGCCCTACCCGTACCGGCCCGTGTTGAGTATTCGTGTCAATGCGGGCATGTGCAGTCCCACCCGTGATGTGCCCATGTTGCTCCACTGAGCCGAGCCGAGCAGGGGGTGTCACGCCCCAATTCCCTTCTACCTTGGAAATGGGTTGTGACTGCCCATGCCTGCACCCAGAAGGTCAAGGGGTTGGTGCAAAACACCTAAGAAGGGCTTATAGCACGGGTGCTGTCCTAACCTGCACAACAGTCTTGCACGCCACAAAGCATGCATATGTTCTCACATGACATGCTCACATAGACAAACAATTAATAACCTTTTAAAACATCACAAAAGAAATAGCTTCATTAAAACTTCTTTGGGAAAAACCCTATCCATAAAGTTACCAACTGGTATCCTCAACCCATAAGTCTACAATTTACATTTTTTTGCCTTAGGTCTTCCCAAAATAGGGTATATGACAATAAAATAATATAAATCAAATAATAAAAAGAAACATGCCATAGTTCTAAGGAAGTCTATTGCCTCAGCTCGTCCACCTATCACCGGTTAGACCCTGTAAAAGAAAATAGTTTATAGGAAGGGTGATCAAACCATAGCTCAGTAAAGATCAAGTCTTCCTAGTCCATCCTACTCTAGACATGCATGATAAGTGTATGCTTGTATTCGTGTAGTGACTAGTACAATAATATTTCACCTAGTAAACACTCAAACTTACCAGTACTCGCACTGAAAGGCAAACTAAAAAATTTATTAAATATCAAACTTTGAGCCACTGATTAGTCAAATTTGATCATTTAGTACTTAAAAGTTTAAAATTTTAATAAAATTCGTAATAAAACATAAAATTCAAATTGAATTTGTAATCGATATTATTTTATTTAATTAAATTTATTAAAATATTTCCAATTGTATAAATATTATATGAAAGAGCGTACAAAATTTATTTTAAAGCAGTAAAATTGTTCACATCAGTCAGCCACAACGGAAGCAAGTGAACCAGAGGATGTCGTGGGGACGAAGCTTCCGCAGCGGCACTGCAGCTACCGCAGCGGCCTCCGCGCGAACCTTGATGAAAACAAAATGGGACGCACTCATCATCGGCGGCGGCCACAACGGCCTCACGGCCGCCGCCTACCTAGCCCGCTCCGGTCTGGCGGTAGCTGTTTTGGAGCGCCGTCACGTCATCGGGGGTGCAGCTGTCACCGAAGAACTCATCCCTGGCTTCAAGTTCTCCCGCTGCAGCTACCTCCAGGGCCTCCTGCGCCCCTCCGTCATCAGGTTAGTTTCAAAATGGCTTAAAAATGAGCGATTCTGAGGCACTTTTGTTTTCTCTTCCGTTTGCCAATCAGCGGTTTGTGTTTTTGTGATTGCTTGGTATTTATTTTTTCTTTTCCGTGTTTCAATCATGGGTTTCTGTTTGGTGTTTTTGATACTTGGGTATTTTTGTTGCCGTCCGTTGTACAACCATGGGTTTGTGCAGCAGTGCAGGGCCGGCCCTGAGGTTGCCTAGCCCAACTTCTAAAAGGAAGGAAAGATGTTAGAGTTGGAAAAAATAACCATAGAAAAATTATCTTTAGATCTATATCAAGCTATAATTGGTTGATTGTTTTTTTAATGTAGATGATATACACGGCCGGAAATGATGGGTAAGGCAAAACATTGAAAATACACTCTTCACGAAATTAACATCGTGAGTGAAAGCAAATCCGCTCTGATATCATATTAGAATCTAACAGTCAACGTCCTAAAATCAATCGATTGTAGGAGAGGCTATCCTTAAATCTATATCAAGTTATACTTCATTATTTTCTTAATGTAAGACTCTAACAAAAGAATAGAATCATGGGACATATCGAACATAACATAAAAGCGATCAATAAATATTAGACTTAAAATTCACATCAAACACAAAAAGGGAAAAATTCCTCTCAGTACCATGAACCCATATATAGTAATCATTTTTATTCAAGCTGAGAAAAGTATAGGAGGATCATGGTTCGAAGTATCATTTCAGTTCGAAAAATCTCGAACAATTCATCACGGTATCGGAGGGTCCCAATCGAAGATTCAGGGCCGATATGTAGATCTCGCAAATGTTTATCATCTCGTCCATCTCGTTCGAGATCTTTGCTGAAAAGCAACAATACATTTGTTGTCTCAACGACATGCTCTATCCTATCCGAAATTTCATTCGAAATTTATGGGATGGCTCTAGGATGTTGTGCTCGCTGACTCGCTGCCGATCGCTGGATGCTGTGCTTGCTGATTTGATGCTGATCGCTGGATGTCGTGCTTTGCCTCTTTCTCGATGAATGCTGTGCTTTGCCTTTTCCTTGCCGATCGTCGGACATTGTTTTTCTTCTTCCTCGACGGACGCTGTTCTCTGCTGACTCACTGTCGATGCCTCATGCATCCTTGACGCAGACGAGGTTGTCAAGATATGTGTTTTTATTTTTAATCTACTATTTTATTAATTTATTTGATTACTTAATCATATACATTTACATATTGTGTCGGCTGTAATGTGTTTTTATTTTTAATATATACTTTATTAATTTTTAATCAAAATGTGTAATTATACACATTTTGTGATGTACTTTGATCATTATTTATACATTACGCTTTGTTGTGTTGTGTTTTATTAAATATTTTTAATAAATTTTTATGTTTATTATGTCATATACATTTACCACTTTTTTAAATTTATATTGATTTATTAAATGTTTTAAATTTATTACATTTAATATAGTGTTACATCTATTACCTGTGAGGCTGTGTTGAAAATTTCTTTTATCATGTTTTATATCCATTACATTTATTATATCTATTACATCTTGTTTAAATGTTAAGAATAGTTGCTTAAAATTTAATATCGTGATTTTAAATTTGTTTTTTTAATAGTTTCTTTAAATTTATCCCCTTTAATAGCTTCTTTAATACTGTTTTTTAAATTTAATAGCTCCTTAAAATTTTAAAATTAATAAAAATTAAACTTGAATGACAATTTGAGGTGATAAATTATAAATCTTGTAAAACATAATAGTATATTTATTTTAATGCTACAATAGTGCTCTATTGCTTATTTTTTATGTTTGAAATCATAACATACAATCAAAACTATTTATTTTGCTTATTTAGTGATTCAGATGTGATGGTTTAATTTTCTTTTATTTTTTTTATGATTTTTATTTTTTAAATTAAATATTATTTCATTCCTAAAATTATATCTCATCTAAGATGCTATGAGTCGCCTGCGACCGCAATATTCGCAATCACGACGCAGTGACGTCGGTGACTGCGACTTCAGATCATGCGAAAGATGCACTTCTAAATTTGTTGAGCACTTTTAAACTGCATAAATCCTTCAATTGAGAATGCTTATTTCAAATTGGCTTCACCAAAAAAAGCTGTAGCCACAGACTAGCAACAAACTAATAAATAAATTAGCATGGGATTTCAATATCCAAGTTTCATGCACCAATGCGGGCGACCCACACAAACAAGCATGCAACTATAGTATAAAAAAGCACATCGAATCAGGCAGACTCCGTTTATAACATCCAAAGCAATTTACCTCATAGAATGATAAGTGAGTTTTGAATTTTCTAAGTCACAGTATGGCCGGTCACAACAACGACAACAAGGCCTTAAACGTGGCCATCAATGGCACAAGGGAGCTGTAGCAAGGCTCCATGCGGAAGCAAGAGGCACATATCAGTGGAGCGCTAGAGGAAATGGAGGTGAGCCATAGAAACCCCTGCAAACAACGCTGCAGCTGGTAGATGCTCTTCTTCATTACTCTAACCCCCATCAATTAGCTGATGCAGTTAAGTTATTTTTAACAAATATGTATAAATGCCCCCAACAGTCATCTTGTTCCCAGTAGAGGAGCTTGTGCTGTTTGTTGATGTCAGTCCATCAGTTGGTTAATTAGAAGATCAAAATGCTTTGCAAATTTGGGTGGTGTGGAGGGAATGCAACCATATTTTTGAGAATGTTGAGAATACCTATCGGAGGGTTAATATGGTGGGAGTTGTGGGGTTTGATTTTAAATATTGTGGTGTGTTGTAATATCTCTATTGGTGTTGTCTATGATGTCCTCTTTTCTTTTCGGGTGATGTAGCTTGTTAACTTCTTGGTGTCCTTTTAATATATTTGTTTCTTTTCCTAATAAAAAATGCTTTGAAAAGTGTGTTAGCCATCAAACTAGATGACACATTGTAAGGATCAACAATCCTTAAATTCAACAAGGGAGAAGAACACACAAAAACAACTTTTATTTATTAAAAGAAGGGAAATTCGAGCCTTCCCTAAGCTCCCATTACAAGACCCAACTACATGCAATTTTCAGATAAGCCTCCTTGATGAGAATCTTGGAAGTTAAAATACAGCGTTATCAACGCTAGCGACCCGAACGTTGCAACAGTGCAACAACTGAATAACAAAACAATTCAAATAAAACTACCACAATGACGACATTTGGTTCATGAATGAAATGACACCTAGACGACACCGTTCCACATTATGAGACTACACCAGTGCTTCAAGGCTACATCAGTGCTTCGGGGCTACGAGGCTACACCAGTGCTTCGGTTCATAACACACATTTCTCTCACATTGGGCTAGTCGGACCATATAGCCACCACCACTACTACTGCCATAGGAATAAGATTCGCTACCTTGGTAAGGATGTCTATCTCACTCATAATAACTACCAGTTCTAGGATGGTGGTCGTGATGATGATCTCTATCACGATCTTGACGAACTCCATTAGAAGTAGCACCGCTATGACTACGAGATCTCCACAATGGGGGTGATGACATTAGTGAGGATGATCGTCCATGTTCTTAATTCATGCGACCCATTTTAATATCAAGTGCAGGACCCATGAAAACTAGTTGACTACCCTGTCTTTGTCACCTCCGCAAAACTTTTTCATATGCATAATTAGTTGAATCACTGTCTTGACTTGGATAGCTAGTTATTTGATCTTAATACTTCCTCCGTGCTTCAAGTGGATCAAAGTCCTGCTCCAATAATTTTCTTGACCCATGATCTGCATCTTATGTGGCAATGATATCATTATTTCCTTTTTGTCATGTTTGAGTTTCAGCTTGGGTTGATTCTAGATAACCACCACCACCACCACCACCACCCTGACCATCCTCCTCCTCACCTTCATCATAACCAACATCACTGCCACCATATCCATATCCATCACCATTAAAACCCTCACCTCCACCTCCACTATTAGTGGATTCATTCCTACTTCTAGAATTTTCCTCTTCAGAATTTCTCATATAAATCCCTTTTCCACGACTTGCTTGTGAATCCCTAGCCTCTTGTGCTTGCCTACTTGTGCCAATGTCCTCTCTATACTCATTATTCCCTCTGAACTCTTGAATACCATCTTGTAACCATTGATCAGTAGGACTCAACAATGGTTTTTCATACTCTCGAATCCATTTATCTAATTTGTCTTCATCATTAAAGATATGGTTCAGATCAACTGAATTGTAGTAGTTGTTATCGTCATGTTTATTTAAGAGGTTTCTTACTCTGAAGGCGCAAATTATAGTGCATATTGTCACGGGGTCAACCTTTATAGCAGTTTAACCCGTGCGGTACCTAGTTCCCACCCGTACGAAGGAACGCTAGGTCAGCCTAACTCGTCGCATTTGGATCGGAACCCATCGATCCGTTGTAAAGCAATTGTGTAGGGAAGCGCTTAGCGGAAGAACGATTTAAACGAAGGCAACAAACAATTGTATTGATTGCTTGAAAGCTTTACAACATCACTCCCCTACATATAGATGTTAACACTTTTTTGGCTTTGGTTTGGCGCGGAAGGAGGGTAAGCATCACCATGTCTCCTTCCTGAAATTCCAAGGGCTTCCTTTGTTGTTCCGCCTACTTTTTCATCTTCTTTGCCGCTTTGTGCAAGTATGCCCTGGCCAGATCCGTCTGTTCATGCCATCCTTTTGCAAACTTGAACGCCGCGGAACTCTTTCCAGTGTACCCCCGAGTGATGGAAGTGGGCGTCAATGGTTGCTGCCCAATTGCGAGTTCGAACGGGCTCTCGTTCGTGGACTCGCTCTTCTGCAAGTTATATGAGAATTGGGCTATGTCCAGCAACTTGGCCCAATCTCTTTGATTGACACTCACATAGCGCCTCAGGTACAGCTCCAGTAAGCCACTGACACTTTCAGTTTGGCCGTCTGTTTGTGGGTGAAAACTTGTTGAAAAGTTTAAGTCTGAACCCATTATCTGGAACAGCTCGGTCCAAAACCGCCCAGTGAATCGTGAGTCCCGATCGCTCATGATTGTCTTTGGAATGCCTCAATACTTCGCCACGTACTTGAAGAATAGTGGGGCCGTGTCGTCTGCCGTGCAGTCCTTCGGAGCTGGAATGAAAACTCTATATTTAGAGAATCGGTCGACCACCACAATGATCGTACCGAATCCTTCGGATCTTGGGAGACAAACAATGAAGTCCATCGAAACACTTTCGCAAGGTCTTTCCGGAGTGGGTAATGGTTCTAACAGTCCCGCTGATTGCTGATTCTCTATCTTGTCTTGTTGGCACACAAGATAAGTCCGCACGTACACTTGGACGTCCTCGTAAAGTTGAGGCCAGTAGTAGCTCCGTTCCACCAATGCCAAGGTACGATCGACTCCGGGATGGCCAGCCCACCGCGAGTCGTGACATTCTTTGAGGATATCTCTCCTCAAACTTCCCCATTTGGGAACGTACACCCGTTCTTCTCGAGTATGGAGCAAGTTATCCCTTAGCCAAAATCGTCTCATCTTTCCAGCCTTGACGCATTCCACCAAGGACTTGGCTAATGGATCATGCTCCATTCCTTCCTTCAGTTTGTCTACTAGGGGGAATTGTGGTTGGCTGATGGCTGCAAGGTCCGCCTTCCGACTTAGTGCATTGGCCACCACATTATTTGTGTCCGGTTTGTACTCAAGCACAAAGTCAAATTCCGCTCGGAGTCCTTACTACCGTGCTTGCTTCGGAGTTAAGTTCCTTTGAGTTAGGAAATAACTCGTAGCAATATTATCCGTCTTCACCACAAACTTGGACCCTAGCAAGTAATGCCTCCACACCCGAAGGCAATGCATAACAGCTGTCATCTCCTTTTCATGCACCACATACCTCCGTTCGGTGCCATTGAGTTTTCGGCTTTCATATGCTACAGGATGCCTCTCCTGCATTAGAACTCCACTGATGGCAAAGTCTGAAGCATCCGTGTGAACTTCATAAGGCTTTGTAGTAGTGCTATCACCGGTCCGTTTGTCACGGCTTGCTTCAACTTCTTGAATGCCTCTCGGCAAGCATTATCCCACACCCAAGTCTTATTCTTCTTTAATAGTTCTGTCAAGGGTGCGGCAATGTGGGAATAGCCGCGGATGAATCTTCTATAGTAGTTAACCAAGTCAAGGAATGAACGCATCTCAGGGACTTTCTTGGGCGTCTCCCATTCCGTGATGGCTAACACTTTCCTGTTATCCATCTTTAACTTGCTGCCTGTCACGGGGTCAGGTTTCCTGCGCCTCTCAACCCATTGCGGCACTTAGCTTTTCTATCCACGGTCCGCTAAGTTTAGCCTTTGAGGGTTGAAGCGCACGTAGACTGGTTTTGCCCTGCCACTGGGCTCATCAGGAGAATGGCTCCAGTTCCCGACCAATTTGTGCAAGGATGGCCAAATCCTTTCTTCAACGTCAAATCCTTGACTAGTGGCGTGCTCTCCGCATTCAACCGGGTCGGCACGCCTGAACTCCGAAGGGGTTCCATCGGTTTTCCTCCACGAACTGCCTGGAATCTTTCGCTGCGCACCATCTAGGCTTTCAACCAACCCCTCTCTTTTACGTAGCATGAATACATTCCTGAATCGTGCCACTAAGAAATGTCCCGCCAGCACCACGCTGCTCGGGTCGTGACATTTTCCTCCACCCAATCCTCGCAACGTCCTCGTTGTGCTTGTTGACATCGCTTCCCCGCAGGCGATGGCATCGTTACCTCGACGCCCTCCCACTCGCCCAATGTCAACAGCTTGGACATCGCTTCCCCGCAGGTTGCAACACCTTTACCAAGATGCTCGCCCACTCGCCCAATGTCCAAAGGATAGGAGGCTTCCAAGATCGCTCTAACGCGCTTCTTCGTACTCCCTTACCCAACTCTGTATCACACTCTAAGATACTCCAACTCTATGGATGCAAGGCGTGCAAGAAACTATCGGTCGACTCACCTCTGTGAGCTCCCACCTTGAGATCACGCTACTCGCGAGAGTGCTCGGCGAGTCTTCAGGATACGGGCCGGTTCGGCTCTGATACCACTTGTCACGGGGTCAGGTTTCCTGCGCCTCTCAACCCATTGCGGCACTTAGCTTCTCTATCCACGGTCCGCTAAGTTTAGCCTTTGAGGGTTGAAGCGCACGTAGCCTGGTTTCGCCCTGCCACTGGGCTCATCAGGAGAACGGCTCCAGTTTCCGACCAGTTTGTGTAAAGATGGCCAAATGCCTTCTTTAACGTCAAGTCCTCGACTAGCGGCGTGCTCCCCGCATTCAACCGGGTCGGCACGTCTGAACTCCGAAGGGGTTCCATCCGTTTTCCTCCACGAACTGCCTGAAACCTTCCGCTGCGCACCATATACGCTTTCAACCAACTCCTCTCTTTTACGTAGAACGAATACATTCCTGAATCGTGCTACTAAGAAACGTCCCGCTAGCACCACGCTGCTCGGGTCGTGACACGCCGCCAATAATGTGACCCAAGAAGGGCACCTCCTTCTTCGCAAAGTCACATTTCTCCTTCTTCACAAAGAGTTGGTTTTCCCTTAAGATTTGAAAAATTCTCCGTTGGTGTGCCTTGTGCTCCTCCAAGGTTTTGCTGTAGACGACAATGTCATCAAGATACACCACGACGAATCTATCCAAGTATGGTTTGAAGATCCGGTTCATCAACGTACAAAATGTGGCAGGG
This sequence comes from Taxillus chinensis, assembly GCA_023512835.1. Lineage (NCBI taxonomy): Eukaryota > Viridiplantae > Streptophyta > Magnoliopsida > Santalales > Loranthaceae > Taxillus > Taxillus chinensis. The sequence continues at coordinate 29,879,775 of CM042092.1, read as the reverse complement.
GCGTTTGTGAGGCCAAAGGGCATCACCAAGAACTTGTAAGAGCCATATCTTGTGACGCACGTTGTCTTTGTCTTATCACCTTCGGCTATCCGTACTTGCCAATATTTCAACCGTAAGTCTAGCTTTGAGAACCATCTCGCAGCACCAAGTTGATCAAATAGGTCGGATATGAGTGGGATGGGGTAGCTGTTCTTCACAGTGATCTTGTTGAGCGCTCTATAGTCAATGCATAGCCGCATCGATCCATCGTGCTTCTTTTGGAACAACACCGGTGCTCCAAATGGCGCTTTGGATGACCGAATGAACCTGGCATCCAACAAGTCCTTCAATTGTCTCCGAAGTTCCTCCAACTCCGGTGGTGCCATCCGATAGGGCACCGCAGCAGTAGGCCTTGCACCGGCCTCTAACTCGATCTTGTGGTCCACCTCCCGCTTCGGTGGAAGTTGTTTGGGGAGTTCAGGTGGCATAACGTCCCCAAAATCTTTAAGGACTGCCTTCACTTCGGTTGGGAGCTCCTCCCCAACACTTGGGCATTCTTCCTTCACCATGGCAATGAAGGTTAGCTCCTATCACCTAACTCCTTTGGACAGTTGGAGCGCCGAAAGAGACTTTGCCTTGAGCTCTTCCTCCCTCATTACCTTCCCCATGCACGTTTTTTCATTGTCCATGATGCACATTGTATTGGTGCTAGGAATTGGAATTGCCCACACTTGGTCAACGAACTCCATCCCCAGCACCATGGGATAGTCGTCCATCGATACTACGGAGAGATTCACCTTGCCTCTCCACTTGCCAATACTTAGCTCGACACTTCGAGCCACGCCATGGATTGGACTAGCATTGGAGTTCACCGCCTTCAGCCAGCCTTTCTCTTCCTTGTATATTATCTCCAGTCTACGAGCTTCTTCGACCTTGATGAAGTTGTTGGTCGCACCCGTGTCCACCAAGGCCTTAGTTTCAAGGTTGTTGGCCTTAGCGAGCACGTACATGCGGCCCTTCTGTCGTCCGGATGGTGGCACCTCCACCTTCGCCCTGATTGCGTTGAGGAGTTTCAAGGAACCATGTCTTGGATTGTCACGCCCCCGAATTCCAAGAAAACCCAAAATCAGGAACATGACTTCCCCTTGCCCGCACCCGAAAGGTCAAGGGGTTGGTGACTAGCACCAATAGAGACTACACCGCGGGTGCTGTCTCAAATATGAAACCCTGTACAGTCATACATCAAGGTAATCCTGTACTTTCTCATACATCATCATGCATACAATAAGTCAAATAGTCATACAGACATCACATCACAAACAGTATGCAAATACAACTGTCCACGGGCTCATGTCCGGGATATCACATAAAATAATACAGAATATAACTGTATCATACATCAGAGTAGTGGGCGTCCTCCTGGAAGAAAGTCCTCCACTAGTCTCGGGTCACACCTGAAAAAAGTAAACAACAAGTAGGGGTGAGCGATAAGCTCAGTAGGTGACCCCAACACTCCACATCATGCAGACATACAAGTCTATACTACATGCTCTGTGTACTCGTGCACTGTGTAGTGTGCATAATCATCACGACTTAGCCTGCAAACAAACATCAGGACCTAGCCTGCCCACACAGGACAACTTGTCCACGATCCTTAACAGGATCCCAGCTCAGGGCACTTGGCCCTACCACAGCGCTATATGCCCGGACACAGTCGCCACACCGGCCTGCCATCGGCGCATATGCCTGCCACGGCACAGCGTAATATGCCCGGTCACAGTCGCCACACAGGCCTGCCATCGGCGCATATGCCTGTCCCGTCAACCACATCGCACCATCGGTGCATCACGGTGAGAACCCAAACAAGTCACGGAGTCTATGCCCCAATGCCTCACATCAACATACTAACATGAGAATGACATGTCATTCTCAACATTTCCTTTAAAACTGTAGCCAGTCTTCACAAGAAAATCCTCAATCCTTGATTTATGAAGGAAGTACCCATAGCAGCTATTTTCTTGAAATCAAAAGTCCCGGCATTGGGTTCCCATATCATAAATAAGATAATCTGATTTTTGGGGATTTTTTTGAGATGTCTAACTCCACTTTCCAAAAATTCACCACTACGAACTTTTGAGTTTTTTCGAGATTTTACACTAAATTTCAATTTTCACATTTTGAAAGTGGGAATTAATTTTTTTAGTATTTTTCCTTGAATCCAAATGGGGGGTATTTCGTTATTTACATTGTAACTTAATACTTAATGTGGAGAGGCATAATGGTTACAATGCAAATGTCCAGTGCAGTGCACTAGTGCGGAACACTGCTGCGGAATGGATGCTACGGATCACTGCTGCGGAGCGAAGCTACGGATCACTGCTGCTGATCCGGACTACTGATCCGGACTAACTATTCCGGACTACTGATCCGGACTAACTGCTCCGGATTACTGATCCGGACTAATTCCTCCGGACTATTGATTCGGACTAATCGCTCGGACATCGATCTGGACTAATTCCTCCGGACTGCGATCCGGACTAACTCCTCCTGGATCATCGATTCGGACTAACTCCTCCGGACTACTGATTCGGACTAATTCCTCCGTACTACTGATCGGGACTAACTCCTCCGGACTACTGATCCGGACTAACTCCTCCGGACTACTAATCCGGACTAACGAAGTTGCTGACTCCATAGCTGCTGACTGGTCCGTTGACCCTAAAACTCGCCTAAGGTACTGTTCATCGTCATTTTTGGCTTATTCTTCGTCTGGAAGCAACCCAGTGACCTCTAGACGCTCATAAACACATGTTTTACGCAATAAACTGTAATATTTTCCTCAAAACGCGTCTTAAACGCCTCTAATTCGCACGATAACAGCAGAAATACACACAAATCATATATTCATCTAGATTTAAATCTAGACCTCCATGGTTGACTTTTCAACCCTCATAAAATACATACTCATACAACCACAGATCACATATTCAAAGATAGGATCGAGATAAGACAATTAAGGACACCTACCTGGAAGATTATTTGCGATCCACGAGCTCCAATCGCTCCAAAATCGCCAAAAAAGCTCTTCACGCTCTTCACCTTCTCTCTCTCTCTTGCTCAAACACGCACGCACCAATAATTGACAATTAAAGAGATAAGGTAGTTCTTAAGTATATATATACTGTTGCCAATAATTGGCCTCCCAGTAATAATTGACCCAAACGCAATAATTGATCTCCCGAGGTCACGAACTCCAAATTGAGCCCAATTACTGTCAAAACGCTCTAAATGACGAGCACAACACTAAATAGATATTATTACACCCAAAAGATCGCCCAAACGCAAAGTCAACCAATAAACCCCGAAAAGTCAACAATCGGGTCAAATGGGGCCCCGACTCGGAATCGGGCCCAAGTACAGTCAAAATGCTCACATCGACGACTACACTATCATCCAGATAGTTGCATTCCCATAGAATGGCTATCTCTCAAAACTACCAAAATACGAGTCTTTACATGGATCCCTCGCATCCCTTCCTTTGTTTTCATTGATCATCGCCGAGAGCTTGGAGCTCTTCGGGCACTCAAACGCCTTGTGAGGGCCTTCGCAAAAGAAACAAGAGATCTTTGGCTTCTCCCCATCCTTGGAACTATTCGCGAAATGTTTTGGGCGAAAGTCCTTAGATGGTTGGAAGGGTCTCCCTTTTCCTTCACTTCGGTTGTCACCCCCACGCTTCTCCTTGTGGAACCTGTTCGCCTTGGAAGTCGATGAAGAGCTGGTGGTCTTCTCCGGCTTCTTATATTCGATGAGTGATTCGGCCACCGCCATGGCTGACGCCAGGTCCTGCACATTCCTCCGCTGCAGCTCTAGCTTCTCCCATTGTTGCAATCTGTCCATGAAGGAACGCTAGGTCAGTCTAACTCGTCGCATTTGGATCGGAACCCATTGATCCGTTGTGAAGCAATTGTGTAGGGAAGCGCTTAGCGGAAGAACGATTTAAACGAAGGCAACAAACGATTGTATTGATTGCTTGAAAGCTTTACAACATTACTCCCCTACGTATAGATGTTAACACTTTTCTGGCTATGTCACTAGGAGACATCATATATGATCGAAATCTAAAATCTCTACAACTTACTCTATAAGCTAAGTACAACACTTTACAAGGGGGGAAAATACCCCAAAATAGCCTAAGTGTGCTAGGATAAGCCTCGGTCCGTGACAATATACACCAGCTCCTCCAATTTTTTCATAGCTAGATGATTTCAAATTTTGGTATGGATTAAGGCAAATGAGTTCCAATTTCTTTCGCTTCCCGATGAGGAACATGTTTGGCTAAGTACTTTCATTGTAATTTTTCTCGAATTTGGAACAGATTTCCCATAATTATACCACTATTTAGCTACAAACACAAGTTGTATACAATATGTTAGTTTTTACATTTAAAAAACTCAATGAATTCACAATTAAAAAAATATTACTCTAAATTATCTTATTTATTTCAAACTTGAAAGACAAGTAGTTCTTGATTGTTTGGTTAAAGTTTATCCAATTAAAAAAATGTTACTCTCCCTTTCCCTCTCTGAAAATTCTTTTTTGCAATTAGAAAATCATTATTAAAATTAAACAAATGCATTATTTGTCATATTTTGATAAATTACATTAGTCATACTCACTTTATTAAGTGTCTTTGCTTATATTACCACATTAGGCTGTTTAATTATAACTTTTAAACCCCTTCTAATCTCTTTATCCTCTTCAAAGTTATTGTTGTATTGATATGCTGTGTTTAAAAAGTATGCTGTCATAATATAATAAAATTAATAAATATGTGTTAATCTAAATTCTTAACACACATATATAATTTAACTATTTAAATAAAATACATGCTGCATGCAAGTTTGTGTGGAATTGAGTCTCCCATTTTTGGTTAATAATTTGTTATTTTTTTTTCCCGAATTTGCAAGAGATTTTAATTGTCAACTTTGTTCTATCCATGCAATCGTAGATGTCAGCAAAAGTTGATTTTTTATCTTGGTCAACAACTTTGAGGACCTTAATAAGTGGGTTCATCATAACATGAATAGTCTCAGCTCATTGTTAGAATTGTTCAGTAAGAATGAGAGTAGAAACCTCTGTTCTCAACCCCCTTTTCTCACGGTTGGGTGAGTATGATAGCTCTTGCCACTCTTGAGATGAAAACATTCTCTTTAAAACTTGTTGATGTCTCAATAGGCTCTCAATAGCTATGTATTCAGTGACAAAATGTGTGATCCCCGGCCAAAGGATCTCTCTGTCACCTGTGAACGTCCTCATTAGGTTAACAAGGGCATCACTATTATATATGAAGCTCGTGATTTTACGGGCATCGTTGATCACAACTTTTACCTTATTCATTTTTCCAATATCCTTTAGTATCAAATCAATGCAGTGAACGATGCATGGATACTAGAACCAGTGTTTTTTCTTCTTCATCAATTTAAGGCTTGCCGCCTTATATGAAGCTTCATTATCTGTGACAATTTGAACAACATATTGTTCACCTACCTCCTCCACTACCTTGTCCATAAGCCTATAGAGGTAGTCGGCCGTTCTTGATCCCACATTAGTGTTGCCAATAGATTTATGAAAGACTACTTCACGATCACAATAAATCATAAAGTTCGTGATAAGGTATTTGTTTTGTGATGATCATCCATCGCACGTAATTGTGCAACCATATTCAGGCCACTTTCTACTCAAGATAGTTTTTCAACTCTTGAACCACTTGAGAAGGCCCAACACTAAATTGTGTAGGTCAAATGGGATGGCCTACAATATCAGATGTAGAATACTTGAGAGCATCATCCTTGACTTTGTTCAATAACATATCTCAATTGTTCCGGCTCTTGTCTAGACATTTCATCTCCTCAATCACCACAATCAAAATCATCAATGTAATGTCGAGGTTGACGCTCAAACTCGGCCTCGTCCCGTAAGCTGTTTAGTAGTTATTCTTTTTTCCTTTTTTGAGACTCCCTCATTTGTGTAGTCTCACTAAGAGTTTTCTTCATCATATATGAAATCTCACCCCATACATTAGCAAGATGTTGTTTCAAACGTGTGATTCCTCCACTAAGAATATTACAGTGTATTGTTAATTTATACCGTATTAAAACAACATACATAAATAAATTTTACATTATATTAAATTTTTAGCATTCAATATTAAATTTATATTGTATTAAATATTCTTAATTTAATTTATACTGTAATGAATATTTTTAAATTTATAGTAGTCGCTATTCAGTATTTTAAATTTAATTTATAGTATGTTAAATATTATTAAATTTACAGCTTTGTATATTAAATATTTTTAACATTAAATTGCCATAATGCCCAATCAAGGTTGGCTGCAAGAGTAATAACTCTGACTGTATTCATTTTAGCCAAAGGAACAAAAGTGTCTTGATAGTTTATGCCATATGTCTAAGTGTATCCTTTGGCAACTAATCTAGCTTTGTATCTTTCAACCATTCCGTTTGACTTATATTTCACTGTAAACATCCATTTGCATCCTACTGTCTTCTTACCTCGGGGTAACTCAACTATTTTCTAAGTGGAGTTCTTTTTAAGGGCATTTATTTCTTCTATCATAGCAGAATTTCATTTTGGGTCACTAAGAGCTTCCTAAAAATGAGTAGGAATAAACATAGAAGATTACTGAAGAGCAAAAAACATGTGAGATTTAGAAAAATGACGATAAGAAACATAGTTAGAAATAGGATAGGCAACATTAGAAGATAATTTTGAAAATCCCAATCTATTTGGTTCTTTCCGGCCACGAAGAGGATACCTTTGGCTTGCAAGATTGTCTAAACCTGTGTGATCAGAAGATAAGACATCATTTGAAGTTGAAACTATATGTGAAAAGTTAAGTACCTCAGTTAGAATTTGTGCTACATGATCAAGAATCTTTCGATGACATGATAGTGTCATTGAGAGGAGGATTTAAGAGTAGCATCTCGTCTGGTATAATATTTTTCAAACATCCAAATGGCCTCTCATTGATACTTGATTCAATTTCTATCGGATTAGAAGAAGACTCCCCCTCACCTAAACTAGGAGCTAAATACTCCCCCTTACCACCTATAATAGTAAAATCCTCTTTCTCTCCTAAAATCATACCTTCTTTTTATTCAACCATAATTGTTCCTTTTCTTTACTATGAAGCTCCCCTTGAAGAGGGACAATGGAGATATCGCCAGAAAAATAGGATACTTGCTCACAAAATTGAACATCCATAGACACATAATATTTTCTCGTAGAAGGATGAAAACATTTATAGCCTTTCTAAGAATTAGAATAACCCAAAAACACACTTCAGAGCGTGGGAGTCAAGTTTATCTTGGTAGAGTTGGTGCACATGAACAAAGTACACATAACCAAAAACCTTAGGACAAATGTTAAGAGCTGAAGGGATGTTATGGAAGCGAGACAACACCTTCAAGGGAGTTTGATAATCAATGAGATGAGTAGGCATTCAATTGATAAGATAAACAAAGTTATGACCGCATTCGTCCAAAAACGTTTAGGAACTTTCATAGTGAAGCATAAAGGTTGAGCTATCTCAAGGAGATGTTGGTTTTTACGTTCTGCTACACCATTTTGTTGAGGAGTGTGGACACATGTAGTCTGATGAAGGACACTATGTCATTTAAAGAAGTCCGCCAAAGGTTAATTGACAAATTTACGACCATTGACAGAATGAAACACTTGAACTGGGGTATGAAACTAGGTAACAATCATTTGATAGAATTGAGAAATGACATAAACAATATCATTTTTAGATTTTAGCAAATATATCCAGCTTATCTTACTACAATCATCAACAAAAGACACAAAATATCTATGTCCTGAAGCAGGAGTAGAAACAGGACCCTAAACATCAGTGTGGAAACAAGAGAAAGGAGTAAGACTTTTATTGACACTAATTTTAAATGGAATACGATGATTTTTAGCATAAATATATTGTTAACATTTTAAACTAGAGGTAGAGATATTTTTAAGTAAGGAAGGAAATAATTATTCTAGATTAACAAAAGAAGAATGCCTTAAACGATAATGTCGTAAAAGTATTTTTTTGTAATCAACTGTCTCATGCCTTACTTGGAATCCCTGACTAGGCACAGAGGGCAATGTTAGCGATTCTTCCCCATAGTACAAACTTTCTCTCTCTACCAATGCCAATCGTCTTCTTCATGAGATTGTCTTGAAACACACAGTGAGTAGAATAAACGGTTACAGAACAATTAAGACGTTTGGTAATTTGGCTAATGAAAAGAAGGTTATTAGAGAGATTAGGAGCAAGTAAAACAGATGACAAAGAAAGTGTAGGTGAAAGGGAGACACTCCCAGCCCCAATAATTGGCATGAGAGTTCCATTAGCAACTTGAATAGATTTAACTGACGGGGGTTCAAGAGAAGTAATTAGAGATAAATTACTAGTCATATGATTAGTAGCTCCAGAATCAATAACCAGTAGAGCAAAGTAAAGCAAATTGAGACGCACCCTCCTCCTGGAACACGCGAGTCACATGAGAAGCATAGGATACATTCATTAGATCCGTTAATTTTGCTACACAGGTGAATGTCGACCGAAAGAAGTCACATACACTAAAAAGCTTAATCAAACCAAGATGTAGACATGTGTTATTGTGAACACAGAAGCCAAAACGCACGCTCGCTGATCGCAGAAGCCAAATAACACCAACACCGTTGGGTCTAGCGACAATAGGCAGCAGCAGGAGGCAGTAAGAGTGTTCGGCGACAACAGGTGGCAGAGACGGCGAAGTTCGGCGACGGCGACAATGGCAGCACTGGCTGATAAAGACGGCATTAGTAGTGAGATGTGCACACGATCACTGCCTCTACCGATGGCGCGTCAATTGGTGATGTAGGACGGTGCCAACATCGACGGATGATGGCGTCGATGGATGGTAGTGTCGAAGGCGGTGACAGACGATGGTGTCAATGACGACGGACAATGGTGATAGAGCTCGACTCAACAAAGCTTGCCTGATAGACGGCAATGAAGACACATCGCTTGAGAAGTCGCTTTGATACTAGACGGAGGCGCGACGGGCAATGACGGCAATGTGGCGGGCGGTGATGGGAGGCGGCATGATAGGAGGTGGAGGCGCGTTAGGCAACGATTGACTATAGAACAAAGCAGCGTCACGCGAGGAAGAGCTAAGGCTCTTGAAGTGGTGACGGCGGTAGCTTCTAATTAGGGTTAGGCTAGGCCAAAAAAAAACGTTTTGCTCTGATACTAAGTAGAAAAGTGATAGTAATGAATGAATTTCCTTGATAATCATATTGAAGATTATAACCTCATTATATATAACTAACCTAATTTAGGTATAAAATCTAAGAATAGCGCCAACGCTAATTACATCAGTCAAATATTCTAATCTAATTACACAATCAATTAAATATACTAATCAAATATTCTAAATATTTGACAACTAATTCCAACTGTTTTGTATCATGGTATCAGAGTAAAGTTCGTTCAACAGTTGACGTCTTCGACCAAGTCATTGAGCCTATGTTCTTTAACGTCGTTCTGGAACGATGTTCCTATTTGAAGCTGTCAACAACATCTTCAACGACGTCTTTGTTCGAAGCCTATATCCCTGTTTGAAGCCAACGTCGACTATGATGCAGACCTTAGTGACTCTGCCAGACCAAGTTGTCTTTGATTTCTTTGACGTTAACGACGATGACTCTGTCCGACGATACCATTGTCGGCTTCATCCATTACATCGCCTTCGTGTCTGTGTCACCATCATCGCCTTCAGCCCGACATCGATGACTTCCATAGCGACTTCGTCTTTGCGTCACCTTCATCTTGCCTGTGTCGCAGCGTCCACAACACTCTGTTCCTCGTTGCTTTGTAGTCGCCAACTCCCTTAACGGCTGACCTATCTTCTACCTGCATCACAGGACTTCTTGTAGTCTATGTCTATCGCTCTATCACTGCCTTAGCCATCTCGGCCGCCGTTGTTGCCCCCGACAGCTGCCATCGCCGTCGTCACCAATTGTTGGTGTTATCGTCAACAACCACCAGAGGATAGGTGTAGCCGATTGTTGCTGTTACCGTTGTCGATTGTTGCTGTAGCCTTCATGCTGTGGGTTACGTTCATTGCTGCCAATCCTACGGCCATTGCCGCTGCCGACGACGTTGCCGCCCCCAACCGTCGCCATTGCTGCTGTTACCATCTATAGCCACAATCAGAACTGTAAGAGCGTAGTCTTCACGTTGTGGGTTTGGTCTCCACGGTTGCTACCAACCCTAGTCTGTCGCCATCATCGCCGTCGTTACCGCTGTCGCCACAGCCACTGTCGCTGCCGACTATTGTCTTCGAATGCTCCTATTGCTGCTTGTTTTCAGAAGACCAATGTTGTTGGTGTTATTTGGCTTCTGGTGGTCAGTGAGCGTGCGTTTTGGCTTATGGTGTTAACAGTGACACGTGTTAACATCTTGGTTTAAAGCTGTTTTTGGTGTATGTGATTTCTTTGGGTCGGCATTCACTTGTGTGGCGAAATCAACAAATCTAATGGCTGTATCAACTGCTTCTCATGTGACTCGCGTGTAGTGAGATGTGCACTCGATCGCTACCTTTGCTGATGGCTCATCAGTCGGTGATGTAGGGTGGTGCCAATAGCGACAGATGACGGCGTCAAAGGCGGCGACGGACAATGGCGTTGACGACATACAACGGTGACAGAGCACGACCCTACCGAGCTCGACCCGACAAGCAGCAACGAAGACGCTTCGCTGGAGCAATAATGATGGCATGACAGGCAGTGACGAGGGATGGCACGACAGGCGATGGCGTTACGTCAGGCAGCGGTTGGCTAGAGAAGAAAGCAACGTCCACGTGAGGAAGAGCCCTTGATGTGGTGATGGCGGCAACTTCTAATTAGGGTTAAGCAAGGGCAAAAAAATAAGTTTTACTCTGATACCAAGTTAAAAAATAAGAAAGAAAAATAAATCTTTCTTATTATAGATTATCATAAATGAATGATTACATATATATATATATATATATATATATATATATATATATATACAACTTATCCGTAACTTAATTTAGGTATACTTCTAAGAATGGTAACATTAATAATTACATAATCATTCAAATATTCTAGCATAAATCAAATATAGTAATTACGGATAACTCATTCCAACTTATCTCATACTTCCTTAGCTATTCTACATTGCCCAAAATAAGACATCAAATGAGGAGTCACAGAATTAATAAGCCATGACTTAACAAGTGCATCTTCAGCTTCCCATTCATCATAATTCAGATGACTTTCTGAAGGGGCCAACTTTCTTCTTGTGCATATCTCTTTTTCTTCCTTCCAACAATATGTATCTCCAAATTCTTAAACCAAATAAGGTAATTGGTACTATCTAGCTTTAGATGGATTGACATATTTGTCTCTTGAATGGTGATAGTTTATTGCACTTTGCTATCTGAAACCCCAAATAGCTTATCCTTGGTAGTTATGCAAGAGTGGAGATTGAAGTAAAATAATAAACTCATGGGGTTAGGTCAGAAGCTTTAGCTTGTGAGAGAACTTTTACCCGTGAGATTGCTATGATTTGAAAAACGCTAAAAAACAGATAGCACTGTGGTGCAAGTTGAAGCGGACGACAGCGGAGATGGCGATGGCAGCTACAGTGATTACTGAGGCACAACAACGACGATTGAGGCACCACGGCATTGTGACTCATGGTAGAGACGATCAAGAACATACGCTCGATCTAGAAACATGCGAGACTATGCTTTCCTTTGGCACATACCGACAGGGCGATCACGGCGAAAGCAACAAGGGAGAGATAAGTTGACCACAAAAGACAAGAGTAGTGACAGCAGCCCTCCTAGGTTAGACTTCAGCTCTGATACCAAGTTGGATAATAGGAAAAATAATTTTTTTTTCTTATTATTTGAGAGATTACGAAACTTATATATATATATACAATAGAGAAAACCTAAAAGGCAACTAAACATATATAAAATAATTACAAATATTAACAATTTAGTTAAATAAAAACTTATTCTAACTTTTTCTTATTATTCTTGTTGAGAGATGAGAGATTACATATACATATATATACATAATTAGGAGGCCTAAATTAAGAAATAATCCTATTTAGAAAGCTACATATATATCCACATAATTACAAATATATAACAGTTAATTAATTGGAGTTTCTTTTGATTTTTTTAATCGTATTAAGTTTTTAATTCTTAGCTGATAGCTTGCCTTATAAATAAGCTTTGTATTTAGATGAATTTATTAAGGTAAGATTATTTTTATCAATTATAAATTCTACTTATCAATTTTTTTTATCAATTATAAATTCTTAATTAGAGGTTTATTGTTAAATTTCGGCACTTGAATTGTTTGGATTAAAGTTTGGATATGCAGTTATTCATTTCTAAATTGTTGTTGGATCATAATCAAAGTTTAAATTTTGGTACTTGAATTGTTTGGACTAAAGTTTAATATTCAGTTATCATCTCTAAATTGTTATTGGATTGTAATCAAAGTCCACAACACTATGATTGGCATTTTTGTTTTTTCCTTGTCTAATCATGGGCTTGTTTTTGTGATTCTTGAGTATTTATGTTATTTTCTGTTGTTCAGTCATATGTTTGGTGTTTGGTGTTTGGTGACTGTGATTGTCATTTTTGTTTTTTCCTTGTTCAATCATGGGTCTATGTTTTTGTTTGTGTTTGCTAATTGTGATTCTTGAGCATTTTTGTTTTCTCTATCGTTCAATCATGGGTTTGTGTTTGGTGTTTGGTATTTGTGTTTGTTGTATGGATTTGTTTTTTATTTTCTACAAATTTCACGAAGGGAACTAGAATTAGCGAGACATGGATTGAGGATGCTAAAGAGGAATCCTTCATCATTTACACCTTGTCTTGACGGGCGCTATCTGCTTTTGGGTCCTGATAAGGATCTTAATTGTTTTGAGATTTCGAAGTTCTCTAAATGTGATGCTGAGGCTTATCCGAGGTACTGTTCTCAACTAATGCATAGTGATGATAGTCTTAATTGAAATCAAAATGAGTTCATTGCGTTTTTAGTAACTGTTGTGTTTAAATTGGTTATAAATTGCAGACGTTGGCATGATAGCATCTGGCTTATGTTGTTCATTGCTTATGAAAGATACACTCTGATATAGAATTATAGATTTAAAATGCTGATAGTTCTGAGAGGTTTAAATTGTGAAGCATTTCTTGTATGTGGCTCTTGGTCTTGGATCTAGTAAATTCTATTCTTCAAATTATCAAATTGGTTACAAAGTTTACTTGATGTATCCTGAAATATGAGAGAGAAATTAGCAACATGATTTGACTGGGAAACATATAATAAGCATGAATGCTTTAGGATGGGACTTCACATTTCATTGAGGACAAACGTTAAGATAGAATATACGGCCATAACTGTAAATTAAATAGTGAAAACTGCTATACTTTTATAGTTCCGAAGCTTTGATTTTGTTACAGAGTATGTTTATTTCTTCAATCGTTAATCCTCATATATACTGATTTGAAGATATGAGAATCAGCTAGAGGACTTCTGCAAATTCATAGAGTCACTTTTAGATTCACCTCCTCCTGAAACTTTACGAGGTCAGACTTCATTTGATGACCGAATCAAGAATAAATTACAGAAATCAACCTTCTGGGCTCTCTGTCTGCAGCAGGCTCTTGCCTTGGGGCAGGAAAGTATGGTGTAAGCTTTCTTTGCCACCAAAATTTCTATTTTCTTACTGTGATAGCCGTCATCTTCCTTTTTGGTTTCTTAATTGGTTTCTATCATTGTCATTTCCTCTACAAACTCAATGTAACCTTGCTTTGGAGGCAAAATAGGGAATAAGTATGAGCCTTGATTTATCCTTTGTAATATCTATGGATTTATTTTGACAGGGACTTTATGGACCTTTTACTGTCACCAGCGTCAAAGGTTTTGAATAACTGGTTTGAGGTGGTTGCTGTGATCTTTGCTGTTTTAAAGTTTACTTTTGTATTTTATCTCCCCTCTAAGAATAATGAAGTTCAATTCGTTGAATAAAACAACTATTCCTCAATTAATTTTTCTCCCTAGGGAACTTTTTACTCCTGCTTTAATCTTAATTAATAAATTTCTCGAGTACCTTGTCTTTATCCTCATTTGTATCTATATATTAATGAATGAGCTATGCTAGAATGCATTTGTTGGCTATTTCAGTGTGCAACACTTTGAAAGGACCTCTCCTTGTCGTCAAACACACAAAATTTAGGAGGAAAATTATCCTGGTTTACTTGTAATCTTTTTAAATTTCAACAGAAACACGAAGAGCTCATTGACATTGCTTTTTGCAGACAGATGTTCTGAAAGCAACACTTGCAACAGATGCTGTGATTGGGACAATGGTAAGTTACAGTTTGTTGAATTGGATAATTTTAATTACAAGTAGTTGTATGTTGCTTGCAGTCGCATGTTACAAATAATGTTTTAGTTGTGTATTGGCAGTCAATGCGTGGTGGTGTATGATTCTGGTGACAGCTGATCTTAATTTCTCATGGTTTACATTCAAGTAATGATGGCATATTGGATTAGGGAGATTTGGAAACTCTTCCAATACTGTTATATTTATGTTTTCTAATTTGCATTGCAATGAGAGGCATTTTTGGATTGCATTTGATCAAATAATATTTACATTTTTAAGGCTTCATGATTTCTTTCCTTTAAATTGCCTTGCAGGCAAGTGTCCATACACCTGGGAGTGGATATGTTCTGCTACATCATGTGATGGGAGAAACTGATGGTGAACGTGGCATTTGGTCGTACGAATTTCAGCTATTGAATTTTTGTGAATAATTTTCAATTTTAGGGCGTGTTTGTTGTGGTTGTTGTTTAACATTTGAAGTATAAAAATGTAATATAACTAATAATTTTTTTAAAATATTAAAAAAAACTGATAGAGGAAATAGAATTTACCCTAAAATTTATATTTTAAAAAATACAAAATAAAACATTATTATCTTAATAAAAATAATAAACATATAATTGGAAGCTGCAAAGTGCTGGTTATATCCCCAAAATGAGGGAGATATTCGCCGCCCTACATGGGTCCTTCCTGGATCAAATCCAGGTTAGTCGGATCCTGTTAAGAGGGGTTCGGATACCAGATGGCCCAGGCCAAACAAATGTGGGGTCAAACGAATCCTTGGAATTTTCTTATGTTAAATAAAGATTTAGGATGCTGAATGTTGAGAATTCTTTTTTCCTTTCGTCCTGGATGAGCAGAATGTGTTGTAGAATCTTTCTGGAACTCCATTAGTAGGTGATGGAGTCCAACTTTTTCCTTGGTTAAAGGGAATGGAATTTCATGCATTTAACTTTTCTGCTTCAGAAATAAATGTGCATCTACATGTTAGGATGTTTTAGATGCAATAGTAGGTTTATGTTTTTCGTCATTTGATTTCGCAAGTGCTGTAGTACTCGTTACACATTCATAATAGGTATGTTGAAGGTGGTATGGGTTCGGTATCCTTGGCTATTTGTAATGCTGCTAAAGAAGCTGGGGCTGTAATTGCAACAAGTACGGAGGTATGTTCATTGGAGAGATACGAACATATTCTTTTATCTTGATATATCATTTGCTCAGAATCAGATAGCTTTCATCTCGGTATTCTATGTGGTCACTGTTATCATGTCCATATCGATGGTACACATTCCAATGTTTCTTTTACCATGTTAACTCTTACTGTATTTAGGTTTCGGAGTTGATTATTGAGGACTCTGGCACAGTAAATGGGGTTAGCTTTATTTAATGGAGATGAATGATTATGAGTGTCTTCACTTTGCACCAAGCTAATTAGATTTTGGGAATGTTCTGCATTTGTCAAGGTACTGTTGGCTGATGGGACCCAGGTGCATTCTTCGGTGGTTTTGTCAAATACAACTCCTTATAGAACTTTTATGGTTAGTTTGCATTCTGCCCATACACAAATTCTAGTAAGGATCATGTATGTTAAAAAGCCTTGCTGATATATAAGCCATCAAAATTTGAGTAATTTGATATGGTTTGACACAGGAATTGATGCCTGAGAATGTTCTTCCTGAAGACTTTTATCGTTCAATTAAGTATTCAGATTACAGTTCTGTAAGGCCCCTTCAGTTATGCCTTTTTTGTTATTAGTATGCTCTATCTAATATTTTTCTATTAAACTCTACAGTTATAACATGTTAGAAATTCGAAGTTTATTTTTTAGAAATCCTGTATTAATTAATTATAAGATAATTGTAATTAATTCAATTGGTTTTCTTTTTCTGGTAGAGTGATTTGTGCTTAGGATTTTTTTCCTTACTATGCAGATTTTGTCAATTCCTCAAATTATGTGTGTATTCTTTTTTGTTGAGATTAAATTTTGTAGCTTTCCTATATAAATGTAATCACATAAAAATGTGAAATAAATGTTATTAGAGTATAAAGTTTGGTGAATTATTCCATGATTGGCTTGCTATGCTCCTAAGTAGAGTTGGACTACTCACCGCTACTATCAGTTCTGAAAGTTTAGATGTTGGCTTGAAATTGGTTTTGAATCATAAAATGAAATGTCGTGTGATCATGGAATTGGCTTGGTGTTTTTGATTTGTCTTTTAAGAGATAGACCCAATAAAATGTCATGTGATCATCAATAAAGGTAATGAACCACCTACAACTTGCTATGTTTCTTATGTTGACAGACCCGTCAAATATTAGTGTTTCAATGAAAATGGTCTAGACTCTGCATATGGTTTAAGAGCATATGGAACACGGGCATGTTTGGATAATTGACATATTTCTCAAGGAAAGGAACTAGCATTTTTATTATGAAACAAATTTGGGAACAAGTTAGAAAGAATAGAGGAAAAATCAGTTATATATTTCGTTCCGTTCTGCCTTGTATGGACAAAATAATTTGTACCGGTACCTTAACTGGTACGATACACCCTTATATTTCATCTCGTAAAAAATTTCGGACCATCTCATTGAATTTCGGTTGTATCGATCGGTTTCGGTCGATTTTAGCCAATGCTAAGATTTTGGCCGAAATAAATTTTATTTCTTTTAGTAAATCACAAACACAAACTCATCACGTAATGACTCGCACACCTTGTGCAATGCGGACAGAGTCGTGACGGTGGACCCTAATGAGCTACCAAGGTAGAAGAAATCCAATGTCGTGAAGCAAATCATGGATGTCCTCGTGATAGAGGAGGAGAGATCGGAGCATAATGCTGCTGCCATTGTCGAGAGCTTTCGTGGCTGAAGAACAAACTTGCAGTCAGGAGAGTGCGACCCAGTCACTGGATGGTCCCTCACAACCTCACCAGTCACTAGTCACCAGTCAAGCCTCATCGTCCCTCCTTCTTGGTAAACCGTCATTGACTTGTCACCGGATCATCCCAGGTATTGACTACTGAGTCTGAGTGTTTATTTATTTATTTTTAATATATATAAATAAGATTTTAACAAGGTTGTGAAGGAATTAATATCTAAATTGGTTTTATTGTATAAATAATAATTCGATTGTGATTGAATTTGGACCTATGAAGGAGTTAATCCATGATTGTATCTTGATTATATGAATTGGAATTATTGTATAAATAATAATTATGATTGAAACATCGATTGTGATTGTTTTTAAAAATTATGGGCTCAAATAAACATCGATTGAGAGAGCGTCGCTGCTAGGATGTCGTCATGTCGAGTCGTGTTGCGTCTGCAGGAGGATGGTCGAGGTCATCAAGGATACGATTTGATACCATATTAAGAGATAGAGAAGAGAGGAAGAATGATATTTTATATATTTCTTAAAGGGGATGACTTCATATATATATATATATAACATTACATATAGGACAGATATATGCTAACTGTTTTGCTAATAATTTCAAAGCTCTTTTCTCCTCCCAATAATACAAAATTTATCTCTTTATACCAGTGCTAATTGCATCTTTATGAAATTGTCCTGAAACACAATGAATAGAGTAAAAGGTTACTAAACAATTAAAATATTTGGTAATTTAATTACTACAAATGTTAGGTTGAAGCTAAATATTAGGCTCTGCATCTTACTACTACAAAGCTATATGGCTACGTATTCTTTTGCATGATCTTGATTATAGCTCTCAAAAGCCGTTGTGGCATAGCTGTCATCAAAATAACTAATTAAACTTGACAAAAATTATATTAGAAGAATCTAAATTCAGATGTGATGAAAGTTTCCTATATTATGAGAGTAAATTAATTTGATGACATGATGAGTCATGTAGATTCTAGTATTTCTCTCGATAAATCTTTGTTCAAGTTGGCTGTTTGTGATATCTATGCATCAACTTGATGGGGGAGAATTGGATTGAATTGTCAATAATTGTAATTTGTTGCATTAATTACCAACGTTCGAAAATACGGGTGCCGCCTCGCCTGCCTCGACTCCAACCCATGTGGAGGCGCTGCCTTGAAGTCCTTCTCCACCAACATCCGCCTCGTATGGGCAAGGCGGATTGAGGCGGCCCATGTCTTCGCCTCAACCTGTATCCGGGACAAGGCGCTCACGACACAGAGTCTTCAGTAATATAATTATGCTTAAAAAAAGATACAGCTAACCTAATCTCATCGTCGCATTGAAGAAGGGATGTCACCTCCGTCATCATTGTCAGTAGTCGTCATCATCGTCGGTAGACGTCGCCCTAGGTCAGGTTGCCTCCAGCGTCGTCGTCCGTCATCGATCGTCCTCCAGCATCATCGTTCGTTGTGGATTGTCGTCGTCCATCGTGGATTGTCGTCTAGCGTTGTGCGTCCAATGTCGTTGTGTGGTACTGTGCAATTTCCTAAATCTTAAATCACAGTTATTTATTTATTTTGATTACAATAGTTAATTAATTAATTTAATTTATTTGATTTTAAATTGTAATTATATTTATTCTTGTAGATTTAACTTTTTGTCTATAATGGCAAACAATTAAAGAAGGAATTCTTTGAATTTATAGAAACGAAATGGAGTTGGATAAAAAAAAGATATAAGTATATTTGTTGCATTTTTGTGAAAAAGAAATTAGGGGAGAAATATTTCGATTAAAAGAACATTTAGTCGATAAAAGTGGAAATGTTGTCCTATATTCGAAAGTTATACCGGAAGTTAGGGATGAAATGTTTTTTTTTTTTTTTGAGGAAATGGAGAAATTAAAGAGAATGCATCAAATGGTTAGGGAAGAGAGATTTATAAAAACACAATATTAAATAGTGGATCTACAATGGGATCGACTAGTGATGGTGTAACTGGGTGAATAAGGGACTTATGGATAGATTTCTTGGAATTGTGGGGGATGATGTTGAGGAAATTAATGACATTGGTGGAAATGAACCAAAAAACAAAAGTCTCACTCCAAAAGAATTATGTGACGAAGTATGTATGGAGATCGGCCGATATTTTTTTGACAATGTCATTACTTTTAATATTGGTAATAGTCCATCATTTGTTAGCATGTGTTGGGCAATTGGTCAATATGGAATTGGTTTGAAAGCACCTAGCAGTTATGAATTGAAGATAAATATTTTAAAAAAGGAGGAATAGAACACTAAAAAAATGGTGCATGATGTGAAAAAAACATGAAAACAAATAGAAGTTTCTCTGTTATTAGATGGATAGAAAGATATGAGGGGTAAACAATTGATTAATATTCTTGTGAATAATTCATATGACATAGTTTTCTTGCATTCTATTGATGTCAGCGATTCTGTGAAAGATGCAACGCTTATATTTAAATTATTAGGTGATGTTGTTAAATGAATTGGAGAAAATCTTATAGTTCACGTGGTAACTGATAATGCCCCAAACTACAAAAAAGCTGAAGAAATGTTAATAAAGAAAAGGAAATAGTTATGGTGGATGTCATGTGCCGCACATTGTTTAGATTTAATTTTTGAAAAAAATGGAGAACTACCCCAACATAAAATGGCCTTAAGAAAAGCTAGTTAAATTGGAGAACTACCCCAATATATACTTCATTCTTGTATATATTATAAATTGCTGCTATAATTTTATAATAATTGTTTTCATATACTAGTTAAATTGTTTTAGAGCTAATTTTTTTATAATCATGGATGGATATTGGCGTTGATAAGAAAGTTCACTCAAAAAGACTTGGTTCGACCCGCTTTTACTAGGTTTGCTATTGCGTACTTAACATTGCAAAGCCTATATGAATTGCGAGAGCCTTTAGAACAAATGTTAACTTCTTAGGAGTGGAGAGAAAGTAAATGGGCAAATAAAGCAACAGGGAAAAAAGTGAAAAAATTATTATGAGGGATGAGAATTTTTGGTCATCTATGTTTTATGCATTAAAGACAACTAGATCTCTTGTTAATGTGTTGAGATTGGCTGATTCGAATAAGGTGCCTGTAATGAGATTTATTTATGGAGCAATGGATGCGGCTAAAGAGGAGATTGCACAAAATTTAAGGAATGAATATGAGACTTATAGTGATATTTAGAAGATCATTGACCATAAATAGGACTTTCAATTACATCGCCCTTTATGCGCAGTCGTTTATTTTTTTAATCCTAAAATTTTAATATTCAGAGAATATATCCAATCATCTAGAGATTAAGAGTAGACTATTAACGTGCATGGAGAAGCTTATACCAAATTATGTGAAAAGAGAGAAGGCTTATCTACAAATTATAGATTTTCGACCAAACAAAGGGTTGTTTAGCTTTGAATTGACAAAATCTACCGTGCACAAACATCGTCTTGGTCTGAGAAATTCTCTTTCAAGTAGTGTTTAATTATCTATTTATTTTCTTAGTACATGAATTGTTAAGTCTCACTTGGTATTATTATAGATGATTGGTGTGTTGAATTTGGAGATCAAAGCTAGAGCTTAGATTCTTTGAAGTGAGAATTAAGTCTTACTTGCTCATCATTCCAATTGCAAGCCGAAATTGAAGTGCATTTAATTAGCTATGTATGCATTTAGAAACTCAAGATATAGTAATAATTGAGTATAGAAAGTACAATATGTTGGGGGGGGGGGGGGGGGGGGGTGTTGTAAGGGTTTGAGGGATGTTCCCAAAATATCTTTGGGGTGAAGCAATGTTTAACTGCTTGTGTTTTGATCAATCGAATGTCATCAAAGTTCTAAATTTCCAAACTCCTCTCTCAGTCGTGAAAAATATTTTTCCCTTGGAAGTGAAATTAGGATCAAAGAAAGTACAATATGTTAGACTAGTTTTTATTCCTAAATGTTGCTTACCAATAATGACTTATTCTCTGGAACAGGGAACTACTAAAATAAACCTTGCAGTTGATGCATTGCCTCAGTTTATGAGGTGCAAACTGAGTCATCCTGATACAGGTCCTGAGCATGTGGGCACCATTCACATAGGTTCTGAAAGGTACGCTTTTAATTTAGTACATATTCATTTTTTTGCTAGCTCTTTGTTTTCATGGTGCACTCATTTACTGAGAAGGTTTCCAAACAATGAATTGTTTTTTTTCCCCTAGTATGGATGAAATCGATTTAGCATGTCAAGATGCTTTCAATGGCATACCATCACGAAGACCAATAATTGAGATGACCATTCCTTCTGTATTGGATAAGACCATTTCTCCACCTGGTATTTAAACCTTTGTCTTACTGAGATCTCTGATGTTATTTATTTTTTTCCATTGCTGTTGGTGCGAAGAAAACAGCAAAATTTAGAAAATTCTTTTCCTATAAACCTAACTAGGCTTCCATATCCTATTGTTAGTTTAGTTAAGTTGCCTGTCCGCCTCTGATTTGTTGTGATCTTCTAACACTTGAAAACCACAATTTGACTGTGAAGAACACCTAGGATATTGTCTAATGTGGGAGCATCTTAGAGCCGAAACCCATACGGGTTGGGCATGTTCCTATAAGGGACACACCTCTAGAGCAACAGTAGCATTGGTGGACTTGGGCACAAGTATCTTGAGGATTTTGGTGTAATTAGGGCAGGCCTACCCTAATAAGATACCTGACTCTCCACTCCCTGTCTTTCACCAGGAGAGCTCCAAGAAGTATGAGTGATAGCAGAGTTCGGTCCAACACCTATTGGTTTCTCAACAAATATAGGACCGAAAGGCTGGGAGGGGCCTAGGCTCCTGCTTGCACCATGTTCAATGGCCTATCTCTCCGCTGTCACTCAGACTCTGCCTGTAAGTGAATGATGAATAGAACTTCTTGTTCTTGACATCTTTGGGTTGTCCCTTGACCTACCTATGAAAACTGAGGAAAATTAAGGAAAGTAACTGAAAACTAATCATCTCTCACCAGATTCCTTATTGCATGCCTTCCCTAATAAAGAAGACAGTAAAATGCGTGTTCCATAGCTGGAAACTCATATAGTCTCTTCCATAATTGGAAAGGCGATTATAAGTTGGTAATTATTCCCCAGAATACCTGTAAATGGCTTCCCCTGACCAACAATGTCAGACAAAAGAACTCAAAATTATCAAAAGCATCTTGTGCTTCTAGTTCTCTGTTTAATTAACTTAGACAGTGGAGCTCAGATTGAGAGATCTTGGGTGTCCCAAAATTTTGAAAATATTGTACAATTACTGGGAATATTGAATATCTTCAGAATTAGATGGTCACTTTTCCAACACTGGATGTCCTCTGTTACTGACTGCTGGATGTCTAAGTTTGATGAACACTAGATGCTCCCCACTTTGACCTCCAAATTTCGGATGACCAATGGACTAAAGTAGAAGGTGGAATTGGACTTGCCATTGTGCAAATTTCTTTGTATTGGGAAGCAATTTTGATCCATAGACCAGCAAAAATACAAATACTTCAACCCTCAGATCATTTATAGTGGTTCGGAACTTGTCATACACAATGATTTTTTTGTGTAGATTCTGTTTATTCCCCAAAGGCCAAAGAATTGGTCCCCATGTTAGCTTTTCGATTGGATCACTAGCCTGCAGTGCATTGTGCATACAAAACTTGGTTGCAAAAGAATCTTGTTATATTTTGTAGGGAAGCATGTGATCAACTTGTTTATCCAGTACACACCTCATACGCCACAAGACGGAAGTTGGGAGGATACTGCTTATCGAGTGAGTGATTTAACGGCCACTTCATATGCGAGAGCAGTTTATGCTCTTTTAAGGCCTTGCTGCACTTTATTCTTCTGCTTTCAATTTAAAATCTTACCCTATTTTGTGTGATTTTGTGGAGTAATTCACTTAGATAAGCAGTCATTTGATAACTGAGAAATGATCATCGTAGGAATCATTTGCACAGAGATGTTTCAGCTTGATTGACAATTATGCCCCAGGCTTCAGTTCATCAATCATTGGCTATGATATGCTGGCTCCACCAGATCTTGAAAGGGAATTTGGGTTGACAGGTTTTTTTGCCAAAGCTCTAGATTAAGCCCCATCATCTGGCTGAAATAAACGGAAAATTGATGCTAGATATTAATCCTAATGGCATACATTCATATTGACTGCTTGAAAAGAAAGTTGATTAAGATATATATATATATATATCAAGGTTCAAAAATACGGAATGCGGTACGGTACGGATTCAAAGCTGTACGGCGAGGTGGGCGCATCAATCATCGACGATAATTTTGTTTAAATATATACAAAATATATAAAACTAAATGATCAAACTTAGTTTTAAAATAATAAAATCATACAAATAAAGTCTCACACATTAAAATCCAAATTTAAGTTTAGTCATACATCAAATCCAAAAATCCAATAACTTAAATAAATAGGCAATCTAATGTTCTTTCAATAAACCGTCATTCGTGTTTAATGGATGATAGTTAGGATCCCAATGTGATTCATCATCATTTTCATCTTCATCATCGGATAAGTCATTCAACTTCGAATCCTTTTCCGTTTCAATGACAATGCCCTTTCCTTTTCCTACATCAAAACAATTTGATGTAACATAGAATTATATATAAATTTACAATTCAATATATAGTAAGATCACTTCATATAATTATTGAACATTAGTAAACTTACGTGAATATCCAACTATTCCTCCTTCGTACTTCCACTTGGTTCATATGTAGAAGTATTATCAATACCATCTTCCCCAATTATCCACTCATCATCGGAAGGCACATCAATAGAAACTAAAGGGTCAATATCATCGGGCAAGTTTTGTTGTTTAATGAATTTTTCCCTCAACTTTCTATTATACATCACATACACCACTGAATTTAGTTTCTCTCATTCAACCGATTTCTTCTTTTAGAATGAATCTAAAGATAATAATTAAAATAAAATTAGTATGAAAAAATATTAAAATTCATATTAAATACTATATTAAATTATGACTATATTTTAAATTTTTAAATGCATATATATCCAATTAAATGCACTCTAGTTTCGTTTACAATCGGATGATGAGCAAGTAAGGCTTAAAACTCTCACCGCAAAAGATCTAAGTTCTGGGGTTTGATCTCCAAATTCAACCCACCAATCATCTATAATAATATCAAGTGAGACTTAACAATTCATGTACTAAGAAAATAGATAGATAATTAAAGAATACTTGAAAGAGAATTTCACATACCAGGCCGATATTTGTGCACGGTAGATTTTGCCAATTCAAAGCCAAATAACCCTTTCTTTTGTCTAAAATCTTTGATTTGTAGCAAGCTTCTCTCTCTCTCTAGAATTTGGTATGAGCTTCTCCATGCACATCAATAATCCCATCTTAATCTCTGCATGGTTAGACATGTTTTCTGAATATTGAAATCTAGGATTCAAAAAATAAGGGGCTGCATGTAAAGGGTGATGTAATTGAAAGTCCCATTTATGGTCAATGATCTTCCAAATCTCACTATAAGCTCCATATTCATCCCCTAAATTTTTAGCAATCTCCTCTTTAGCCGCATTTATTGCTCCATAAATAAATCCCATTCTAGGCATCTTATCTGAATCAGCTAATCTCAACACATTCACAAGAGGTCTAGTTGTCTTCAATGCATAAGGTATACCAGACCAAAAATTGTCATCCCTCATAATAATTTTTTTCACTTCCTTCCCCTCTGCCTTAGTCGCCCATGTACTTTCTCTCCACTCTTGTGAAGTTAACATCTGCTCCAAAGGCTCACGCAATTCATATAGGCTTTGCAATATTAAGTACGTGGTAGCAAACCTTGTAGGAGCAGGTCGAACCAAGTCCTTTTGAGTGAACTTTCTCATCAATGCCAATATCCATCCATGATTATAAAAAAATTGACTCACCTATTAAAACAATTTAATTAGTATATGAAAATAGTTACTATAAAATTATAAAACAAATTTATAATATATACAAGAATGAAACATACCTGCTTGGCTTTTCTCAGGGCCATTTTATGTTGGGGTAGTTCGCCAATTTTTTCAAGAATCAAATCTACACAATGTGCGGCACATGGCGTCCACCATAACTGTTTCCTCTTCTCCATTAACATTTTTTCAGCTTTTTTGTAGTTTGAGACATTATCAATTACCACTTGAACTACAAGATTCTCTCCAATTTCTTTAACCACATCATCCAATAATTTAAATATAAGCATTGCATCTTTCACTACATCGCTGACATCAATAGAACGTGAGAAATGTGCCATATGGAGCAAGAATATTGATCAGTTGCCTACCCCTCATCTTTCCATCCATCTGATAATATAGAAACTCCTGTTTGTTCCAATGTCTTTTTCACATCTTGCATTATATTTTTAGTATTCTCTTCCTCTTTTAAAATGTTTGTCTTCAATTCATAGCTGCTGGGCACTTTCAAACCAATTCCATATCGAGCAATTGCCCGACACATGCTAACAAATGATGGACTATCAACAACATTAAAAGCAATGGCATTGTCAAAGAAACGTCGGCCGATTTCCATACACACTTCATCACGTAATTCTTTTGCAGTAAGTCTTTTTTTTGTTCACTTCCACCTATGTTATTCATTTGCTCAACATCATCCCCCACAATTCCCAAAAATCTATCCATAAGCCCTTTGTTCACTTTTTGAGTTATACCATCACTAGTTGATTCTATTGTAGATTCACTATTTAATGTTGTGTTTTTATCAATTATCTCCTCCCTAACCATTTGATGCATTCTCTTTAACTTTCCCGATTCCTCAAAATTTTTCTGGTATAACTTTTGCACACTGGACAACATTTTCTCTTTTACCGGCCAAATGTTCTTTCAATCGAAATATTCCTCCTCTAATTTCTTTTTCACAAAAGATGCAACGAATATACTTATATCTTTTCTTTTTATTCAAATCCATTTCATTTCTATATTTCCATGCAGAATCTCTTCTTTGATTATTTGCCATATCTACATAATTGAAATTTAAAATTAAATCAAATTATTTAACTAAATTTATATAAAATTTTAAAAGCAGAATTTATATAAATTTATAAAAACAGAATATATAACTTAATTTATATAAAATTTTAAAAAGCTTAATTTATATAATTTGCTTTAAACAAAATTAAAATCAAATTATTAAACTGCTTACCTCAGATTGACGCAGGAGCAGGAGCCGAGGATGACGATGCTGGAGCAGGAGCTGACGACGACGATGTTGGAGCTGGCAACGATGCTGTAGCAGGAACCGGCGATGACGCTGTAGCAGGAGCCGGCGACAACGTTGTAGCAGGAGCCGGCGACAACGTTGTAGCAGGAGCTGACGATGACGCTAAAGCAGGAGCCGACAATGACACGCTAGACGACGATGCTGGAGCCGACGACGACATGTTGGACGACGACGCTGGAGCCGGTGACGACGTTAGATCAACGACGCCGGATAGGGCGACGCTGGATCGACTTCGACTCTTTAGTGCGAGGCGAGGCGATGTGATACGGATGGCTTAAAATTAGGTTAGGCTTTTAGAATTTTTTTTTTTAAACACGTCTGCCTGCGTCGTTGCGAGCGCCTCACCGCTGGTACGGGATGAGACGCCAAAACAGCCCGCCTCACCCGTATGAGGCGGTCGACGACTAGTACGGGTTTTGGTGTGCGGCCTCAACGCGGCTTGGCGCTGAGGTGGGCGAAGCCTCAGCCCGTATTTTCGAACCATGATATATATGTGTATTATATAGGCTTCTGTATAATACATATATACTTTATATTTAATATACATATATATCTACTGTCCGCTTTTCGGTATTGGTGAATGGCAGCCCCTGTGGTTTCTTTTCGAGTTCTCGCGGCCTTCGTTAGGGGGGATCCTTTGTCCCCGCTGCTTTTCCTTCTCGTTATGGAGGCTTTTAGCCGTTTGGTTGCTTCCGCTTCTGCTCTTGGGTTGCTTTCAGGGTTTTCTGTGGGATCTAGTGATGCCAGGCGTTTGGTGATCTCTCATTTGCTCTTTGCAGATGATACTCTGCTTTTTTGTGAGGCTGACCCTGAGCATCTTTTCCATTTGCGTGCCCTCCTTGTTTGGTTTGAGGCTCTTTCGGGGTTGCACATCAATTTGGGCAAGTCCGAGTTAGTGCCTGTTGGGGTGATGCCTCATTTGAGGGAAGTTGCGGCTATTCTTGGGTGCACTACTTCTAAGCTGCCTCTTACTTATTTAGGCCTGCCTTTGGGGGCTGCTTTCCAGTGTTCCTCTATTTGGCATCTGCTTATTGAGAAGATGGAACGTCGGCTGGTGGGGTGGAAGCGGATTTATCTTTCCAAGGGTGGTCGGCTTACTTTGATCAAGAGTACACTCTCCGGTTTGCCTACGTATTTTTTATCTCTTTTTCTCTATTCCTGCTGCGGTGGCCTCCCAAATTGAGCAGCTCCACCGGAATTTTCTCTGAGGTTCTACAGTGGTGGTGGCCCGCCCTCATTTGGTTCGGTGGGCATCTCTTTGTCGGCCCCTTGCTCAGGGTGGTCTCGCTATCAAGCGGATCCGTCGCTTTAACACGGCTCTTCTTGGTAAGTGGCTTTGGCGGTTCGGACTTGAGAGGACTGCCTTGTGGAGGCAAGTGGTTGCGGTGAAATTTGGTGCCCTGGAGGGGGGTTGGATGTCTCGGGTCCTATGTGGTTCTCATGGGGTGGGCTGTTGGAAGGTTATCCGTTCGCGTTGGGATTCCTTCTCTCAGTTGGTGGCTTTTGTTGTGGGGGATGGCTCCTCTATTCGGTTTTGGGATGATATTTGGTGTGGTCAGGTACCTTTGTGGGGGGCCTACCCGAAGTTGTACTGTCTTGCTTGTCGCAGGGATGGCTGTGTGGCTGATTTTCTATAGGCTCGAGGGGATTCCTTGCATTGGGAGGTGTCTTTTTTTGCGTCCGGCCTAGGATTGGGAGTTGGAATTTTTTTCCTCCTTCTTTGCTCTTTTGTATTCCAGTCGCCCCTCCCGGACCGCGCTGGACCGGTTGTGTTGGCGGCATGCTCCGACAGTTGGCTTTAGTATACAGTCCTTCTATTCTCTTCTCACCCCGGCCGCCCCTCCTTGCTTTCCGTGGAGGTTGGTCTGGAAGGTTCCGGTCCCTCCTCGGGTGAGTTTCTTTGTTTGGTCTGCAGTGCTTGGGAGGATCCTTACGGCAGACAACTTGTGCCGTCGTGGTATGGTGGTGGTTAGCCGTTGTTTCTTGTGTTAGGCGGCCGCTGAGTCTATTGATCACATTTTTCTTCATTGCCCGTTTGCCCGGGAGCTTTGGGACATGTTTCTTGGTTTGTTTGGGCTGCCTTGGGTGATGCCTCGCGGCGTGGTTGATTTGTTTTCTTGCTGGGCTGGTTGTGTGGGTCGCCGGTCGCCACTTTGGCATGTTATTCCTCATTGTATATTGTGGTGTCTTTGGCGCGAGCGGAATACTAGGCTGTTTGATAATCGTGTGCTTTGCGTGGTGGAGCTTAAAGCCTGTGTCTTGCATTCTCTTCTTGGGTGGCTCTCTGCCTCGGGTTCATGTTTTTTTTGTATTGTGGATGT
Source organism: Taxillus chinensis (assembly GCA_023512835.1). Classification (NCBI taxonomy): domain Eukaryota; kingdom Viridiplantae; phylum Streptophyta; class Magnoliopsida; order Santalales; family Loranthaceae; genus Taxillus; species Taxillus chinensis. The sequence continues at coordinate 29,850,786 of CM042092.1, read as the reverse complement.
TGTTGATGGGTGTTCCTTTTGAGCTGGGTGTTGCCCGTTTGTTGTTTCTTATTCTTTTGTTATTTCTCTCTTAGTGCATTTCTTGTGTACTTTGTTTTTAATATAGTTTCTTATTACTTATAAAAAAAAAATATATGTATTTAGATAAATATAGAAAGGGATAAGGGGAAGAGAGAAGATAAGAAAGCAGAATAATTTATTTCATTAATAAACTTTAAAATACATGTACAAACCTTTGTACCAACTTGATATAAACCTTTAAAATTTGAAAAGGAAAATACAACGTCGAGCAAGCATCCTTAAAATAAAATTTGAACTAACTTTGGAAGAGGAAAGAAAGAGGAGGGAGGCTTTGTAGGGAAGCTTTGTATGTGGAGGAGGGAGGAGCTTTGTAGTGAGGGAGGAGAGAGGAGCTTTGTATGTGGAGGGAGGAGCTTTGTATGGTCAATGGAACCATCGGGATGAACTTTCACAAAAGACCCATTGACAACCAACAACATGCTTATGAGCAGGCAATGAGGTGAGAACCCAAGTGTCATTGGTAATAAGAGCCTTCATCTCATCTTTCATGGTGCGGCACCACCCAGGATGAGCAAGAGCATTTGCAACACTGCAAGACATGACCATAGACGAAATGGAAGAAACAAAAGCAGAAAAAGATGGGGATAATCTAGCAGTGTTGAAAAAGTTAGACAGAGGATAATGAGAGTGTAAAAGACCAATATAGGAAACAAACAGATCAAGAGGGCGACCAACACAGGAGCGTGTAACTTTTCGTTGGGCAATAGGTAAATCAATGGTTGGTGTCGGACTAGAAGATGGGACTTCAATCGAGGGGGCAGGAGCCGCAGGGAGAGGAGTAGGAGGCCGATGCTAATACGTTTGCCCTGTAAACCTATCCAAAGGTGGAGAACTCCGGTCAGGTGAAGCAGACTCTTCTGAAAGAACTGGAGAAGCAGGATTGATGGGTGAGGAAGAAGAGTAATAGGACAGATCCTCATGAAAAGTGACATCACGAGAGACATAAAGGCGACCACGTGTGGGATCATAACATCGATACCCTTTCTGAGTATGAGAATAGCCAATGAAGACACATTTAATGGAACGTGCATCCAGCTTATCCCGATCAGGTCTAAGATGCTGCACAAAACATACACAACCAACCACATGAAGGGGAATAGAGAAAAGTGGGCTACTAGGATAAAGAATAGAATAGGGGATATGTTCATGAAGAACAGAAGAGGGAAGACGGTTAATCAAATAATATGCAGTAAGAACAACAAAACCTCACAGATATTTAGGCAGATGCATATGTAAAAGTAAACAATGAGCAATATCAAGCAGATGACGATTTTTCTGTTCTGCAACTCCATTTTATTCGGTATAAGGACTTGCATTATCAGATCATAAACACTTTACAGAAACTTGAAATTGAGTTTGAATTTCAAAATAGAATTGCTGAAAACAAGAAAACACTTCGGTTTGGTCTTTTATTAAATATAACTAGGTCATATGAGAATAATTATCGACAAAGGTAACAAAATACTTAAAACCAGAGAAAGCTGAAATGGGACACGGACCCTTTATGTCAGAATGAACCAAGGCAAAGGGTGTATCCACCTGATTTATGTGACGTGAAGGGAATGACACACGATGATGTTTACCTAACTCAGATGTGTCACGTGGAAGTGTTTTAACAGACACAGCAGATGGTGATATAGACTGGAGAGTACGGAGAGAAGGATGTCCTAGACAACAATGCAGCCGAAAAATTTCAGAAGAGTTCTTATAAAAAGAGTGCTCGGCAACCGTAGCAGTAGTAGCAGAGGAAAGAGCTCCATCAAAGTAATAGAGACCATTAGCTTCCGTGCCCAAACCAATTGTCCATTCAGTCTTTAGATCCTGAAAAACACAACTAGAGGACGAAAAAGTTATAGAACAATTAAGAGATTTAGTTAAGGAACTAACAGACATCAAGTTATACGGTGAGTGGTAAATGTAAAACGGAAGAAAGTGAAAGAGAAGGACTTAATTGAGTGGTTTCAGTGCCTGTGACAGAAGTTTGTGAACCATCAACAAAGATAACAGGGTGTGACAATGCAAGCAGTATAGATTGAAAATACGACAAGAGGGTAGAGTTACTAGTCATATGATGAGTGGCACCGGAGTCTATGACCTAGACATCATATGTGTAAGAAAGCAAACAGGAAGAACTACCTGAAGGTAGAAATGCCAAAGTAGTAGTGGTCGCAGAAGCCTTAGTCATTTGGGCAGCACCTGCCAAAGAATCATAAGCAGCACGTGATAGTGTGACATATCCAACAAAAGAAGGTGTGGACTCTGTAGAAACCTCCATAGCAGGGGTTGACTCATGAACTCCAACATATGCTATATATGCTGGGCGAAGCTCTGGATGAAGAGTATAACAATAAGACTTTGTATGTTCAGCTTTCTTACAATGTGTACAGAAACGTTGTGTTCGACCACCAGGTGGAACATAAGTACCACGGGGGATTTCGCCCATATCACAACCTCTATGACCTCGTGTTCCACGGCCTCAACCACATTGGACCCCGAGACATGTGTCACCAGAGCAGATGACTCAGAGGGAACTGAAATAGTGAGTGAAGGCTTCGTTTCAGTAGTGTAGCGGAGAACACGGGAGAAAACCTCATCAATAAAAGGAAGAGACTGTTCACAGATAACCTGATGCCGAAGATTTGCATGAGAAGGTCACAAACATTTGAGGAATAGCATAACAAGGAAGAGACTGTTCACAGATAACCTGTTCAACTATTTTTGGAAGATTAAGATCAGCAATATGAAGACAAGGAATAGTTTCAACTTGAGTTTTTATTTATTTAATAATGTTAGTATGATGTTCATCTTTCCATGGAAGTGGATTCCTTTTTAGCCTGTCACGAAGTGGTTTTGCAATGCAAATAATATTTGGACAAAAATCTAAAATATAATCTAAACTACCTAAAAATCTTTAAAGCTGAGTTTTGTCTAATATTTTATTAGGAAATTTTTGAGCAAAGAGTTCTTTCTATTGGTGTAATCATCTCATTTGAAATATAATTGTTGGATCCCATTTTGACTAGGCCAGATCACAGCCCAGAAATCCAAAATTGAAAGTCATTTCTAAGGGATCTCAAAATGTCCCAAGGTCAACACCAAAGGATAGAGGACGAAATTTGGAAACCAACGCACTTGACCGTACCCAAATCCGACTTGAAACGAAGAAGTTATGACGAAAATATTTTTGGGCATGAAAGGAAAGGTCAAACGTGCGGAAAGATGGTCAATGCCCTCGGTCAAACCGACTGAAAATGTGATTGCGAAAATCCCCAGAAACAATTTAGGCGAATTTATGGCCACTGCCTCGAAGACTCGTAGTCCAAGCCTGCACTTGCAGCACTCACTTGAAGACTCGTAGTCAAAGACTCACAGCCCAAGCCTACACTCGCAACACTTACATTCGAAGCCTCGCAGCAGTCATCCTCGAAGACTCGCAGCGCTCAGCCCCGAAGACTCGTAGCAGGCAGCCTCGCAGACTCGCAGCACTTACATTCGAAGCCTCGCAGGTAGCCTCGAAGACTCGCAGCAGTCAACCTCGAAGACTCGCAGCGCTCAGCCTCGAAGCCTCGCAGCGCTCAGCCCCGAAGACTCGTAGCAGGCAGCCTCGCAGACTCGCAGCACTTACATTCGAAGCCTCGCAGGTAGCCTCGAAGACTCGCAACAGTCAACCGCGAAGACTCGCAGCAGTTAGCCTCGAAGCCTTGCAGTCAGCCTCGAAGCCTCGTAGTTAACGCCTTGTAGCCAGACCTGCTCCCATAGCGCTCAGCCTCGAAGCCTCGCAGCGCTCAGCCCCGAAGACTCATAGCAGGCAGCCTCGCAGACTCGCAGCACTCACACTCGAAGTCTTGTAGCTCAGCCAGCCTCGTAGTCAAAGCCTCGAAACTCGCAGACCCGCAGCCTCGAAGCTCGCAGACCCGTTGCCTTGAAGCTCGCAGACTCGTAGCCTTGAAGCTCCCCGACCCGCATCCTCGAAGCTCGCAGACTTGTAGCCTCGAAGCTCGCAGACCCGCAGCCTCGAAGCTCGCAGACTCGTAGCCTCGAAGCTCGCAGACCTGCATCCTCGAAGCTCACAGGCTCGTAGCCTCGAAGCTCGCAGACTTGTAGCCTCGAAGCTCGTAGACCCGCAGCCTCGAAGCTCGCAGACTCGTAGCCTAGAAGCTCGCAGACCCGTATCCTCGAAGCTCACAGACTCATAGCCTCGAAGCTCGTAGCCCCACAGCCTCGAAGCTCACAGACTCATAGCCTCGACGCTCACAGCCTCGAAGCTCGTAGTTGCAGTCTCGTAGTCTTGCCTCGTAGACCAGGCTTCGACCCTTCGACACGGCTTCGACCCTTCAGCCCTTCGATGCGGCTACAACCCTTTGATACGACTTCGACCCTTTGAACCTTCGACGCGGCTTTGACCCTTCAACCCTTCGATGCGGCTACAACCCTTTGACACGGCTTCGACCCTTCGACCCTTCGATGCGGCTACAACCCTTTGACCCGGCTTCGGCCCTTCGAACCTTCGACGCGGCTTCGGCCTTCCGAACCTTCGACGTGGCTTCGACCCTTCGACCCTTCAACGCGGCTACAACCCTACATGGCAGCTTCGACCCTGCGACCTTCGAGGCAGCCTCCAGCCTTCAACCTTGCGATCTGCAAACCCCAGAACAACACCGTTTTTGCTTCCCTTTTAAGTGCACAGTAAAGCGGGCGCTGTGTCTCTCAGAATTAATTCTAACGGCTCAGAACACATGTTTAATACCTGGGAACTCGTTTCAACCTCGTAAATGCATATGCCGTTCTTGAAACTTGCTGTCAACGCATGGGAACTCCAAAGAACACATCATTTAATTTGCCAAGTTCCAAGTTGGGCGGCTGTTCCCTCTCCAAATTCTATAAAAGGGAGGCGTCACCCATTTCAAAGGGGATCCCTGGCTATTGGAGACGAACGCCTAGCAAGAGAGAAAATTTGAGGAAGAAGAGGGGACTGATATTTCTTGGAGACTAACAACATAGAGACTTTGGGGGGCTGGAACTGAAGAAGACGTCCTCCTCCACCTTGCTGGATTTGGTCTCCACGTCCATCAAGCAGTCAAAGAAGAGTGAAGCTAGCAGGGACATCAAGCTTGATTTCCAGGTTTTATTCCCCTCTTATCTTACATTCATCATCATCTTTACACCAAAATCTCACCTTTTTATTCAAAAATACAACAAAACGTTTTCAAAGGCCCGGTGGCCGTGGGATTGAGCCTTTGGTGCTCATATCCTCGCCACTTGGCCAACATTGAGTCTGGGAGTGAATCTGAGCTTCACAGTATGCTCTTCACGACATCAAACTCTACTTTTTCGTTTTAACATAAAACCTCAAATTCTCTTTAAAACAAACCTAGGCCCTTGTGACTGCGGGATCAAGCCCTATTGCTTATGTCTCCATCATCCGGCCAACATCAATTGTAGCAATGAATCTGAGCTCCATGCTATGCTCTTCATACTACGGGCTTTCTTTCTGTTTTCCGAGATAAAACAAAAAGAATAACATTTTTCTCCTAAATAAAACCATCATAGTTTTTACAATGAAATAAAAGAAAGAAAAGGAAAGTTAAAATAAGCAAGCACCCATGGACAAAGACTAGGTACCAATTTTGGGCGTTGTAGGGGTGCAAGAGCTTTTCTTCCTTCCCCACACGTAACCGACTCCCGAACCTATTATCTGGAAACCGTAGACCCTCCTAGGTGGCCAAACACACCTTTATTTTTGTTTGGTGGCGACTCTGTTTCTTCTATCTCTCTTTTGGTTTTGTATGAGCTATGACAATGATGGCTCAATGACCAAATTTCCATCCAAAGGAGTAATCTCAAGCAGTCACGAGCCCGGACGACACCGGGTGATGACAGCTGGCGATTCTGCTGGGGATTTTGAGAGAGTCTAGCCATGGTCTTTTGTTTTTGGAATGCTTGCTTGTTTATTTTCCTTTCTGTCTTCTTCATTTTTGTATAAACTGCATTGCTTGTGCATACATGCATTTCTCTCTCCCTCTAAACCTATATCCGGGTTTTCTACTTTTACCTAGGATTAGCGAGGTTCAATAAGGATGTCCCATGGGTTCTATCTCACGTAAGGTGCCTGAACTCCTCATCTAAGCGGGGTCCTTTTGGAGGGCTCCCTCCGTTAATGCCTCCAGGGGAACGGAGTTTCTCTCAGGAGATAGTTTGGGAACCAACGAATAAGATAGGTGTATATGTAGATGCCCATCCGGGGTTTTGACCCTTCATGTGTGTGCTTTAACGTTGTTATGACCGTGGTTGCACCTTGTTTGCTAACTCATGCACTTTTATCACATTTCGCTTTGATTTGCCCTAACCCTCACCCATTTTGCTTGATGCATATCATGACATCCCATGCATACATATAGGAACATGGCAAGTTTTGGGAACCTTTTGAGGGGCGCCAGGGACCCTGAGGACGTGGAAGAAGTGGAGCGCGCCTCAATTTAGATCCAGCAAGTTTTAGGAGACTTCTCACCGAAGACGTACTCTGTGGCCGATCAGATCATCATGGACACTTGGATCGAACTCCCCAAAGACCTCCAAGCTACATGGAGTGACTGGCCTAACGCGAGACGCATAGCTTACACCCAACAGTTTGGTGATCTCCTGCTCCTGTCACAACTCCCTGTTGATGATAATATGATCAAGGCAGCGATCCACTTCTGGGACCCGAGACGGAGGTGCTTCACCTAGTATACATGGGTGATGTTCCTAAAATCAAAGGATCAAACCTTTGAACATCATGTAGATCTCTTCAACTGGTTAAGCAATTCATAAGGACTGAGCATTAAATGCATCAGGAATGATCATGGTACGGAATTCGATTTTAATGACATCGACCTGGTGCCAACTTTGGAGAAATATCAAAGAATCCTCCGCATCCCCTTTGAAGAGGGCGACTTTGTTTTTCAACCCAACCCACAGAAATCTTGCAGACGGGGGTTAGCACATTTCATGGGTTTCAAATGCTTGGGCAAGGAGAAAAAGATCATCGACCCCGTGATCACAGTGGACGGCAAAGAAATCATCCCATGGGAGTTTATCAAAAGCCAGCTAGAAGGTGCAAGTGAAGACAAGACCCACTCACTCCTCACCCTTGCTATTTACGGGTTGGTGGTCTTTCCATGGGTGACCGGTTATATTGATGGGACCGTTTTCGAGCTAGTGGCACAAGTGATTGGTGGTGCTGACCCTATTCCGGCCATACTCGCCGAAACCATCAGATCTCTATCATTTATCCAGACTACAGGAGGTGGTCGCTTCATAGGGTGCCTCCCTCTCTTGTGCACATGGCTCAAAAGCCATCTCCACTGTGTTACCCCGCGATTCAGGGCTGTTTACTCATGGCCCCCTACCGTCATACTAGACATTCTAAGAAGTTCGTGGCTCTTACCCAATAATCTCAATCAATGGAGAAGGCTGCTGAATCGCCTGAGTGAGGCAAATGTTGTCTGGATGGCACCCTGGATGCCAAGAGAACATATGACCTATAGTTGCGGAAGGTACAATTGGGTCCCACTCCTTGGACCATGGGGCGGGACTGCCTATGCCCCTCTTCAAGTGGCAAGGCAGCTGGGAAATAACCAAATTGTCCCAATTCTCTACGGAATGGAAAGATGTGATATTAACCATGGCACAGGAAGAGCTGAGTCAGTCGTCGATCGGATGTTCAACGCCGCGTTACAGCCTAGGAAGATCGGTTTCCTTTCTTATTACCCCGACATTGTTCCATCCTATGTGTTTTGGCGGGAGAAACTAGAAGTTGAGCACCTCTTGCAGCAACAAGATCTTGTCGGTACTCTTTCGACCATGGAGAGGAAAGGAGAGCCTAGTAATGTATCAAGCTCATCAAGAAAATGAGGGCATTAAGCGGGGTCACCCCTCTGAAGGAACCCAAAGCTTGTCTTGCATCACATAGTTGCATTTATATTTAAATAACTCGTTCATGTACGGTTTTGTCCTATTTACATCAATAAAATTCGTTCTTGTCTGTTTCCCATCTCATATGCATAAGCCTTAACATTCATTATAGGAAGCATGGCAAGCTTTGATCATTTCCTAGCTAACTCCGAAGACAAGGAAGACATGACAGAGGTCACACATGCAGCTTCAGCAATTGAACAACACTTTGGAGACTTTTCAGGAGAAAGTGCCGAGCAAACCATACTGGCCCCTGAAGTCCAGATGCGTGTCCAAACGGCCCACCGGGAGGAACTTGACGATATATGGACACGATGGCCTTTCCACATACAGGCTGCCTATATTAAAGAATACAGGGACTTGTTACATCTAACACGAGTACTTGTTGACGAGCCTATGTTAAAGGCGGCAGACATTTCGGGATCCAAGGCGGAGGTGCTTCGCTTTCAACAAACAGGATTTGACTCCTACTGTGGAGGAGTATCAAGCCCTTTTGGGACGACCAATCAACGGAGGTTTGGAAGTCTTTCTACCAACCATACAAGTTTCTTGCCTACAGACTCTATCACAGTTCTTGGGAATGACGGAAGATGAGGTAGCCCAGATTGTGCACTGCAGGGATAGACTCGAGGTCATCCCATGGCCCGTGATCCGAGACAAAATATCTCGAGCATCGGGCATGGAACTCTACTCTTTATTCACACTAGCCATATATGGATTAATTGTATTTCCTAAATTCTTGGGTTACATTGACGGAGTTGTATGTGAACTTGTGATACAAACATTAGGAGGGGCCAATCCCGCTCCTGCAATCCTTGCTGAGACAGTTAGATCACTATCACACGTGCGAATCTCGGGACAAGGTCGTTTCAAAGGATGCCTCCCACTCCTCTGCGCGTGGTTGAAAAGTCACTTCCCATACAAGGACGCCCTACTCGAGGAGGTGGCGGTATTTCCACATAGCGCATTATCTGAATTCATTCTAAAAGAATGGGAATTACCTGAAACAGAAGAGGATTGGATCAATGAGCTGCAAACCTTAACTGAGGATAAGTTGTATGGAATGCTTCATGGATGCCCAAAGTCGACATAGTTTATAGTTGCGGACCATATAATTGGGTCCCATTACTCGGTCCATGGGGAGCTACCGTGTACGCCCCTCTCTAGGCAGGAAGACAACTCAGGGGTCATCAGATCATTCCTGTGCTACATGAAATGGAAACCTTTGACTTCACCTACATTGGTCTAGAGGCTTGAAGCAAGGCTTTCCAGGGGTATCTAGCCTGGCAAACACCTCGGAAAGTCAGCGGTAGTTCTTACTACCCTGAAGTTCATCCTTCATTCCCTCCATGGCGGCAACAGTACATTGCTTATGCAGAAGCCCACCAAGATCCAAGACCGCTGCTCCTTCAAAAGGAAAATGAACTCAAGAACTTGGAACAGAAAATTCAAGAGCAGGAAGTGATCATCGGAAAGCTTGGCGAAAGGATCCACCAATTGGAAGAGTGGTCCGGAATCGGAAATTAGCTTGAGATGATCAAGGCTTGTTCCAATTCATCTAGTAGCATATGCATTAAGGCTATCCTTGTTGTACCCCAGTCTTCTTTCTATTGATAATGTACTCAGTTCCAAATCAATAAAGTGTTTTTTCCGTTTTCATCATTGGCCATTCATTACATACACTCTTGCATTCATGACAAAGGCAAGAATTCAAAAGAAGAGAAAAGCTTAACGGATCAACATTTCCAGATCAAACAAGATTGGACATTCCTATAATTTGAGATCACCCCGTAATCAAGCACCTTCAGGGCTTGGGAGACCACACAGAGGACCGACTTCAGGGCTCGAACAAGCTCAGCAAGAGATGGGGAGCAGTCTCCACGAGGTTCAGTTTCAGTTGAAAACCATGATGGACCTACTGACCAAAGTGACGACTGCAAGGGAATCAGCCCCAGCAGGAGGGGTGGCTAATCAGGGACGAACGCAGAACCCACCACAAGAGTTTGTACAAGTTCAAGCAGATTCCCAGACCTATGCGCCACCGAGTGTGGTTCCGGGAAGTTCTCGCCAAGTTCCGACTACGCCGACAAATGTAGGAACACCAATCTCAGAAAACCTAATGGGAGCAAGGGACTTACCTGCTCCCAAGGAAACCAACCAACAACCAAGCTGGAAGCAAATAGAAGCAAGGTTAAAGGCTGTTGAAGGGGCAGAAAGTTATGGGATGACTAATGCCTATGATTTATGCTTAGTACTTGGAGTAGTGCTACCTCCAAAATTCAAAATGCCGGATTTCGAAAAATTCAATGGTACCCAATGCCCGAAGACCCATTTGACGATTTATTGTCGCAAGTTAGCCGCACACACCAACAATGACAAACTACTAATACACTGCTTCCAAGAAAGCTTAACTGGCGGGCCATTACGATGGTACATTCAGTTAGAAGGCAGTCGTACTCGTACTTGGAATGACTTAGCCACAACCTTCTTAGCGCAATACAAACATGTGACAGAACTAGCACTAAACAGATTGGCGTTGCAGTCATTCGAGAAAGCTGACAAAGAAAGTTTCAAGACTTACGCTCGAAGATGGAGAGAAGCAGCTATGGACGTTCAACCCCCACTAACTGAATGAGAGCTCACCACCCTTTTCATCAGTACACTAAAGGGTGTTTACTATGAAGAACTGGTTGGGAATGTATCAAATAGCTTCGCCGACTTAGTTGCCTCAGGAGAGAGAATTGAGGGCGGTATCAGGGAAGGCAGGCTTGGTGGGAACAAAACCGAGACTCCTAGAAGGCCCACGCCACCCAATCGCAAGAAAGAAGAAGAAGCACAAGCAGTCTGGCAACCTAAGCTCGACTTTACGTCCTCTGGGGCACAATCGGGACAGTGTATCATGCCAGGAGGCGGGCAGCCCATGGCATCTTATGTGACATCAGCCCCGCCACCACAATTCCAGCAATATCATCCACAAGGAGGAAGCCTGCACACGCCTTAGCCAAGCCAACCTCAGCTAGCCCGGCCTCAACCCGAGTGACAAACAAGATTTTTAGCCTCTCTTAAAGAGCTAGCTAATGTCGTTAAATCTCTCTTCAAAATAATAAATTCCCTAAGTTTGCATTAAAAGAATAGCAGCAAGAAAGGGGTCGAACCCACAGGGATTAACCTAGTTCTCTAGTTCTCAAATCAAATCACCCAATTACTCTTGTTCTATAAAATGTCTTGGCAAAAAGTTTTCTTTTTTAAACTAAAGATCTAATTTTTATGTGGTTTTCTGAATAAACAAAGAAAGTAAACTGATTTTAGGATTAAGATTCAAGGATTAAAAGCATCTAGGGTCACAATTTCACCTCCCTATGTTATCTCTACTGGTTCATGATATTAGGGTTGTCGATTGAAAACATGCTAAACATAAGCCAAGGACAACAAATGGTCATTGAGGTCCTTTTAAGAGTTGTATGCCAGAATGGTCATCTAAACACACAAACATGCAAAGCCAATAAATCATACTTGCAAAAGGATAATGATCACACCAATTACAAATAAGTTATGAATCTCAATCCGCCCCAGACTAGGGCTAAGAATACCAAGGTGTACATCCAAAGATAGAATTAAGAACAGATTCATAAAACATGCAAAACTCAATCATCTAAACCCAATATTCATAAACACAGCAAAACAACAAGGGGGCTACATTGCTCCCCTAGATTAAAAGAACTACTCACGCATGATTACAAGCAAACACAAAGCAGAAAAGCTCAACATCTTCTTCTTGATCACGCGCACAGCAAAGCTTCAAATCCAGGCTCCAAAATCTGCGACGGCTGCTGCGACGGCTGCTCTCCTAGGTCAAGGAGCACCTCCAAGTCGTGGAGCCTCTCTCTCTCTCTAAAAACGTGTAGGGGGGTTAGGCATAGCTAGCAGAGGCGTGGAGGCTTGTATTTATAGAGTTTGGATGGGCTTTGAGGTGTGTAACCTAGCCCATCTATCAAAACGGCGTAGTTTTGATAAGTGACACTCGAAACATTAAAAACTCTATCTTCCATCCACAATTTGGACTTGGGCCTTCAGGAACAAATGATCAGCATGGAAAAACGATTGGATCGGTCCAAAAATATCTCTGCACGCCAATTTGCATGTGATATGGTGAATTCACGTGCACCTCCAAATCAGCTCAAACTTCTCCCCAAGCTTCCTTGCATCATGTAGAGGCCTGAGAGGCAAAAATAGGCTTGCACGTGAATTGGGTGAATTCACGTGCAGATCCAAATCAGCTCCAAATGCTCTGAAATTTCTGTGGCAGGTAGAAGACATCATTCCAAGCAACTTTTCTTCTTGCACGCCAATTGTTCGAGGCCATCTACTATGTCAAAAGTGAGGTCCAAAATCTGCTAAAACAGCTTTAAAAGCACATGTATTTGCAACTAGCATCTTCCTAGGGGTTAGAGCAAATATATATGATATATGAGGCAATAAGGCTCTAATCATGCTCTTAAACATCCTAAATAAACACTAGAATAACGGCATAAAATGCACGTTATCAAATACACCACACTTGAACCATTGCTTGTCCTCAAACAAAAACATACAAGCATGCAAAAATAAAATAAACATGCAGTCAAACGGAAGAAAATAAAATAACAATCAAGGAGAATCATGGTTTCCTAAGTATGCAACTCTATCATGATGAAATGGGAATTTAAGCATCAAAATGAGTCATAGCTTAGTTCATTCATGTCCATATCCCTAGTCCAACAACCATGCAATATCACCACTTAAATTTCAGATATGAGCAAGCAATCCATGATAAAATAGCACCTAGTTTCCCTTTAAGTTCTTACCAAGGATAAGCAGCCTCACTCAATTATAATAATTCTCAAGCCCAATACCTATCAATGAATAATGGATGGAAAACTCTATCTCTACACTCACCATCAGCTATTGATTAAGTACTTGCCAAGCAATCATGAGAGTTCCCTATTGTGCTCATCAAAGAAAACACACTCTCTATTCTACTTTATTTGAACTCACACTCTAGTCTAAACTCAATAAACTCACACTCTAGTCTACTAACTGAATAAACAAAACATGAGCTAAAGAATTTAGCTCAACACTCTTAAAACAAAACACAATTCAGCCAACGTGGCTTCACAAATAAATAATCACACATAAACATCAGGCCAGTGTGGCTTTTATTCTGAATCTTTCTCTTTCTTTCTTTTTTTTTTTTTTTTAGTAATAACCTTACAAGGTTGCATTTTATGCTCTCCCTTGATGGATTATTCACTCTTTTTTTTTTACTCACATAACACATAAATAAGACTGATTTTTCTAATGCAAATCCCTTGCCATTTTGCTACATAAGGAGAGACAAAATAATTCATTGATTCTCACATCCCATTTTCCAATTAAGTGATGGCTTTTTCACATTCTATATCACAGCCTTTTCCAATAATATCTCAAAATAAAGAAAAGGATGCAAAGACATTGACTTAGAGGTCTTGCATCCTAACTAAACACCAAACACTGAGCACTAATAAGTAATCACATGCTTACTTGACTCCTACCATTAAATAACCAATGTTGAATGCAAGATGAGTAGCAAATCAAACTATTACCCATACCCTAAATGTCACTCAAGGGCTAAAAAGAAGCTGTTCTCATTTTGCATTTCTTTTTCACTCAACTTTAAGGGTTACTTAGGTCTATCATAGCATTTCATGCTCAGCTAATATTCAAAACTCAGCTCCAAAAACATGGTGATATCATTCAAGAGATATAGACACGACTAAACCAATTCAGAGCACATTTTAACTACTTTAAAACCCTTATCACAACATGATACTAATGTGGCATAAAAATTAAATTTTAAGCCAAAATTGCATACTTAATATCCATGTCTCCACAAATAAATCATTCAAGCAAACAACTCAAACAATCATGCAACTAAAAACATTTTTTTTTTTTTAAAATAAAATATGCAATCACAACATAAAAGACAAGCAAGTGGCTCAAGTAACTCCCTATACACCACACTTAAAATATGCTATGTCCTCATGGCATAAAATAGGGAGTAGGAAAAACAGTTACCCCTGATTTGGCAAGCTATAATAGTAGATGACATTGGCCACCATTCGTCGCACCTGAGCCACAAAGTCAACCAACGTCTCGCCGCGCACTTCCCAAGTTTCCTTCCCTTGCAGAATAGCCATCATGTAGTAGCAAACAAAGATCCCACAATTTGAATTGGTCAGTCTTGAGGGATTTCCATTTCGTTGAGGTGAATAAGCGGAAGCTTGTCCTGTAACAATCCTTCTTTCTTCATTGCATCCTTGATTCGTTTGATGAGCCCATGAACAAGCCGTCTCTTTCTTCTGCTGAACCCTTCATTTTGGCTTGGATCATACAAGACCGCATGCCCCTGCGATCAAATCCACTCGCACCAAGACATAATGACGTTCAATATGCACCTGGGATCGGCACCTCGTGCATACCATGCCAAGGACGGTGCCCTTCATTCTGCCCATTGATACGCTGGCGCCACACACTTTCGGACAAAGGTTGGTCGTAAAGTTCGCACAAGATAATGGATGTATACCTGGGATAATGGGTAATTCTGAGGCTCGGCCTCCACAACAAAACGCATAGTTCTCGCAAAACAAGTCCACCTCATCCGAATATAGATATTCATCGCCTAAAATCCTTTGAAGGACAAACGAGGTGAAGAGGTCCATGTCCCTTGCAAATCGAGCCTTTAACACCTGAGAATTAATGAAGTCTTCAAATGCTGCTTGACTCTCAGCAGATGATATGGCTGGATCAATGATTAAATAGATAGGAGGGCCAAGAAGGTCTTCAGGTTCGGCAGGCATGTATGTACCCCAAGAGACAGGATGTATAACAGGCACAATAGCCTGAGAATATGCAGGATCAGTAAAAGGCTGGAAGGGTGTATACCCTTCGCTGGCGCCGCTCCTCCGGGGTGATAGTAAGATGGCCGAGGTGAAGGTTCTGGTTGAGGTGGATCTGCCCGGGCCGGATAAGCATCTTCGGGGGGATGGAGAGGGTTCTTCATCAGGATATCTCCACTATAGGAGAACGTTTTGATGCTTTCCTCTTGCTCAAAGCCTTCCAGATTTTGCCTAGGAGGCCTTTGACTTCTTTATTGTCCTTCCTCGGGGCTTCCACCTCGCGCCGGGTTCCGGCATTGGCCTCCCTGAGCCGCTGTGTTTCTTGCCTCCAAGCTTCGATAGATGCAGCAGGAGGAGCTTCGGGGCCTCCCATGCTCTAGGTGATGCATGAGCGGCTACATCCGGGGCCTCCCATGCTCTGGTTCTAGGTTGTGAAGTAGCTTGTTGGTCTCCAGAGATGAGTGCCATTAATTCTTCAAATTGGGCATTAGTGATGTGCCCATTAGTGATTGCCCAATTGATGACCTCCACTTCGCTCACCACCTGCCCACTAATGCCTTGAAAGAAATTGAAAATGTCTTCTTTGTGTACATTAAACTGCATGTACATGGCAGTGAGTCTGTATAGAGTCTGCTTCCTTTGATCCAAATGAGGAGAGGTCTCCCTTGCAAAGTCCGTGGATCGCTCCACATGAACACTGTGCCTAGCGGGCTGTGATGGAGGAGGAACATTGGTTGCCCAATGACCTCGGGTATCGACCCCTAAACCTCCTTGACTTGCAATACTCTTAACACCCAGTGAGAAGGAAAAGTAATGCTCTCCATGGAGGAAAATTGCAAAGCAGGCATGCTTTGAAATATCACACACAAAATTCTGCCATTTATCTGCTTGGATGAGTTTTTCTTTCACCATTTAAAAATGGTAGTGGCCCAATCCACATTTAGCATATGATCAATGCTATACATGAACTCCAGGTGTGGCTTAGGCACACTATTTAGCCCACTGGTCTGAATAAATAAGCATTTCCCTACCAGGTAAGCTAGGCATCTAAATTTTCCAACAAAACCATTCTTGGTATACTGCCTTCGACTTTGAAATTTTCTAGCATAGTTACATGCGCAGTACCAAATTCTCCTAGGCTTAGCCGAGGGAAGCTATTGCGGGTTCAGGGAGGTTAAAGCAATGTCTAATAATTTCGGGGGTAATCCCGACATAAACCCCTTGTACAACCCCTATCAGTTCATCCTCACTCCCAGGAGACAGATGCATAGAAGTCTTGTAAGGCGAGAATAGGAAATAGCTGGTCTGGCCGATACTAACCTTTGTAATCCCGAGTTTGAATTTTAACAGCCACCTCTCTAGCCCAACCCACCTCAAGCCTCCAAAGCTTGCATATCAAGAGCATGCCCCAAGAGTATCTCCTCCTCGCCTTGGCTATCAGCACTAGGTGAGTGCACCTCCTCCTGGCCGGTCCTCCTCGTGCGCACCATCTTTGGAATGAGAAAATAAGAACAAGAGCAGAAAACTGAAGAGCAAGAGAGCAAAAGGGCAGAGTTTCTCTAATACTCAGATCTGGAGTGATTTTGGTGTGGAAGCCTTTGAAGATGGCCTCCCTTTATATAGCGTGCAGAAGGCAAGATGCTCCAATTGGCGTGATACACATGCCCCTAACTTTTCAGAGTGTTCTGACCAAAATACCCTCTGCACGTGAATTGGCTGAATTGGCGTGCAGGTCAGAATCGTCCCAAACTTTGGTGGTCGGTCCATCTTGAGCTGGCAAGCAATAGTCCTTTCTGCACGTGAATTGTTTGAAGCTTCTAGGAGGGATAAAATCGGTATTTTACATTTTTGGGCCTCCATATGACAGCTACCAATTCGCGTGCAAGAGTAAACGTGATTCACATGGTCTTCATCTACCATTCCAGAAAGTTACGACTCAAAAGGAGGTGCACGTGAATTGGGCAATTCACGTGCAAATTCACGTTCAGGCCCAAACTGGCCCAAATTTCTCCACTGAGTTGCTTATGCATTATGGACCATCTTTAAGTCTTGCACGTGAATTGTTTGAGCCCATCTTCAAGCACTTTTGGGCTTCACTTGCTCCTTGCTCCTTGACTTTGACTTTAAAAATAATTCCACAAGTTCATGTCTCAATAATTTGCTCATCCTGTACATGATTAGCTAAGAAAGGAACAAAGTCTCCTGCACAATGGTTAGCTTGCAAACAATTTATTGAATAAAATAAATAAAAGAAAATAACATAAAATAAAACACAGCAATAAACATTGGGTTGCCTCCCAACCAGCGCTTTATTTAAAGTCTGTAGCTAGACTTTCGATTATGATCGGGTAATGGTGAAAGAGAGGGAGTCAACTATCTCCCTCTCGGTTGAATCAAAGTATGGTTTGACCTATTGCCATTCACCCAAAATTTCTTGCCATCTACGACTTGGAGCTCAAAGCTTCCATATGGCTTCTTATCAACTATCACAAAAGGTCCCATCCACTTGGACCTTAATTTGCCAGGAAATAACCTCAACCTTGTGTTAAATAGAAGAACTTTCTGTCCTAAGGTTAAAGGTTCATTGTTGAGTTGCCTATCATGCCATTTCTTAGTTCTTTCTTTGTAGAATTTAGCACTATCATAGGCATCCAATCTAAGCTCATCTAACTCAATTAATTGAGTCATCCTAAGCTCCTTGATCTCTTGTGGGTTAAAATTTAACTTCTTCAAGGCCCAATGAGCCTTGTGTTCTAGTTCCACAGGCAAGTGACATGCCTTACCATATAGAATACGGTAAGGTGACATCCCAATGGGAGTTTTGTAAGCTGTCCTATATGCCCATAAGGCTTCATCAAGCCTTTGAGACCAATCTTTCCTATTGGCTCCAACAGTTTTCTCTAAAATGGCCTTAATCTCCCTGTTGGACACTTCTGCTTGTCCATTAGCTTGTGGGTGGTAAGCTAAAGACTTCCTATGAGTGACACCATACTTGTTCAACAATTTGTCAAACAATTTGTTGCAGATATGACTACCCTCATCACTGATTATAGCCCTTGGTGTCCCAAAACGGCTAAAGATGTTCCTAGTAAGGAAGTGAGTCACAACCCTAGCATCATTCACTCTAGTAGGAATAGCTTCTACCCACTTAGACACATAATCCACAGCAAGCAAAATGTATGAATACCCATCAGAATTGGGGAATGGCCCTATGAAGTCAATGCCCCAAATGTCAAAAATTTCAACTGGAAGGATTCCAGTTAATGGCATCTCATTTTTCCTAGATAGACCACCTACCCTTTGACATTTATCACACTTTTTGATGTAGACATAGGTGTCTTTCACCATGTGAGGCCAATAAAAGCCACACTGCATGATCTTAGCCACAGTTCTTTGCACCCCAAAGTGGCCCCCATAATGTGATGCATGACAATGATGAATTATGTCATCTACCTCCTCCTCAAGGACACACTTTCTAATGATTTGGTCTGGACACCTCCTATAAAGAATTGGGTCTTCCCCAAGTAAAGTGCAGCGATGCTGGTGGTAGTCTAACTGCTTGGGTATGAACCCAGTGGCTAAATAATTTGCTATGTCAGCAAACCAAGGAAGATGATGCACCTCAAACAACTTCTCATCAGGAAAGTCATCTACAATGGGTAGAGACTTAGGTGCATTCTCCACACGGGAGAGGTGATCAGCCACAGAATTTAGGGCTCCCTTTGTGTCTCTAATTTCAAGGTCAAATTCCTGTAAGAGGAGAACCCATCTAATCAAGCGTGACTTAGCTTCTTTTTTTAGCAAACAAATATTTCAACGCAAGCATGATCGGTATAAACAATGACTTTAGACCTCAAAAGGTAGGGTCTAAACTTGTTGCGACCATAAACCACAGCTACCAACTCTTTCTCGGTGGTGGTATAGTTCCGTTGAGCATCATCTAAGGTCTTACTAGCATAGTAAATGACCCTAAACACCTTTTCTCGCCTTTGCCCTAAGACTACCCCCACAAGATAATCACTCGCATCACACATTAGCTCAAAAGGTTGAGCCCAGTCAGGTGTGACTATAACAGTGCGAGTGACTAACTTACCCTTGAGGATGTTAAAAGCTTCTAAGCAATCTTCATTAAACTCAAAGCTTGTGTCTTTTTCTAACAACCTACTCATGGGTTTTGCAATTTTTGAGAAGTCCTTAATGAATCTCCTATAAAAGCCAGCATGGCCAAGGAAACTTCTCACTCCTTTTTCATTAGTTGGAGGTGGCAGAGTCTCAATAGTGGAGATTTTTGCCTTGTCTACCTCCAAACCATGTGCAGACACCTTGTGCCCTAGAACTATCCCCTCTGTTACCATGAAATGGCATTTCTCCCAATTTAGGACTAGTTCCTTCTCCTCACATCTCTCTAAGACCACATCTAGATTTCTCAAGCACTGTTGGTAAGAGGAACCAAACACCGAGAAGTCATCCATGAAGACCTCCATGATCTCCTCAACCAAACCCTGAAAAATAGCCATCATACACCTTTGAAAGGTGGCAGGGGCATTACAAAGCCCAAATGGCATTCTCCTAAATGCAAATGTGCCAAAAGGGCACGTGAATGTGGTCTTTTCTTGATCCTCGGGCTTAACCATGATCTGATTATACCCGGAATAGCCATCTAAAAAGCAGTAGTGACTATAGCCAGCTAACCTATCCAACATTTGGTCAATGAAAGGAAGAGGAAAATGATCCTTCCTAGTGGCCTTGTTCAGCTTCCTATAGTCAACACACACTCTCCACCCCGTCACAGTGCGAGATGGGATCAATTCATTTTTCTCATTCTTAATCACAGTCATGCCCCCTTTCTTGGGCACAACATGCAATGGACTCACCCACTCACTATCTGAAATAGCATAAATTATACCCGCATTTTTCCATTTTAAAATTTCTTTTCTAACAACTTCTTTCATGGCAGGGTTTAATCTTCTTTGTCTTTCAACGATGGGTTTAAAATCATCATTCATCAAAATTTTATGCATACAAATCCCTGGACTAATACCCCTAATGTCTTCAATGTTCCATCCTAGGGCCTTTTTGTGTTTCCTAAGGACTTCTAACAATTGAGTACACTCCACATCATTCAAATTAGAAGCAACAATAACAGGGAATTGATTTGTAAAGTCTAGAAATTCATACCTTAGGTGTCCAGGCAGCTCCTTCAGTTCTGGAGCTGGATGCACGTCATCTTCTTTCTCCTCCTCAGCTTGCTCCAAAGAGTTTGTAGTTTGCTCATCTTCCTCAGCTGTCAAGTACATCTCTTCATCTTGTTGAGCTTCTATGAGCTGAAGGGCTCCATTATTGGTGGTGGTAATTTCTTCTGCCAAGTAGTCTTCCACCAATTCCTCAAGGTCTTCAACCCAAAGGCAGTCCTCCTCCTCTTGACCTTGCAAAGCCTTCCCCATGTGGAAGACTAAGGTCTCCTCATTAATTCTCGAGTAAGCCGCCCTTGAGCAACATCAATCAATGCACAACCCGTTCGAGAAACGGTCTTCCAAGGAGTAGTCTGAACTCCTCTATCTTCTTCCATCTCCAAAACTACAAAGTCTGCTGGAAATATGAAGGAGCCCACTTTAACTAGCACGTCTTCAATTATCCCTTCAGGCCTTCCAGGAGACCGGTCAGCAAAACCGCAATGATATGGAAGTAGGCTTCATGCCCTTAAGCCCAAGTTGCTTGTACAAAGCAAAGGAAATCAAATTGATGCTAGCCCCTAAATCACATAGGGCCCGCTTCGCGGTGCATTGCCAATCACACAAGGGAGATTAAAACTGCCCGGATCTTTATGCTTGATGGGCAAACTACGTTGAACAACACTGCTCACCTCGTTAGTGATCGCCACCGTCTCATGATCCCCGTATTTCCTCTTCTTTGTCACAAAATCTTTGATGTATTTTCTGTACCTAGGCATTTGCTCCAAAACTTCCACAAATGGAATGTTAATCTCAAGCTTCTTGAACAAACTCAGGAAGCGCTCATACTCTTCTTCAACCCTCCGGTTCCTCGGCCTCCGAGGAAATGGCATAGTGGCCTGAGCTCTTGCTTCTGTTCTTGCCTATTCTGTCTTGACTCATTGCTTGTCCTTCTTTTCTTGCACTTTTTCTTGACTTCCAAGGGTCCGCTTTGTTCTTCTGGAATTGCCTTCTTCTTAGGCTCTTCACTTCATTCAGTGTCTTCCCGCTCCTTAGAGTGATAGCCTTGCAACTCTCCTTGGGGTTCACCTCGGTGTCACTTGGAAAAGTATTGGTTGACACCCTTTGGTTAGCATTCTGTGCCATACTCACAAGTAACTTCTCCATATTCTTAATTGAAGATTCTATTGTGACTACCCTTTCCTCCAAATTATCCTCTCTTTTGGTTGGCTCATCCACATTCCGATATACCCTTCCTCTTTCCTTGTTGAGGCCGAGGCCGTTTCTCGCTCGAATCCTGGAGGTGGGTGTAAATAATTATCCGTAGCATACGGATTTTGCTTCATCCCGGGGGGCACATATTTGTCTTGAAATGAGGTATCTCCCCCTCGGTTCCGAGTTCTCTCGAAATGGTTGAGATTACTCCCGATCTGGTTGTACCCTAGTTGTTGTTGAGGATAAAATTGCTGTTTCTGGTACAAGCCCTTTCCTCCAACATAATTTGCTTCTTGACTCCACTCCTGCCCCGCTCAACTACCTGGTAAAGCTTGTGATCCTTCAACTTTAAGAGCCAATACTTCCATGCCTTTCACTAAAGCTTGAATCGTGCTTGCACATCATTGGAAGAATTTTCAACTGAAGCAATCTTATCCCTTGGCTTTGAAGTACGCACATTAGACCACCGCCAATCGGCTAATGACGGCCTCTCCAAGAGCTCTGCTGCTGCGTCAGGCTCTAGATTCATCAAGCATCCTCCAGCAATTGCATTCACCTTGTCTTGTGAATGGGACCGAAGACCTGTGTAGAAAGATTCAATTTGAATCCACTGGGGCCTTCCATGATCAGGGCATCTTCTCACTAAGTCTTTGAAACGCTCCCAAGCTTCATGAAGAGTCTCCATCTCATCTTGCCTGAACCTGCTAATCTCTCCTCTCGACTGGATCACCTTGGAAGGAGGGAAGTACTTTGACATGAACTTGGTCCGCATCTCCTCCCAAGTATTGATTGAACTCTGTTGGCAGACTGTTGAACCAGCCAAGAGCTCTATCCCTTAAAGAGAAAGGGAAAAGCCTTAGCTTTATGGCCTCCTCCGACACATTGTTGATCTTGATGGTGTCACACACCTGGTAGAACCTCATCAAATGCTGGTGTGGATCATCCACGGCCGTTCCTCCAAACGCGTTGTTGCTCACCATGTTGATCAATGCCGGCTTCACTCGAAGCTATTCGCTTGGACTCTTGTCTGCCGAATCCCCAGAATAATGGTCCGACATCATCGGCCTCGCATAATCTAAGAAGGTTCTGGGCATAAACCTATTACCCTCTTCTTCTGGATATTGGCCATTGTAATTGGCCCCTCCTTGCGGTGCACCACCATCAGTCCGAGATCCGCCATCGGATCGCCTACGGATTGCTCCAAGCCTTGTAGTGCTTCTTCCGCCTCACGTCTTTCTTCCCTAGTCGCTCTACGACGAGCTCGAACAACCTTTTAGGTTCCCGCGTAAATTGTATATCCTCCTCTCTTTGCATGCACAACTAGGAATCCTTGATGTATGTTCCTGTAAACAACAACAAGAACACACCCAGGGACTCCGAACAATGCAAAATAAACAAATAAAGAACACAAAATAACGAGAAAATAAAAGACAAAATAAAACACCAAGATCGAATTCAAACAATTTCACTCAATGTTGATCGGAATCCCGACAACGGCGCCAATTTGACAGACAAGATTTTTAGCCTCTCTTAAAGAGCTAGCTAATGTCGTTAAATCCCTCTTCAAAATAATAAATTCCCTAAGTTTGCATTAAAAGAATAGCAGCAAGAAAGGGGTCGAACCCACAGGGATTAACCTAGTTCTCTAGTTCTCAAATCAAATCACCCAATTACTCTTGTTCTATAAAATGTCTTGGCAAAAAGTTTTCTTTTTTAAACTAAAGATCTAATTTTTATGTGGTTTTCTGAATAAACAAAGAAAGTAAACTGATTTTAGGATTAAGATTCAAGGATTAAAAGCATCTAGGGTCACAATTTCACCTCCCTATGTTATCTCTACTGGTTCATGATATTAGGGTTGTCTGATTGAAAACATGCTAAACATAAGCCAAGGACAACAAATGGTCATTGAGGTCCTTTTAAGAGTTGTATGCCAGAATGGTCATCTAAACACACAAACATGCAAAGCCAATAAATCATACTTGCAAAAGGATAATGATCACACCAATTACAAATAAGTTATGAATCTCAATGCCTTGCCAGACTAGGGCTAAGAATACCAAGGTGTACATCCAAAGATAGAATTAAGAACAAATTCATAAAACATACAAAACTCAATCATCTAAACCCAATATTCATAAACACAGCAAAACAACAAGGGGGCTACATTGCTCCCCTAGATTAAAAGAACTACTCACGCATGATTACAAGCAAACACAAAGCAGAAAAGCTCAACATCTTCTTCTTGATCATGCGCACAGCAAAGCTTCAAATCCAGGCTCCAAAATCTGCGACGGCGGCTGCGACGGCTGCTCTCCTAGGTCAAGGAGCACCTCCAAGTCGTGGAGCCTCTCTCTCTCTCTAAAAACGTGTAGGGGGGTTAGGCATAGCTAGCAGAGGCGTGGAGGCTTGTATTTATAGAGTTTGGATGGGCTTTGAGGTGTGTAACCTAGCCCATCTATCAAAACGGCGTAGTTTTGATAAGTGACACTCGAAACATTAAAAACTCTATCTTCCATCCACAATTTGGACTTGGGCCTTCAGGAACGAATGATCAGCATGGAAAAACGATTGGATCGGTCCAAAAATATCTCTGCACGCCAATTTGCATGTGATATGGTGAATTCACGTGCACCTCCAAATCAGCTCAAACTTCTCCCCAAGCTTCCTTGCATCATGTAGAGGCCTGAGAGGCAAAAATAGGCTTGCACGTGAATTTGGTGAATTCACGTGCAGATCCAAATCAGCTCCAAATGCTCTGAAATTTTTGTGGCAGGTAGAAGACATCATTCCAAGCAACTTTTCTTCTTGCACGCCAATTGTTCGAGGCCATCTACTATGTCAAAAGTGAGGTCCAAAATCTGCTAAAACAGCTTTAAAAGCACATGTATTTGCAACTAGCATCTTCCTAGGGGTTAGAGCAAATATATATGATATATGAGGCAATAAGGCTCTAATCATGCTCTTAAACATCCTAAATAAACACTAGAATAACGGCATAAAATGCACGTTATCACCGAGCAATCGAAGCAGCCCCGGCAGAATCAGACTTTTGGGAAGAATGGGCCACAAAAGTTTGATCCAATTCTTGTCACATACACTGAAGCCTATACACGATTGTTAGCAGCAGGACTTGTTAGTCCAATACCCCTAAAAGAACGAATTCCTCCATATCCTGATTGGTACAAAGCTGAGGCCCATTGTGCATACCATGGAGGCGCAAGTGGGCATGACACCGAGAATTGTTTTGCTCTGAAAAAGAAGGTCCAACACCTAAGAGATGTTGGATGGCTAGACTTCTCCAAGATGACCAATGCTCCTAATGTGGGCACCAACTCTCGCTCGAACACTCGGGCAATGTCGCCAATATAAATACTGGGCTTGGAAATCTTCCTAGAAAGGTTTCTAAAATTAAAATGAGTGAGGACCAGCTATTCTGTATCTTACATAAGAACGGGTTCTTAGTAACCAAAAGGGCGACTGAAGCCACGAGAGGCACGGATTCGGAGAAATGTTGTGTTTACCATGAATCAGCTTATGGACATGATATTGAGGAATGCGATGAATTCCATGAAGCTGTGCAAGCCCTGTTAACTCCCGAAGGCTAGAATTCACATGTAAGTCATAAGAACTGGCGACCTGTATGGCTTCGACAGAGCATACAAAGGCATCGGGGGCGCCCAAGCCTTTAATTATCGAATATGAGGAAAAACCAGAAATCGCCACATTGGCGGCAAGGGGTCCAATCTCTTGTCATCCAAACTCCCGCTCCATTCCCTTACAAAAATGATAAAGCAGTGCCCTGGAAATACCACTGCGAATCGGTCATTAAAGGAAACCCCACAGCCAAGAAGAAAACAAGAAGTGGTCATGTTTATGGATCGGAAGAAGGTGTTGAGATCAACACAAGCAAAGGAGGAGAGCATGACCTACGCCCCGTGCCTGCACCAGGTAGTAAGAACACCCCTGTTATTGACGGGGATCCCACTGAATTCCTTAAGCTAATCAAGCAGAGCGAATACAACATTGTGGACCAACTCAGTCGGCAGGCGGCTCGTATCTCTTTGTTATCTTTACTCATGGATTCAACTCTTCATAGAGAAGCCCTCATGAAGGTTTTGAGCAAGGCCTACATTCCTCCGACTATATCCTTGGAAAATCTGAATAATCTCGTTAACAATATCGTGGTAGATAACTTCCTTAGTTTTGGCGAAGATGAGTTACCATCAGAAGGCATTGGACACGTCAAAGCCTTACACATATTTGTCAAATGTAAGGATCACATTATCTCCCGTGTACTGATCGACAACGGGTCATCCTTAAACATCATGGCAACTCAAATCCTGAAGCAACTGCCAATAGACTCCTCTCACGTGCGTCCCGCTAATATGGTTGTAAGAGCCTTTGATGGTGAAAAGTGAGAAGTAGTGGGTACGCTAGATATCCCTTTGCAAATTGGTCCAAGTGAGTTTATGGTGGAGTTCCAGGTGATGGACATCGCTCCATACTACAGTTGTTTGCTTGGAAGACCATGGATCCACTCGGTAGGGGCAGTGCCATCGACACTACATCAGAAGGTCAAGTTTGTGGTAAACAGCCAACTCATCTGTGTGTACGGAGAGGCAGAGATTCTGGTTACCAAGCCTATGTCTGTTCCTTACATTGAAAGCAATGAGGACATACCAGAATGCTCTTACCGCTCATTCGAAGTGGTTAATGTGGCCTATGCCCCCAACACTAGAGAGTCACTGGATATGGGGGGCTCGTTCCCAAAGACTGCAAAGATGGTTGCCACAGTTATGCTTAAACTGGGGCATAAGGGAGGTCAAGGTCTAGGTGTACAAGCACAAGGGATTAAAGAACCCTTAGTCGTACGAAGTACTAGAGAAAGGTATGGGTTGGGCTACAAGCCTACCAAGGTTGCGAGGAAAAGGGAGTCCCGCTTAGCCAAAATAGAGAAGAGGCCCCTCCAAGAGCAAAGGATGACGTTCCCACCCCTTGGGGCCATATTCCAGAGCGCCGATTTTATCCATCAGAGGAAAGAATGCACCATAGCCATGTTACGGGCCAACCGTGGAGAGCAAGAACAGATGGGGCGGGTATGCCAAGGACCCCCAGGGCACCAACTGAACAATTGGAGCATTGTGGACCTCCCGGCCAAGTAATAATCAGAGAAGCCTTGTTTGGGAATGTTCTATTTTATTATGTTTTCAAAATTGCAAACAATGATTGTAACCCTTTCGGAATATTTATGAAATAAGACTTTTGTTAAAACGTATCTTCTTGCATTGCATGACATGTGCATCATCATATTTGGTTAAACTGGTCAAACTTTTACTAACAGGTACAATCCGGCTAAAAGAGATCTGTTAAGTAAAGGAGAAACGAGTTGCTTAAGGTTTGACCGTAATCCAGCTTGGGAACAACCAGTATGTGGGGCGGAGGAAGCCGCGACCTCAACAAGGCTAGCCCAAAAGACAACTTTCCATTACCTCACATCGACACCTTGGTAGATAACACCGCTAAACATGCTATGTTTTCTTTCATGGATGGTTTCTTCGGCTACAACCAAATTCGGATGGACCCCGATTACAAAGAAAGGACCACCTTCACAACTATCTGGGGCACCTTCTGCTACAATGTCATGCCTTTTGGACTCAAGAATGCCGGGGCAACATATCAGAGGGCCATGGTGACACTCTTCCATGACATGATACATAAAGAAGTGGAGGTTTACGTCGATGATATGATCGCCAAGTCAGGAAAGGAGGAAGACCACGTGGAGGTATTGCGTAAACTATTCAACAGTTGCGCAAATACCGGCTAAAGTTAAATCCGGCCAAGTGTACTTTCGGAGCTACATCCGGTAAACTCGGGATTTGTTGTCAGTCAAAATGGAATAGAAATCGACCCCGACAAGGTCCAGGCCATCCAAGAAATGTCCATACCAAAGACTATCAAGGAAGTCTGAGGTTTCCTCGGGCGACTCAACTATGTTGCCCGCTTTATCTCACAGCTTACTGCAACTTGCGAACCTATCTTCAAAGTGCTTCGCAAGAACAACCGCGAGGTTTGGAATGACGAATGTCAGGAGGCCTTTGACAAAATTAAGCAATACCTTATGAATCCTCCAATTTTGGCTCCTCCGACGCCTAACGAACCTTTGATCTTGTATTTGACAGTCCGGGATACATCTATGGGTTGTGTATTGGGGCAGCTTGATGAAGCGAAGAAAAAGGAGCAAGTCATTTATTATTTGAGCAAGAAATTTACATCGTGCGAAGAGAAGTATACTCCCTTAGAGAAAGCTTGTTGCGCCCTCGTCTAGACCACACGAAGATTAAGACAGTACACCCTCTACCATACTACATGGCTCATCTCAAGACATGACCCACTCAAATATCTGTTGGAAAAACCGGCAATGACAGGAAGGATTGCAAAGTGGCAACTGCTCTTATCCGAATATGACATCATCTATGTCCCACAGAAGGCCATCAAGGGAAGTGCCATAGCAGATTACTTGGCCGACAGGGCCTTGGAGGATTATGAGCCCATGAGCTCCGATTTTCCAGACGAATACATCAATGCTGTTCAGGAGGATCAGGAATCAAAGACGTGGATTATGTGGCTTGATGGAGCCTCAAATTTATCCGGTCATGGCATTGGGGCAGTATTAATCTCCCTGACCGGTCAACATTATCCCATGGCCGCCAAGTTGGCCTTTCCCTGCACAAACAACATAGCAGAATATGAGGCTTGTATTATGGGTCTCCAAGAAGCCTTGATCAAGGGAATCACGAAACTTCAAGTCTTCGGGGATTCAGCCTTAGTAATCTATCAAGTCCGAAAGGAGTGGGAAACCCGGAATCCCAAACTCATTCCCTACCAAAAAATGATATGTGATATGGCTAAACTATTTGATGAAATCCCATTTGAGCATGCATCCCGGGAACATAATCAGATTCCTGATGCTTTGTCCACTTTGGTAGCCCTCCTTCGGTTGGATACAAGTTTAGAAGTGCCCTCTTTCGACATCTGTGTACAAGAGGTGCCAATATACTGTATGATGACAAGTATGGATACTAACACAAAGTCATGGTATCATGATATCAAGCGATATCTACTCACAAGAGAGTATCCAGCAGAAGTCTCGGAATCAGAAAAAAGAAATATCCAACGAACAAGTGCTAACTACTTCTTAGATGGACCAGTCCTTTATAAGCGCAGCTACGACATGGTGCTACTATGGTGCGTGGAGAAGGGCGAGGCAGCTCAGATCCTCAACGAAGTCCACAATGGTAACCGTGGAGCACATGTGAATGGACACGCTCTATCCCGACAGATCATGAGGATGGGCTACTACTTGGGTCACCATGGAAAAGGATAGCATCAATCATGTGCGCACATGTCTTAAATGCCAAGTTCACGGGGATCGAATCCAAGCACCTCCGTCCTACTTACACACAATGACATCTCCTTGGCCTTTCGCCATGTGGGGAATGGACGTCATTGGAGCCATTTCACCTAAGGCTTCCAACGGTCATAGATTCATCCTAGTGGCGATCGATTACTTCACCAAATGGGTGGAAGCAGCTTCCTATGCCCAAGTCACTCAATCGGTGGTGGTTAGGTTTCTTCGAAGCAACATCATCTGTCGTTATGGGCTCCCCGAGCAGATTATAACCGACAATCTGTTGTCAATTTGAACAACCGAATGATGGACAATTTATGCGAAGGATTTAGGATCCGACACCGCAATTTTACTCCGTATTGTCCCAAGATGAATGGAGCGGTTGAGGCAGCAAATAAAAATATCAAGAACATCATTCGAAAAATGACTGAGACATACAAGGATTGGCATGAGAAACTTCCATATGCATTACATGCTTACCGGACTTCTGTGCGAACATCAACTGGGGCAACTCCTTTCTCCCTAGTGTATGGTATGGAAGCAGTCCTACCCATCGAAGTGGAAATCCCGTTTCTCAGAGTTCTCAAGGATACTCAACTAGACGAAGCAGAATGGGTCAGAGACCGTTTTGAGCAGCTAAATCTGATCGAAGGAAAACATCTTGCCGCAGTCGGTCGAGGTCGGCAATACCAACAAAGGATGATGGCCAGCTTCAACAAAAAAGTAAAGCCCCGAACTTTCAAAGAAGGGGATTTGGTCTTGAAGAAAATACTGCCGATACAGCATGATCACAGGGGCAAATGGACTCCAAACTATGAAGGTCCATACGTTGTAAAAAGAGCATTTTCGGGAGGTGCCCTAATCCTCACCGAAATGGACGGAGTTGAGCTACGAAATCCTGTAAACAGCGATGCTGTAAAGAAGTTTTATGTTTAACTTCGCTGGTGGTAGTCTAACTGCTTTATGCTGTAAAGAAGTAAAGTGCAGTTTTATGCTTTATGCTGTAAAGCAGTTTTATGCTGTAAAGAATTGGGTCTTTCTAACAAAAGTGCAGCGATATCAGGATCCATGATCTTCTAAGAAAACCAAAGGGGAGGATAACTCTCAAGCTCCCCAAGTAGACAGTCGCAGAAAGGTCGTCACGCCACTTCAAACCAGGGACTAGGCTGTGAACCAAAGGATTGGTCAAATCTTAAGCATACTCTGATCAACTTTACAAGACATGTCTTTTTGAAGCTATTGTCCTTGTACTACAAAAGGGAGTTTAGTTTAACTTTGTATGATGATAAACAAGTTATTCCATATGCAATGATGCAATTGTAAGTGCAAAATCTCTTATCAAATAAATATCGTTTGGCCTTTTAAAAGAATCATTTTTAAAATCGTTCATTCCCCGCTTGAGTTTTTAAAACTTTACTTCACCGTGAGGGTTGCATGAGGCGACAACAAAGCCCTGGACCTTTGCCTAAAGGAAGCGATGACTCAGGCAACTTAGCAGTTTGCTCATCAGGAAAAGAAAAGGGTGCCAAGTCATCTGGCAGCGTGCTTTTCAGAAAAAGCGGCACCAAAATCTCCTTAGATTGTTTCTGCCCCGCATTTTGTGTACCTCATGCACATTCTCAAAGATTCAGACCTCCCCCCCGCGCCACATGCATCAATTACATTTC
Source organism: Taxillus chinensis (assembly GCA_023512835.1). Lineage (NCBI taxonomy): Eukaryota > Viridiplantae > Streptophyta > Magnoliopsida > Santalales > Loranthaceae > Taxillus > Taxillus chinensis. The sequence continues at coordinate 29,820,374 of CM042092.1, read as the reverse complement.
ATGCCTCAACCGCATTTCATGCATCATTCCTACATCTGGCATGTTTGCTCCCGTCCAAACTACAGGACTGTTGTCACGGCATAACGCCTCCTACCCCAGTAGATAAGCCTTAGAGCTCCAGAAGTGAGGAAAGTTTTCATCCCCAAACAGAGAAACCGTTCATTTTGATCAAAATATCCAAAGCCATGCTCACCTGCATGCAAAACATCCAAAGCCATGCTCACCCGCATGCTAAACACCAAAGCTTTGCTCACCCGCATGCCAAACAACCAAAGCCATGCTCACCCGCATGCCAAACACCAAAGCCATGCTCACCCGCATTGTCACGCCCCGGATTTCCAACCCGAGGAAACCGGTACGTGACTCCCCATTCACCCACACGGAGGGCAATGGGGTTGGATTACTGGATGCCACACAAGCAAGTCTAACAATTACAATAAATCAAATAAGCCACATCTTTATTTAATTCCAAAACATCAAAGGTTCACAAAACAACCAAGTCCCTGATTACAGTTCAATCCCTTAGTACATTCCCCTCCCTGGGGTTACATAAATCATAAAAGTACATTACTGAAATGAACAATAAAGTGGAGAGGGTCTTCCACCTTGGTGTATCCACCTAACGCCTGTAAGTCCCTGGAAAACAAACAAACACAGTAGGAGGGGTGAGCAACCACAGCTCAGTAGGGATCATGTCTCCCCAACCCATCCCATGTTCCTAGCATCTACATGCCATGTGTACAAGTGCAGTGTCGTGATACAATAATTTCAACAAACATAATAACAACCACATCAACAATTTACAATCTTCCACTGCCACACAGGCTAACACTTTAACCACAAGTGATTTAACCGCCTCTTCAGGCCAAGTTATTTAACCGCCTCTTCAGGCCAAGTGATTTAACCGCCTCTTCAGGCCAAGTGATTTAACCGCCTCTTCAGGCCAAGTGATTTAACCGCCTCTTCAGGCCGGATACCACGATCAAGCACACAACACACATGGTCACTCAAGCATACAACCAAACACTTGGTGTGCACCCGTTCACAAGCGCACAAACCCAACCATTCAGGCCATAGAGCAAACATCCAGCATACATACATACACTAAACCACAAGTCCAGTCACACGGACATATTACCAAACACTTAATGGGCATATACACACAGCTAAGTTCACACAGGCATTTCATCAAACATGTAGCAGGCATGTCATACAGGCATTTTATCAAACACTTTTCATGCATCACACAAACACCAGAAACACTAAAATCGCCATTGAAGGCCAACATTCATATAGGAGGTCACACCTATATGAATTTACATATAAATAATATAACGAGATATAACTCATATTCTGCCCTAGGACCCTAGGACGAGAGGAGGATTTAGGAAGAACAGAACCCCTACCTTGAAAACGTCCTCCAGCTCTTGCTTCCACGCTAGACGTTGTCTTCCCCACGCACGACGCTCTGGCAGAAGCCGCAGCTCTCCTTCCTTCCTCTCTCTCTCTCTCTCTCTCTCTCTCTCTCTCTCTCTACGACGGCTGAAAAGAACCCTAACCCTAGAACAAGGAGTCTCCTCATCCTTATATAGACCTCCCATTATCAAAACGACGTAGTTTTGATTAAGTGAAACCCATGATCAAAACGACGTAGTTTTGATTACACAAGCTACAACCTTTCCGCATCCATACACACCAAAATACTCACTATTCCAACCTGGTCCTTTGGAAAAAGATGATTAGAATAACAAAACCAAGGTAACCATGCAAAAATATGCCCGCACGCCAATTTGAACGCCAATTCCCCAATTGGCGTGCAGCTCCAAATGCACTCAAACTTTACTCCAAGTCTCCTTGCATCTTGTAGAGGCCTGAGAAGCAAAAATATGCTTGCACGTGAAATGGGTGAATTCACGTGCAGCTCCAAATGCTCTGAAATTTCGTGGTAGATAGAGGACCTCATTCTAAGAAACTTTTGTTCTTGCACGCCAATTGTTTGAGGCCATCTACTAGGTCAAAAGTGAGCTCCAAGATCAGCCAAAACAACTTAAAACCGCCTCGAAACGCATAGCATCTTCCTAGGGCATAAATGTACGCTATCGCTCGACACATGCACCTCTCAAAAGTCCCCTCTTGGGCTCATCTCTTACCTTAAACTTGTGTACCAACATCCAAGGTGTTTGTGGTTAACTCCTTACACACGGGTTACACACGGGTCATTACATCCTCTCCCCCTTAAGACTTTTCGTCCTCGAAAAGAAATGACATACGAGGAAAACAAACACAAGCTACCCATTTGCCACACGGCGAGCTACAACACCCAAATGGGTCATACACCGCACATTGTACACAATAAGACATAACATAGTGTCACCACAGTCCATAACCACATGCATCACAATCTATGGAAACACATCCACATGTCACAAATATCCATCACAAGCACATTTCATTAACACATTCAATATAAATTAAAGTCACAAGTCGAAAGGAAATACAAATACACCAGCCAACGACCACCCCTCCACCCTTAAGATTGTTGGTCCTCGAACAACTCAGGGGTTGCTCACGCATCATGGTTCCGCGTTTCCATATTTCCGCCATAGGACGTGTCGTCCGCGAAAAGACCATACACTTTCCATAATGCACATGCTGATGCACATCGTCCACAACCATTCACATACCCGCGAATGAAGATATCACACAATAACACACATGAAGGCACGTACCCACAGACCCAATACAACACAGCATGATAAGGAAACACATATTCTAATCTCACCAACAACCCTTGTTCTCCTCACCTAACACATGTCACAAGTATTCACGTCACGACGGTGTACGACGTATACGCCCATCCCCAACACGTACGTTTAACAAATCACATAAGTCACGGACCAACTCACATCATAAACACCACTACAAGGAACAAGGCATAAACAAAACACTACGACACGTTTAACGTTCCACCGCCCGATCGCCAATACCATACAAACGCAGCCATTGGGAGTTTCCTCACACCCGTCCCACCTTTAGTAGACCTTTCGTCCCCGAAAAGGGAAACCAAATAGTAAACAACGCGATAAGATCAAAGCAACACATAAGGCAGTCATTACCACAAATGTTGGAGATGCCAACTCGGGGCACGATGGGACCAACACTCCACAACGTAAAATACCCAACAATTGGGATTTGAAGTCAACGCGACCCATGACCCATAGGTAGACCTCACCCTAACAAAGAAGCACAATGAGGTCACAATGAAACACAAACAAATAGGATAGCATTATGCAAACCACAATCACATTCCCACACAGGGAGCTCATCTCAGAGACACCATCATCATCTGCGAAAACCACCTCACTCAAGTAAGGAACATTGAAACCCCACCAACGCCAATGGGGACGCAGAATGGAATACAAGCCTAGACATAGAAACACGAGAATGGAGTGTGCCCTTAACCACTCGGTTGCGGACACCTGGCGCCCAACGAAGTCCAAGGATGCACTAAAAACAGTAAATGCAAGCACCACACACACAACCATGGTAAGACCAAAACCCACTATCGGGCTATCACTAATCACCGACTTTGAGAAGCGACCTCCTTGATCACGGCCAAATAGAGATCTGCCAAGGTCCCACATTGCCTTCACAACTAAGGCTTACCGTACAGCCCAAGAGATGATGCCTGACCAAGTCAGCAGACGGACCACACGATAGGAATCCCTTGACGCCGAGTAGCTGTGAACAACATAGTCCCCCCCCACACTGAAAACTCTCCTATCTGCAACCTGACCACAATGGAATCCTCTATGTCACCACTCACAGGTCACAAGAAAATCCCTTGCCTCCAAGACATACTCCACCTCATGGCCCACCAACGCCGCTATATCAACTATCAACACACCAGCAAAACACTCAAATGGACCAAGAAATACTCAGGCTCTAACCGCAGCTTAATATGGTCACTGCAATTCCTCCGGGTAGGCACAAGAAACGATATGGAAGTAGGCTTCATGCCCTTAAGCCCAAGCTGCTTGTACAAAGCAAAGGAAATCAAATTGATGCTAGCCCCTAAATCACATAGGGCCTGCTGCTGCGGTGCATTGCCAATCACACAAGGGAGATTAAAACTGCCCGGATCTTTATGCTTGATGGGCAAACTCGTTGAACAACACTTGCTCACCTCGTTATGGATCGCCACCGTCTCATGATCCCCGTATTTCCTCTTCTTTGTCACAAAATCTTTGATGTATTTTTCGTACCTAGGCATCTGCTCCAAAACTTCCACAAATGGAATGTTAATCTCAAGCTTCTTGAACAAACTCAGGAAGCGCTCATACTCTTCTTCAACCCTCCTGGTTCCTCGGCCCTCGAGGAAATGGCATAGTAGGCCTGAGCTCTTGCTTCTGTTCTTCAGCTATTCTGTCTTGACTCAGCTTGCTTGTCCTTCTTTTCTTGCACTTTCTTCTTGACTTCCAAGGGTCTGCTTTGTTCTTCCGGAATTGCCTTCTTCTTAGGCTCTTCACTTCATTCAGTGTCTTCCCGCTCCTTAGAGTGATAGCCTTGCAACTCTCCTTGGGGTTCACCTCGGTGTCACTTGGAAAAGTATTGGTTGACACCCTTTGGTTAGCATTCGTGCCATACTCACAAGTAACTTCTCCATATTCTTAATTGAAGATTCTATTGTGACTACCCTTTCCTCCAAATTATCCTCTCTTTTGGTTGGCTCATCCACATTCCGATATACCCTTCCTCTTTCCTTGTTGAGGCCGAGGCAATTTGTTCGCTCGAATCCTGGAGGTGGGTGTAAATAATTATCCGTAGCATACGGATTTTGCTTCATCCCGGGGGGCACATATTTGTCTTGAAATGAGGTATCTCCCCCTCGGTTCTGAGTTCTCTGAAATGGTTGAGATTGCTGCTGATTCCTGGTTGTACCCTAGTTGTTGTTGAGGATAAAATTGTTGTTTTTGGTACAAGCCCTTTCCTCCAACATAATTTGCTTCTTTGACTCCACTCCCGCCTTTCGCTCAACTACCTGGTAAAGCTTGTGATCCTTCAACTTTAAGAGCCAATACTTCCATGCCTTTCACTAAAGCTTGAATCCGTGCTTGCACATCATTGGAAGAATTTTCAACTGAAGCAATCTTATCCCTTGGCTTTGAAGTACGCACATTAGACCCACGCCAATCGGCTAATGACGCCTCTCCAAGAGCTCTGCTGCTGCGTCAGGCTCTAGATTCATCAAGCATCCTCCAAGAATCGCATTCACCTTGTCTTGTGAATGGGGACTGAAGACCTGTGTAGAAAGATTCAATTTGAATCCCTGGGGCCTTCCATGATCAGGGCATCTTCTCACTAAGTCTTTGAAACGCTCCCAAGCTTCATGAAGAGTCTCCATCTCATCTTGCCTGAACCTGCTAATCTCTCCTCTGGAGCTGGATCACCTTGGAAGGAGGGAAGTACTTTGACATGAACTTGGTCGCATCTCCTCCCAAGTATTGATTGAACTTGTTGGCGATGTTGAACCAGACCAAGAGCTCTATCCCTTAAAGAGAAAGGGAAAAGCCTTAGCTTTATGGCCTCCTCCGACACATTGTTGATCTTGATGGTGTCACACACCTGGTAGAACCTCATCAAATGCCTGGTGTGGATCATCCACGGCTGTTCCTCCAAACGCGTTGTTGCTCACCATGTTGATCAATGCCGGCTTACTCGAAGCTATTCGCTTGGACTCTTGTCCGCCGAATCCCAGAATAATGGTCGACATCATCGGCCTCGCATAATCTAAGAAGGTTCTGGGCATAAACCTATTACCCTCTTCTTCTGGATATTGGCCATTGTAATTGGCCCCTCCTTGCGGTGCACCACCATCAGGTCTGAGATCTGCCATCAGATCGCCTACGGATTGCTCCAAGCCTTGTAGTGCTTCTTCCGCCTCACGTCTTCGCTTCCCTAGTTGCTCTCTACGACGAGCTCGAACAACCTTTCAGGTTCCCGCGTAAATTGTATATCCTCCTCTCTTTGCATGCACAACTAGGAATCCTTGATGTATGTTCCTGTAAACAACAACAAGAACACACCCAGCAGCTCCGAACAATGCAAAATAAACAAATAAAGAACACAAAATAACAGAAAATAAAAGACAAAATAAAACACCAAGATCAGAATTCAAACAATTTCACTCAATGTTGATCAGAATCCCCGGCAACGGCGCCAATTTGACAGACAAGATTTTTAGCCTCTCTTAAAGAGCTAGCTAATGTCGTTAAATCCCTCTTCAAAATAATAAATTCCCTAAGTTTGCATTAAAAGAATAGCAGCAAGAAAGGGGTCGAACCCACAGGGATTAACCTAGTTCTCTAGTTCTCAAATCAAATCACCCAATTACTCTTGTTCTATAAAATGTCTTGGCAAAAAGTTTTCTTTTTTAAACTAAAGATCTAATTTTTATGTGGTTTTTGAATAAACAAAGAAAGTAAACTGATTTTAGGATTAAGATTCAAGGATTAAAAGCATCTAGGGTCACAATTTCACCTCCCTATGTTATCTCTACTGGTTCATGATATTAGGGTTGTCTGATTGAAAACATGCTAAACATAAGCCAAGGACAACAAATGGTCATTGAGGTCCTTTTAAGAGTTGTATGCCAGAATGGTCATCTAAACACACAAACATGCAAAGCCAATAAATCATACTTGCAAAAGGATAATGATCACACCAATTACAAATAAGTTATGAATCTCAATCCGCCCTGGACTAGGGCTAAGAATACCAAGGTGTACATCCAAAGATAGAATTAAGAACAAATTCATAAAACATACAAAACTCAATCATCTAAACCCAATATTCATAAACACAAAGAAACAACAAGGGGGCTACATTGCTCCCCTAGATTAAAAGAACTACTCACGCATGATTACAAGCAAACACAAAGCAGAAAAGCTCAACATCTTCTTCTTGATCATGCGCACAGCAAAGCTTCAAATCCAGGCTCCAAAATCTGCGACGGCTGCTGCGACGGCTGCTCTCCTAGGTCAAGGAGCACCTCCAAGTCGTGGAGCCTCTCTCTCTCTAAAAACGTGTAGGGGGTTAGGCATAGCTAGCAGAGGCGTGGAGGCTTGTATTTATAGAGTTTGGATGGGCTTTGAGGTGTGTAACCTAGCCCATCTATCAAAACGGCGTAGTTTTGATAAGTGACACTCGAAACATTAAAAACTCTATCTTCCATCCACAATTTGGACTTGGGCCTTCAGGAACAAATGATCAGCATGGAAAAACGATTGGATCGGTCCAAAAATATCTCTGCACGCCAATTTGCATGTGATATGGTGAATTCACGTGCACCTCCAAATCAGCTCAAACTTCTCCCCAAGCTTCCTTGCATCATGTAGAGGCCTGAGAGGCAAAAATAGGCTTGCACGTGAATTTGGTGAATTCACGTGCAGATCCAAATCAGCTCCAAATGCTCTGAAATTTCTGTGGCAGGTAGAAGACATCATTCCAAGCAACTTTTCTTCTTGCACGCCAATTGTTCGAGGCTATCTACTATGTCAAAAGTGAGGTCCAAAATCTGCTAAAACAGCTTTAAAAGCACATGTATTTGCAACTAGCATCTTCCTAGGGGTTAGAGCAAATATATATGATATATGAGGCAATAAGGCTCTAATCATGCTCTTAAACATCCTAAATAAACACTAGAATAACGGCATAAAATGCACGTTATCACCGAGCAATCGAAGCAGCCCCGGCAGAATCAGACTTTTGGGAAGAATGGGCCACAAAAGTTTGATCCAATTCTTGTCACATACACTGAAGCCTATACACGATTGTTAGCAGCAGGACTTGTTAGTCCAATACCCCTAAAAGAACGAATTCCTCCATATCCTGATTGGTACAAAGCTGAGGCCCATTGTGCATACCATGGAGGCGCAAGTGGGCATGACACCGAGAATTGTTTTGCTCTGAAAAAGAAGGTCCAACACCTAAGAGATGTTGGATGGCTAGACTTCTCCAAGATGACCAATGCTCCTAATGTGGGCACCAACTCTCTGCCTGAACACTCGGGCAATGTCGCCAACATAAATACTGGGCTTGGAAATCTTCCTAGAAAGGTTTCTAAAATTAAAATGAGTGAGGACCAGCTATTCTGTATCTTACATAAGAACGGGTTCTTAGTAACCAAAAGGGCGACTGAAGCCACGAGAGGCACGGATTCGGAGAAATGTTGTGTTTACCATGAATCAGCTTATGGACATGATATTGAGGAATGCGATGAATTCCATGAAGCTGTGCAAGCCCTGTTAACTCCCGAAGGCTAGAATTCACATGTAAGTCATAAGAACTGGCGACCTGTATGGCTTCGACAGAGCATACAAAGGCATCGGGGGCGCCCAAGCCTTTAATTATCGAATATGAGGAAAAACCAGAAATCGCCACATTGGCGGCAAGGGGTCCAATCTCTTGTCATCCAAACTCCCGCTCCATTCCCTTACAAAAATGATAAAGCAGTGCCCTGGAAATACCACTGCGAATCGGTCATTAAAGGAAACCCCACTGCCAAGAAGAAAACAAGAAGTGGTCATGTTTATGGATCGGAAGAAGGTGTTGAGATCAACACAAGCAAAGGAGGAGAGCATGACCTACGCCCCGTGCCTGCACCAGGTAGTAAGAACACCCCCGTTATTGACGGGGATCCCACCGAATTCCTTAAGCTAATCAAGCAGAGCGAATACAACATTGTGGACCAACTCGGTCGGCAGGCGGCTCGTATCTCTTTGTTATCTTTACTCATGGATTCAACTCTTCATAGAGAAGCCCTCATGAAGGTTTTGAGCAAGGCCTACATTCCTCCGACTATATCCTTGGAAAATCTGAATAATCTCGTTAACAATATCGTGGTAGATAACTTCCTTAGTTTTGGCGAAGATGAGTTACCATCGAAGGCATTGGACACGTCAAAGCCTTACACATATTTGTCAAATGTAAGGATCACATTATCTCCCGTGTACTGATCGACAACGGGTCATCCTTAAACATCATGGCAACTCAAATCCTGAAGCAACCGCCAATAGACTCCTCTCACGTGCGTCCCGCTAATATGGTTGTAAGAGCCTTTGATGGTGAAAAGTGAGAAGTAGTGGGTACGCTAGATATCCCTTTGCAAATTGGTCCAAGTGAGTTTATGGTGGAGTTCCAGGTGATGGACATCGCTCCATACTACAGTTGTTTGCTTGGAAGACCATGGATCCACTCGGCAGGGGCAGTGCCATCAACACTACATCAGAAGGTCAAGTTTGTGGTAAACGGCCAACTCATCTGTGTGTACGGAGAGGCAGAGATTCTGGTTACCAAGCCTATGTCTGTTCCTTACATTGAAAGCAATGAGGACATACCAGAATGCTCTTACCGCTCATTCGAAGTGGTTAATGTGGCCTATGCCCCCAACACTAGAGAGTCACTGGATATGGGGGGCTCGTTCCCAAAGACTGCAAAGATGGTTGCCACAGTTATGCTTAAACCTGGGGCATAAGGGAGGTCAAGGTCTAGGTGTACAAGCACAAGGGATTAAAGAACCCTTAGTCGTACGAAGTACTAGAGAAAGGTATGGGTTGGGCTACAAGCCTACCAAGGTTGCGAGGAAAAGGGAGTCCCGCTTAGCCAAAATAGAGAAGAGGCCCCTCCAAGAGCAAAGGATGACGTTCCCACCCCTTGGGGCCATATTCCAGAGCGCCGATTTTATCCATCAGAGGAAAGAATGCACCATAGCCATGTTACGGGCCAACCGTGGAGAGCAAGAACAGATGGGGCGGGTATGCCAAGGACCCCCAGGGCACCAACTGAACAATTGGAGCATTGTGGACCTCCCGGCCAAGTAATAATCAGAGAAGCCTTGTTTGGGAATGTTCTATTTTATTATGTTTTCAAAATTGCAAACAATGATTGTAACCCTTTCGGAATATTTATGAAATAAGACTTTTGTTAAAACGTATCTTCTTGCATTGCATGACATGTGCATCATCATATTTGGTTAAACTGGTCAAACTTTTACTAACAGGTACAATCCGGCTAAAAGAGATCTGTTAAGTAAAGGAGAAACGAGTTGCTTAAGGTTTGACCGTAATCCGGCTTGGGAACAACCAGGTATGTGGGGCGGAGGAAGCCGCGACCTCAACAAGGCTAGCCCAAAAGACAACTTTCCATTACCTCACATCGACACCTTGGTAGATAACACCGCTAAACATGCTATGTTTTCTTTCATGGATGGTTTCTTCGGCTACAACCAAATTCGGATGGACCCCGATTACAAAGAAAGGACCACCTTCACAACTATCTGGGGCACCTTCGCTACAATGTCATGCCTTTTGGACTCAAGAATGCCGGGGCAACATATCGGAGGGCCATGGTGACACTCTTCCATGACATGATACATAAAGAAGTGGAGGTTTACGTCGATGATATGATCGCCAAGTCAGGAAAGGAGGAAGACCACGTGGAGGTATTGCGTAAACTATTCAACAGTTGCGCAAATACCAGCTAAAGTTAAATCCGGCCAAGTGTACTTTCGGAGCTACATCCGGTAAACTACTGGGATTTGTTGTCAGTCAAAATGGAATAGAAATCGACCCCGACAAGGTCCAGGCCATCCAAGAAATGTCCATACCAAAGACTATCAAGGAAGTCTGAGGTTTCCTCGGGCGACTCAACTATGTTGCCCGCTTTATCTCACGACTTCATCGCAACTTGCGAACCTATCTTCAAAGTGCTTCGCAAGAACAACCGCGAGGTTTGGAATGACGAATGTCAGGAGGCCTTTGACAAAATTAAGCAATACCTTATGAATCCTCCAATTTTGGCTCCTCCGACGCCTAACGAACCTTTGATCTTGTATTTGACAGTCCGGGATACATCTATGGGTTGTGTATTGGGGCAGCTTGATGAAGCGAAGAAAAAGGAGCAAGTCATTTATTATTTGAGCAAGAAATTTACATCGTGCGAAGAGAAGTATACTCCCTTAGAGAAAGCTTGTTGCGCCCTCGTCTAGACCACACGAAGATTAAGACAGTACACCCTCTACCATACTACATGGCTCATCTCAAGACATGACCCACTCAAATATCTGTTGGAAAAACCGGCAATGACAGGAAGGATTGCAAAGTGGCAACTGCTCTTATCCGAATATGACATCATCTATGTCCCACAGAAGGCCATCAAGGGAAGTGCCATAGCAGATTACTTGGCCGACAGGGCCTTGGAGGATTATGAGCCCATGAGCTCCGATTTTCCCGGACGAATACATCAATTGTTGTTCAGGAGGATCAGGAATCAAAGACGTGGATTATGTGGCTTGATGGAGCCTCAAATTTATCCGGTCATGGCATTGGGGCGGTATTAATCTCCCCGACCGGTCAACATTATCCCATGGCCGCCAAGTTGGCCTTTCCCCGCACAAACAACATAGCAGAATATGAGGCTTGTATTATGGGTCTCCAAGAAGCCTTGATCAAGGGAATCACGAAACTTCAAGTCTTCGGGGATTCAGCCTTAGTAATCTATCAAGTCCGAAAGGAGTGGGAAACCCGGAATCCCAAACTCATTCCCTACCAAAAAATGATATGTGATATGGCTAAACTATTTGATGAAATCCCATTTGAGCATGCATCCCGGGAACATAATCAGATTCCTGATGCTTTGTCCACTTTGGTAGCCCTCCTTCGGTTGGATACAAGTTTAGAAGTGCCCTCTTTCGACATCTGTGTACAAGAGGTGCCAATATACTGTATGATGACAAGTATGGATACTAACACAAAGTCATGGTATCATGATATCAAGCGATATCTACTCACAAGAGAGTATCCAGCAGAAGTCTCGGAATCAGAAAAAAGAAATATCCAACGAACAAGTGCTAACTACTTCTTAGATGGACCAGTCCTTTATAAGCGCAGCTACGACATGGTGCTACTATGGTGCGTGGAGAAGGGCGAGGCAGCTCAGATCCTCAACGAAGTCCACAATGGTAACTGTGGAGCACATGTGAATGGACACGCTCTATCCCGACAGATCATGAGGATGGGCTACTACTGGGTCACCATGGAAAAGGATAGCATCAATCATGTGCGCACATGTCTTAAATGCCAAGTTCACGGGGATCGAATCCAAGCACCTCCGTCCTACTTACACACAATGACATCTCCTTGGCCTTTCGCCATGTGGGGAATGGACGTCATTGGAGCCATTTCACCTAAGGCTTCCAACGGTCATAGATTCATCCTAGTGGCGATCGATTACTTCACCAAATGGGTGGAAGCAGCTTCCTATGCCCAAGTCACTCAATCGGTGGTGGTTAGGTTTCTTCGAAGCAACATCATCTGTCGTTATGGGCTCCCCGAGCAGATTATAACTGACAATGCTGTCAATTTGAACAACCGAATGATGGACAATTTATGCGAAGGATTTAGGATCCGACACCGCAATTTTACTCCGTATTGTCCCAAGATGAATGGAGCGGTTGAGGCAGCAAATAAAAATATCAAGAACATCATTCGAAAAATGACTGAGACATACAAGGATTGGCATGAGAAACTTCCATATGCATTACATGCTTACCGGACTTCTGTGCGAACATCAACTGGGGCAACTCCTTTCTCCCTAGTGTATGGTATGGAAGCAGTCCTACCCATCGAAGTGGAAATCCCGTTTCTCAGAGTTCTCAAGGATACTCAACTAGACGAAGCAGAATGGGTCAGAGACCGTTTTGAGCAGCTAAATCTGATCGAAGGAAAACATCTTGCCGCAGTCGGTCGAGGTCGGCAATACCAACAAAGGATGATGGCCAGCTTCAACAAAAAAGTAAAGCCCCGAACTTTCAAAGAAGGGGATTTGGTCTTGAAGAAAATACCGCCGATACAACATGATCACAGGGGCAAATGGACTCCAAACTATGAAGGTCCATACGTTGTAAAAAGAGCATTTTCGGGAGGTGCCCTAATCCTCACCGAAATGGACGGAGTTGAGCTACGAAATCGTAAACAGACGATCCGTAAAGAAGTTTTATGTTTAACTTCGCTGGTGGTAGTCTAACCGCTTTATCTTTGTAAAGAAGTAAAGTGCGGTTTTATGCTTTATCTTTGTAAAGCGTTTTATCTTTGTAAAGAATTGGGTCTTTCTAACAAAAGTGCAGCGATATCGGGATCCATGATCTTCTAAGAAAACCAAAGGGGAGGATAACTCTCAAGCTCCCCAAGTAGACGATCATGAGAAAGGTCGTCACGCCACTTCAAACCAGGGACTAGGCTGTGAACCAAAGGATTGGTCAAATCTTAAGCATACTCTGATCAACTTTACAAGACATGTCTTTTTGAAGCTATTGTCCTTGTACTACAAAAGGGAGTTTAGTTTAACTTTGTATGATGATAAACAAGTTATTCCATATGCAATGATGCAATTGTAAGTGCAAAATCTCTTATCAAATAAATATCGTTTGGCCTTTTAAAAGAATCATTTTTAAAATCGTTCATTCCCCGCTTGAGTTTTTAAAACTTTACTTCACCGTGAGGGTTGCATGAGGCGACAACAAAGCCCTGGACCTTTGCCTAAAGGAAGCGATGACTCAGGCAACTTAGCGGTTGCTCATCAGGAAAAGAAAAGGGTGCCAAGTCATCTGGCAGCGTGCTTTTCAGAAAAAGCGGCACCAAAATCTCCTTAGATTGTTTCTGCCCCGCATTTTGTGTACCTCATGCACATTCTCAAAGATTCAGACCTCCCCCCCGCGCCACATGCATCAATTACATTTCATGCCTCAACCGCATTTCATGCATCATTCCTACATCTGGCATGTTTGCTCCCGTCCAAACTACAGATTGTTGTCACGGCATAACGCCTCCTACCCCAAGTAGATAAGCCTTAGAGCTCCGAAGTGAGGAAAGTTTTCATCCCCAAACAGAGAAACCGTTCATTTTGATCAAAATATCCAAAGCCATGCTCACCTGCATGCAAAACATCCAAAGCCATGCTCACCCGCATGCTAAACACCAAAGCTTTGCTCACCCGCATGCCAAACAACCAAAGCCATGCTCACCCGCATGCCAAACACCAAAGCCATGCTCACCCGCATTGTCACGCCCCGGATTTCCAACCCGAGGAAACCGGTACGTGACTCCCCATTCACCCACACGGAGGGCAATGGGGTTGGATTCCTGGATGCCACACAAGCAAGTCTAACAATTACAATAAATCAAATAAGCCACATCTTTATTTAATTCCAAAACATCAAAGGTTCACAAAACAACCAAGTCCCTGATTACAGTTCAATCCCTTAGTACATTCCCCTCCCTGGGGTTACATAAATCATAAAAGTACATTACCGAAATGAACAATAAAGTGGAGAGGGTCTTCCACCTTGGTGTATCCACCTAACGCCTGTAAGTCCCTGGAAAACAAACAAACACAGTAGGAGGGGTGAGCAACCACAACTAAGTAGGGATCATGTCTCCCCAACCCATCCCATGTTCCTAGCATCTACATGCCATGTGTACAAGTGCGATTGTCGTGATACAATAATTTCAACAAACATAATAACAACCACATCAACAATTTACAATCTTCCACCGCCACACAAGGCTAACACTTTAACCACAAGTGATTTAACCGCCTCTTCAGGCCAAGTTATTTAACCGCCTCTTCAGGCCAAGTGATTTAACCGCCTCTTCAGGCCAAGTGATTTAACCGCCTCTTCAGGCCAAGTGATTTAACCGCCTCTTCAGGCCGGATACCACGATCAAGCACACAACACACATGGTCACTCAAGCATACAACCAAACACTTGGTGTGCACCCGTTCACAAGCGCACAAACCCAACCATTCAGGCCATAGAGCAAACATCCAGGATACATACATACACTAAACCACAAGTCCAGTCACACGGACATATTACCAAACACTTAATGGGCATATACACACAGCTAAGTTCACACAGGCATTTCATCAAACATGTAGCAGGCATGTCATACAGGCATTTTATCAAACACTTTTCATGCATCACACAAACACCGAAACACCAAAATCGCCATTGAAGGCCAACATTCATATAGGAGGTCACACCTATATGAATTTACATATAAATAATATAACAGATATAACTCATATTCCGCCCTAGGACCCTAGGACGAGAGGAGGATTTAGGAAGAACGGAACCCCTACCTTGAAAACGTCCTCCAGCTCTTGCTTCCACGCTAGACGTTGTCTTCCCCACGCACGACGCTCCAGGCGGCAAGCCGGCGGCTCTCCTTCCTTCCCTCTCTCTCTCTCTCTCTCTCTCTCTCTCTCTCTCTGCGACGGTGAAAAGAACCCTAACCCTAGAACAAGGAGTCTCCTCATCCTTATATAGACCTCCCATTATCAAAACGACGTAGTTTTGATTAAGTGAAACCCATGATCAAAACGACGTAGTTTTGATTACACAAGCTACAACCTTTCCGCATCCATACACACCAAAATACTCACTATTCCAACCTGGTCCTTTGGAAAAAGATGATTAGAATAACAAAACCAAGGTAACCATGCAAAAATATGCCTGCACGCCAATTTGAACGCCAATTCCCCAATTGGCGTGCAGCTCCAAATGCACTCAAACTTTACTCCAAGTCTCCTTGCATCTTGTAGAGGCCTGAGAAGCAAAAATATGCTTGCACGTGAAATGGGTGAATTCACGTGCAGCTCCAAATGCTCGAAATTTCTGTGGTAGATAGAGGACCTCATTCTAAGAAACTTTTGTTCTTGCACGCCAATTGTTTGAGGCCATCTACTAGGTCAAAAGTGAGCTCCAAGATCAGCCAAAACGCTTAAAACCGCTGTAAACGCATAGCATCTTCCTAGGGCATAAATGTACGCTATCGCTCGACACATGCACCTCTCAAAAGTCCCCTCTTGGGCTCATCTCTTACCTTAAACTTGTGTACCAACATCCAAGGTGTTTGTGGTTAACTCCTTACACACGGGTTACACACGGGTCATTACATCCTCTCCCCCCTTAAGACTTTTCGTCCTCGAAAAGAAATGACATACGAGGAAAACAAACACAAGCTACCCATTTGCCACACGGCGAGCTACAACACCCAAATGGGTCATACACCGCACATTGTACACAATAGCACATAACATAGTGTCACCACAGTCCATAACCACATGCATCACAATCTATGGAAACACATCCACATGTCACAAATATCCATCACAAGCACATTTCATTAACACATTCAATATAAATTAAAGTCACAAGTCGAAAGGAAATACAAATACACCAGCCAACACCACCCCTCCACCCTTAAGATTGTTCGTCCTCGAACAACTCGGGGTTGCTCACGCATCATGGTTCCGCGTTTCCATATTTCCGCCATAGGACGTGTCGTCCGCGAAAAGACCATACACTTTCCATAATGCACATGCTGATGCACATCGTCCACAACCATTCACATACCCGCGAATGAAGATATCACACAATAACACACATGAAGGCACGTACCCACGGACCCAATACAACACAGCATGATAAGGAAACACATATTCTAATCTCACCAACAACCCTTGTTCTCCTCACCTAACACATGTCACAAGTATTCACGTCACGACGGTGTACGACGTATACGCCCATCCCCAACACGTACGTTTAACAAATCACATAAGTCACGGACCAACTCACATCATAAACACCACTACAAGGAACAAGGCATAAACAAAACACTACGACACGTTTAACGTTCCACCGCCTGAGCGCCAATACCATACAAACGCGGCCATTGGGAGTTTCCTCACACCCGTCCCACCTTTAGTAGACCTTTCGTCCCCGAAAAGGGAAACCAAATAGTAAACAACGCGATAAGATCAAAGCAACACATAAGGCAGTCATTACCACAAATGTTGGAGATGCCAACTCGGGGCACGATGGGACCAACACTCCACAACGTAAAATACCCAACAATTGGGATTTGAAGTCAACGCAGCCCCATGACCCATAGGTAGACCTCACCCTAACAAAGAAGCACAATGAGGTCACAATGAAACACAAACAAATAGGATAGCATTATGCAAACCACAATCACATTCCCACACAGGGAGCTCATCTCAAGACACCATCATCATCTGCGAAAACCACCTCACTCAAGTAAGGAACATTGAAACCCCACCAACGCCAATGGGGACGCAGAACGGAATACAAGCCTAGACATAGAAACACGAGAATGGAGTGTGCCCTTAACCACTCGGTTGCGGTCACCCTGGCGCCCAACGAAGTCCAAGGATGCACTAAAAACAATAAATGCAGCACCACACACACAACCATGGTAAGACCAAAACCCACTATCGGGCTATCACTAATCACCGACTTTGAGAAGCGACCTCCTTGATCACGGCCAAATAGAGATCTGCCAAGGTCCCACATTGCCTTCACAACTAAGGCTTACCGTACGCCCCAAGAGATGATGCCTGACCAAGTCGGCAGACGGACCACACGATAGGAATCCCTTGACGCCGAGTAGGTGTGAACAACATAGTCCCCCCCCCACACCGAAAACTCTCCTATCTCGCAACCTGACCACAATGGAATCCTCTATGTCACCACTCACAGGTCACAAGAAAATCCCTTGCCTCCAAGACATACTCCACCTCATGGCCCACCAACGCCGCTATATCAACTATCAACACACCAGCAAAACACTCAAATGGACCAAGAAATACTCAGGCTCTAACCGCGCTTAATATGGTCACGCAATTCCTCCGGGTAGGCACAAGAAACGAGGCATGCAAACTCCTTATTCGGGACATTCATGTAGCTCCCAAACACACCAACACTTTGATGGCGTGGACCATCTCACTTACCGCATCAAAACGCACACAAAAGACTTTCAAGAAGAACATATGTAGCATGAGGACCCCATGATAGCCGCAGGACACAAGTCTCCCCCAAAGGGGTAGCATTAATACCCCTTACAAGCAAAACTCACCCTCGACTCCATTTAGTGAATCACAACGCATCAATACTTTCACACTTTAACTTAGCATGCCATCACATGTGACAAGGAATAACATCAACATTACACATAACACCCCTCTTCATCCCACACCGCACATAATATGTGCATGCATCACCTCTTACTCCTCTGCATATGAATGCCACGAGGCCCACACATAAGAACTTTGCTACTCCTTTAGCACATATGTAACACTCACAACAAAACAAAGCAACCACAACACACGAAATAAACTACTGTGTAGAACACATGTAAGAGAGGACATACTAGTCCCCACCTCCTCGCCTCTTTTAAGCCTATTACCCACACGACATGGATTAACGGAATGGTCCCACCACCAGAAAAACCCAAACAAGGCCTGCCCAATCTCACTCGCTTGCCTGCTTGCACTGATTGGGTTCACTGGGCACGATCCTATAAACTCACTCGTAACCTAGTTCCAGAACTCATCACCTTTTTTATACATACGCAAACCCATTTCACCACATATCCTATGAACATTACCCAAGGTCTTTCACACACCACCAGCATGACATGTGGTCAATGTTTGGCCGCCCAAGAATTTGCAGCCATTTCCATAGGACACCCATAAGAATCTTAAAACCACATACCACTCTTGCCAATCAATTTAGATTTCAATGACTCAAGGGGTGGGTTATACTAGTGGCAATTTCCTCCCTCAACCTTGACACTTGGAAAGGTTACCAAAAGAACATCCTTCTTAAGTAGCACATCTACAGAAACCTCTACTCACAAGAAAACACATTTCTATTACTCAAGGTTGCCACAGCGGGGTCACACACTACCCACAAGCCACTAACTCATGCCTCCAGCTTCCTAGGCTAGCTAGGCCAGAGGTAATCTCACCTACGCTAGAGTATTAGGGGTAACACAGTAACATTTATTACTTTCCTCACACACGGGCGCCCAAAATTGACTACCACACAAAGATACAATTAACACTTTAGACCATATTAAAACCACCAACTCTTTCCAACAACTGTTTATAACCATTAGTAATTTATTAGTCTTTTGGTATCATATGTATATTTTTTATTTATTTTACTCATTTATTCTCCAGTAGGTCCCAACTACGTCCATCCAAAATGGTAACTCAAACGACCTTCTAAGCCTCACCTAGCATAAAACAGTGGCTCAAGAGCCCACCCAGCGAAAATATCCCTCTATCACAAGTGTCTTAATTAAATTGCTAGAAACGCAACAATCAAAGGTTCACCCAGCCTCACCTAATCCAAAGACGAGACTCAACCGATCACTATCATTAAAGGAATATGATACCACCACTAAACAGCAATCTTAACACGCGAGAATCAAAATCGTACCCTTGACTAAGGAAAGTTCTGCCATGCTCTTCTCCTAGCCTCACTTGAATTTTGCTTTATTCCTAGCTCGTTGGGCCAGTCTTCTAGCACCAAGACTTGCTTTACCAAAACAGTGTCTTGGAGATGTCCTACTTTTCCATAGACGCGACACTAGTACTTTTTCCTGCCATACTCTTTTCCAATGTCCCGGTTGTCCACTGCAAGAACAACCCCTTTGGGAAACTGGTCTCTACCTCTTGAGCCCCTTTCTGCTGATCAGGACAACTATGCTTCAATTAATCTTCACCCAAGATCCCCCCGATGATGTGGGTTGATAGCTCTCGACGTACCTCGCTCTTAATCAGTTGTCGAATCTCATCCTTCAACTCTTAAATTACCAGGCTTAAGATGCCAACCTCTGCCATGATTATATCATTACTTACATCCTGCAGCTCTCCCACTTGCCCAGCCTGGGGGGCGGGCTTCTTTGCTACCTCAATAGTCGTACCGGTCACAATTTTCGGAGACATTGGCTCCACGAAAAGGCAGCGCTCTAGGTTATCACTCAATAATCTCAATACCATTACCGGCTAGGCATTCTGAACTATAACTAACCTCAAAACATGCATTATCACCACACAAATTCATGGATGCACATCACAAACTATACAAGTTCATACCCTTACAACAAGTTCACACCTTTACATTGCCCATATAATTCTATACTTAAGTGGATATCTCATCGTTTTGAACACAACATCGCTTCCTCCACACAACACCATACAAAGGCACATACTCAATCATTCACAGAACACCAACATTATTGTATTTTATTTTATTTTATTTTTGTTCGTTCACATTTCACAAGCTTCACGTTCACAAACGCTCAGTTTCAATACCACAAATTCTTTTCCATGTTTTCATGCTCGAATCATCACAAAATTTCGAGTTGCACAATTGAAACTTTATCACGTTCAACCATTTATCCATACAATTACACACACCGCACACATTTTAGTTCTCATTAAACCACATTGCACAAACAGCAATTCCACAAGCACACAGCTCAAGTTGTCATAAAATCAGAGTTAATCAGAGTTGCACAGTTCTCACCTTATCACATTATTCATATTTTTCTTTTATCACAATTATTTTTTTTTTCAGGTATCCACACCTTCACATACAACAACCAATGCAACTAGTGCCCTAATGCCAATGCATGCAAATCCTACCACAAGACTGGACTACCCCAAGTACACCTTGGAGGCTCCAAGAGGACCGTGTTGATCGGGCACGTCCCTCCAGGCTCCTCCAAAGGACCCAAGATAACCAAGTCCGCCCACTACCCTAGGCCAACTAGACCATGCTCGATACCATATTGTCACGCCCCGGATTTCCAACCCGAGGAAACCTAGACGTGACTCCCCATTCACCCACACGGAGGGCAATGGGGTTGGATTACTGGATGCCACACAAGCAAGTCTAACAATTACAATAAATCAAATAAGCCACATCTTTATTTAATTCCAAAACATCAAAGGTTCACAAAACAACCAAGTCCCTGATTACAGTTCAATCCCTTAGTACATTCCCCTCCCTGGGGTTACATAAATCATAAAAGTACATTACTGAAATGAACAATAAAGTGGAGAGGGTCTTCCACCTTGGTGTATCCACCTAACGCCTGTAAGTCCCTGGAAAACAAACAAACACAAGTAGGAGGGGTGAGCAACCACGACTCGGTAGGGATCATGTCTCCCCAACCCATCCCATGTTCCTAGCATCTACATGCCATGTGTACAAGTGCGGTGTCGTGATACAATAATTTCAACAAACATAATAACAACCACATCAACAATTTACAATCTTCCACTGCCACACAGGCTAACACTTTAACCACAAGTGATTTAACCGCCTCTTCAGGCCAAGTTATTTAACCGCCTCTTCAGGCCAAGTGATTTAACCGCCTCTTCAGGCCAAGTGATTTAACCGCCTCTTCAGGCCAAGTGATTTAACCGCCTCTTCAGGCCAAGTGATTTAACCGCCTCTTCAGGCCAGATACCACAGTCAAGCACACAACACACATGGTCACTCAAGCATACAACCAAACACTTGGTGTGCACCCGTTCACAAGCGCACAAACCCAACCATTCAGGCCATAGAGCAAACATCCAAGCATACATACATACACTAAACCACAAGTCCAGTCACACGGACATATTACCAAACACTTAATGGGCATATACACACAGCTAAGTTCACACAGGCATTTCATCAAACATGTAGCAGGCATGTCATACAGGCATTTTATCAAACACTTTTCATGCATCACACAAACACCAGAAACACCAAAATCGCCATTGAAGGCCAACATTCATATAGGAGGTCACACCTATATGAATTTACATATAAATAATATAACGAGATATAACTCATATTCTGCTCCTAGGACCCTAGGACAGAGGAGGATTTAGGAAGAACAGAACCCCTACCTTGAAAACGTCCTCCAGCTCTTGCTTCCACGCTAGACGTTGTCTTCCCCACGCACGACGCTCCGGCAGCAAGCCAGCAGCTCTCCTTCCTTCCCTCTCTCTCTCTCTCTCTCTCTCTCTCTCTCTCTCTCTCTCTCTCTCTCTCTGCGACGGCTGAAAAGAACCCTAACCCTAGAACAAGGAGTCTCCTCATCCTTATATAGACCTCCCATTATCAAAACGACGTAGTTTTGATTAAGTGAAACCCATGATCAAAACGACGTAGTTTTGATTACACAAGCTACAACCTTTCCGCATCCATACACACCAAAATACTCACTATTCCAACCTGGTCCTTTGGAAAAAGATGATTAGAATAACAAAACCAAGGTAACCATGCAAAAATATGCCTGCACGCCAATTTGAACGCCAATTCCCCAATTGGCGTGCAGCTCCAAATGCACTCAAACTTTACTCCAAGTCTCCTTGCATCTTGTAGAGGCCTGAGAAGCAAAAATATGCTTGCACGTGAAATGGGTGAATTCACGTGCAGCTCCAAATGCTCTGAAATTTCTGTGGTAGATAGAGGACCTCATTCTAAGAAACTTTTGTTCTTGCACGCCAATTGTTTGAGGCCATCTACTAGGTCAAAAGTGAGCTCCAAGATCAGCCAAAACAGCTTAAAACCGCCTGTAAATGCATAGCATCTTCCTAGGGCATAAATGTACGCTATCGCTCGACACATGCACCTCTCAAAAGTCCCCTCTTGGGCTCATCTCTTACCTTAAACTTGTGTACCAACATCCAAGGTGTTTGTGGTTAACTCCTTACACACGGGTTACACACGGGTCATTACACGCATGCCAAACAACCAAAGCCATGCTCACCCGCATGCAAACAACCAAAGCCATGCTCACCCGCATGCCAAACAACCAAAGCCATGCTCACCCGCATGCCAAACAACCAAAGTCATGCTCACCCGCATGCCAAAAAAACCAAAGCCATGCTCCCCCGGCATGCCAAAAAAAAACCAAAGTCATGCTCCTCAGCATGCCAAAAAAACCAAAGCCATGCTCCTCGGCATGCCAAAAAAACCAAAGCCATGTTCACCCGTATGCCAATTATCCAAAGCCATGCTTACCCGCATGCCAAACTACACCAAAATCACAGAATATCAATCCTGAAAGGAGAATCAACTGGTCAAAATGGGTACGGTCTTATCTTTGCACATCATTCGCACACAAACAACGCACAAAGAGGGGCAGCTGTTGGACCCCATTTTGAATAGGCCAAATCACAGCCGAGAAATCCAAAATTGAAAGTCATTTCTAAGGGATCTCAAAATGTCCCAAGGTCAACACCAAAGGATAGAGGACGAAATTTGGAAACCAACGCACTAGACCGTGCTCAAATCCGACTTGAAACGAAGAAGTTATAACGCAAATAGTTTTGGGCATGAAAGGTCAAATGTGCAGAAAGATGGTCAATGCCCTCGGTCAAACCGACTGAAAATGTGATTGCGAAAATCCCCCATAAACAATTCAGGCGAATTTATGGCCACTGCCTCGAAGACACGTACTCCAACCTGCACTTGCAGCACTCACTCGAAGACTCGTAGTCAAAGACTCGCAACCCAAGCCTACACTCGCAGCACTTACATTCGAAGCCTCACAGGTAGCCTCGAAGACTCGCAGCAGTCAACCTCGAAGACTCGCAGCGCTCAGCCTCGAAGACTCGTAGCAGGCAGCCTCGCAGACTCGCAGCACTTACATTCGAAGCCTCACAGGTAGCCTCGAAGACTCGCAGTAGTCAACCTCGAAGACTCGCAGCAGTCAACCTTGAAGCCTTGCAGTCAGCCTCGAAGCCTCGTAGTTAAAGCCTCGTAGCCACACCTACTCCCATAGCGCTCAGCCTCAAAGCCTCGCAGCGCTCAGCCTCGAAGACTCGTAGCAGGCAGCTTCGCAGACTCGCAGCACTCACAGTCGAAGCCTCGTAGCTCAGCCAGCCTCGTAGTCAAAGCCTCGAAGCTCGCAGACCCGCAGCCTCGAAGCTAGCAGACCCGCAGCCTCGAAGCTCGTAGACTCGTAGCCTCGAAGTTCACAGACCCGCATCCTCGAAGCTCGCAGACTCGTAGCCTCGAAGCTCGCAGACCCGCATCCTCGAAGCTCGCAGACTCGTAGCCTCGAAGCTCGCAGACCCGCATCCTCGAAGCTTGCAGACCCGCATCCTCGAAGCTCGCAGACTCGTAGCCTTGAAGCTCGCAGACCCGTAGCCTCGAAGCTCGCAGACTCGTAGCCTCGAAGCTCGTAGACCCGCATCCTCGAAGCTCGTAGCCCCGCAGCCTCGAAGCTCACAGACTCATAGCCTCGAAGCTCGCAACCCCACAGCCTCGAAGCTCGCAGACCCGCAGCCTCGAAGCTCACAGCTTCGTAGCCTCGAAGACTCATGGCCTTGTAGTCTCGTAGTTGCAGTCTTGTAGTCTTGCCTCGTAGACCCAGCTTCGACCCTTCGACACGGCTTCGACCCTTCGGCCCTTCGATGCGGCTACAACCCTTTGACACGACTTCAACCCTTTGAACCTTCGACGCGGCTTCGACCCTTTGATGCGGCTACAACCCTTTGACACGGCTTCGAACCTTCGAACCTTCGAACCTTCGACGCGGCTACAACCCTTTGACACGGCTTCGGCCCTCCGAACCTTCGACGCGGCTTCGACCCTTCGACCCTTCAACGCGGCTACAACCCTGCATGGCAGCTTCGACCCTGCGACCTTCGAGGCAGCCTCCAGCCTTCAACCTTGCGATCTGCAAACCCCAGAACGACACCGTTTTTGCTTCCCTTTTAAGTGCACAGTAAAGCAGGCGCTGTGTCTCTCAGAATTAATTCTAACGGCTCAGAACACATGTTTAATACCTGGGAACTCGTTTCAACCTCGTAAATGCATATGCCGTTCTTGAAACTTGCTGTCAACACATGGGAACTCCAAAGAACACATCATTTAATTTGCCAAGTTCCAAGTTGGGCGGCTGTTCCCTCTCCAAAGTCTAAAAGGGAGGCGTCACCCATTTCAAAGGGGATCCCTGGCTATTGGAGACGAACGCCTAGCAAGAGAAAATTTGAGGAAGAAGAGGGGACTGATATTTCTTGGAGACTAACAACATAGAGACTTTGGGGGGTTGGAACTGAAGAAGACGTCCTCCACACCACTTTGCTGGATTTGGTTTCCACGTCCATCAAGCAGTCAAAGAAGAGTGAAGCTAGCAAGGACATCAAGCTTGATTTCCAGGTTTTATTCCCCTCTTATCTTACATTCATCATCATCCTTACACCAAAATCTCACCTTTTTATTCAAAAATACAACAAAACGTTTTCAAAGGCCCGGTGGCCGTGGGATTGAGCCTTTGGTGCTCATATCCTCGCCACTTGGCCAACATTGAGTCTGGGAGTGAATCTGAGCTTCACAGTATGCTCTTCACGACATCAGACTCTACTTTTTCGTTTTAACATAGAACCTCAAATTCTCTTTAAAATAAACCCAGGCCCTTGTGACTGCAGGATCAAGCCCTATTGCTTATGTCTCCATCATCCGGCCAACATCAATTGTAGCAATGAATCTGAGCTCCATGCTGTGCTCTTCATGCTACAGGCTTTCTTTCTGTTTTCCGAGATAAAACAAAAATAATAATATTTTTCTCCTAAATAAAACCATTAGAGCTTTTACAATGAAATAAAAAAAAGAAAAGGGAAGTTAAAATAAGCAAGCATCCATGGACAAAGACTAGGTATCAATTTTGGGCGTTGTGGGAGTGCAAGAGCTTTTCTTCCTTCCCACACGTAACCGACTCCCGAACTTATTATCTGGAAACCGTAGAACCTCCTAGGTGGCCAAACACACCTTTATTTTTGTTTGGTGGCGACTCTGTTTCTTCTATCTCTCTTTTGGTTTTGTATGAGCTATGACAATGATGACTCAATGACCAAATTTCCATCCAAAGGAGTAATCTCAAGCCAATCACGAGCCCGGACGACACCGGGTGATGACAATAATGTCCTAGAAAACGAACTTTGGTTTGAAAAAGAGAGATCTTAGGTTTGGAAACAATTAAGCCATTTTGTTTAACAACATGAAAAAATGTTTTAAGATGTTTAAAATGTTGCTCAATAGAGGAAGAAAAAACTAAAACATCATCAATATAAACAATGCAAAAATTAGAATATGGATTGAATATGTCATTCATAATTCTTTGAAATTCTGATGGAGTATTTTTTTTTAATCCGAAAGGCATTACTTTCCATTCGTATTGGAGGTTTTGGTAATAAAGTATAATCTGAAAAATGTTGGTCTTTTAATTTATTAAACTGATGAATTTGTTCTTTAATTATTTTGACTTCTTGTTGCAAACTTTGTAATGGTGAAATAGGATTTGAGGGTTGATATTGGTTTGGGGGAATGTCTGGGAGATTGGTGGCAAAGAAGGGACAATATTTTGAGGAAATAATTGACTAAAGAGTTGTTTATGGAGGACCGGGTCTTCAATCTGTTGGAGAATACCAACAAAAGTATCTTATTGGTTGGTAAGAACATGAAGTGTAGGAGAAGCAGAGGAGGGTTCTTCTTCTTGAAAAAGTTCTTCTGCTTCTTCTTCTTGTTTAGGGGATGGAGAACTAGTAGAAGGTAAATCTTCAGTATCTTCTTTCCCTTTGTCAGCCGAGATTTCTTCTTCCTTAAGGCATGAAGGGAGAGGAAAATCCATAATTTCGTTCCAATGTTGTTCATTAAAGTATTTTTCAAACCAATCAAAGAAAATGATTTAGGTTTGATGTTCAAAGAGTTGGGCTTAATATTTTGCTTGGATGTCTTGCTGAGTATTAAAGAAATATTTAAAAAACCATAAACGTCTTTCTTTATTATTTTCAGAGTAAAAGTTATCATGTAAATAGGTTTTATCTACAGTAAGCGAGAAAAAATCCATACCGAAACAGATATCTTATCGGACACTTGAATAAAAAGAAAAGGAAAAACTATAATAACTGACCGGATATGACTAGTCACGAGGGGGATGAATCGAAGGGGTAGATACTTCGAGATGGCGAGCGTCTATGGTATAAGAATTGAAGTCAGGCCGAGAACCGTTGGCTTAACTCAAGGTATTACTGCCCAAACATGCATGCCCGTTCAACTGGGCCTTATGTCCTTGGATCTGCTACTTACCTTATCTCACCTGCGATCGACAGGCTCTGATACTATTGGAGAATTGGAATGGAGCAACACGGTATGTTTATATATATATATATATATATATATATATAAACATACTCTGGTTTTTTTTGTCTCTGTTTTAAACGAATGGCTAGTTGGTTGTGCAATACACCTAAAATTATTTTCTGGAAGTGTTAGGCCTACTAACTTGTCCCCGATTTATACTTTATGACTAGCATGGAAAAAAGAATTGGCATTGCACTTTTAATTAGTGGGTTTGGCTTACTTCCGCCTCGCTTCTGTTCTTCCACAAGGTATTATGCTGCTTTATTAAATCAAAATCAATTGACAGGAGGCAATATCTTTCATGGAGCAATGGGATTGGATTCACTCTTCCTTATGCGACCTGTAAAAGGATGGTAATTATCGCTGCATATATACTGGCTTGAGATTTTCATTTTATCGTATTTGCAATGTTCAGGGATCTTGGCCCTTAGTGCTTCTGTTTTTGATTTTGGACAAAGCAGGTCAGGTTATAAGACTCCAGTGGGAGGTTTATATATGTGCGGGAGTGGTGCCCATCCAGGTGGTGGTGTAATGGGTGCCCCTGGACGCAATGCTGCGCAAGTGGTTCTTCAGGATCTCAAGAGGCCATTCAAGTGAAGTGTGGAACAACATCCCATGCGAATTGGCTGAATAATGTTGGGTTCAAAATTCTCATTGATTTTTCCATTGCTGGCCGTGATTTTTTTTAATATAAATTTGTTTGTTTGTTTGTTTGTTTTGCTTTTGGTTTTTTTATGAGCTAATTTGCTGAAATGGATTTAGTCATCAGGTTGAGATTTTATTATTCCGATCGTACATGAGCTATGTAAATATATTGGAGTTTGTTTTCCTTAATGCTGCCCGCCGAAAAACGACTTCAATTTTTTATAACAAAAAATTCTTTCTTTCGAAGGACCTCAATTTTGCAGGACATGATAATTTTGCCACATGCAAAATGGTCCATAGGTTTAGTCTTAAGACTCAAATCTTATCGAAAGTATGCATTGCCTCAGCAACAAATCCAGCATGGCCACAAGCACAAAAAAAACCCCACGGTGATGTAAGAAATCTCATATTCTTAAATATAGCCTTGCGCTTTTTTGTAGTCGGCAATGATGGGAAGGCATTGTGATCATAGAGCTCAAGGGAAACAAAGAGCGTGTTTAACAAATTATGTTTTTAGTAATTTTTTATATTCAAATACCAAAAACAGTCTATTACTTTAGTGATTGTTTTTAAATTTCATGTTTGAATTTTTTTACTGTATAAATGATACTTTATTTTGTTAAGACAAACTTATTTTCCTTGTTTTCATTTTATTTTATTCTATACTTATTTGTCTATAATTCCCTCTACCAATTCTAGCCTTGCTCATCTTCACAAGTCTAGATCTGGTTGGAGACTTCATTGGTCATAATCCTCTTGTTGCCATTGATGAAGGAGTTTTCACCACCACATCTACCTCTTCATTGATAGAGATGGCAAGACCGTTACCTTCACGTTCAACGAGTAAATGTTAATCTCCACCACCTCTATCTCATCTCTCTTGTTGTCGCTGACCAATGAACTAAATTATCTATCCAAACCATCACAAAATTTGTTGTGATTGTGAAATAGTTCTAGAGCTTGACAGAGTTGCTACTGATGGTGGTGAATCGGTTGAGCTATGGTCCAAATTGGCAGCTATGCTCGGTAGTGTGCAAGTGCCTACTGGTGTGCGAGTGCCAACGAGAGCTAGAAAGGGCATGATCATGCCTATTGGTGGTGATCTCTGACTAACTATAGGTGTCATGCTAGAGCAAGCACACCTACAAGCACATTATGTGTCACGCCTTGTATTTTTAATCCGTAAAAAATAGTTAGTAAATCTTCATGCTTGCATTTGAAGGGATAAAGGATTAGTAAAAACACTTAAAAAGAAACCTTAGCGTGAGGGTCGTTTCTAATCTACTTCACACATATATTACACAAATGCAAAAATCTCATTTTAATTAAAACTATATATATAGTTTTCTTACGGGGTTACATCATGTTATTATAATTCAAAGAAGACAAACAAATACATATAAGGACTCTACCTTAGGTGAATTTGCAAGCTCTTGTGGTTTGTATATAACACAAATTTCTTCTAAAGGAGATAATGCTACTAGCTCTTTAGAATAAATATCTTTGTAGCCAACTCTAATTCATGGGTGGGATAATTTTGCTCATGTGGCCTCGACTGCCTAAACCCATAAGCAATCATATGTCGAATCTGCATCAACACACAATCAAACCTCACTCTAGAAGCATGACAGTACACCTCAAAAGGCACACCCTCCTGTGGAAGAATCAGGATAGGTGTTGAGGTCAATCATGCCTTTAGCTCCATGAAAGCACTCTCACATGCATTAACCAAACAAAAGGAACTCTCTTCTTGGTCAGGTTTATCATAGGAGATGCCAACCTGGAAAAATCCTCCAAGAACCTCCAATAGTACCCTTCCAAACCAAGAAAGCTACGAACTTCAAACATATTCGTGGGCTTCTTCCACGACATAACCACCTCGATCTTCTTAGGATCCACTGTGATACCCTCTGAAGATACCACATGCCCTAAGAAGTTCACCTATTGTAACTAGAATTCACATTTCGTCAACTTCATGTACAATCGGTGCTTTCTTGCAAGGTCTACAACACAACCCGCAAATGCTCCTCATTGTCACGGGTCGGGTTTCTGTGCCTTTCAACCCATTGCGGCACTTAGCTTCTCTATATACGGTCCGCTAAGTTTAGCCTTTGAGGGTTGAAGCGCATGTAGACTGGTTTGGCCCTACCACTGGGCTCATCAGGAGAACAGCTCCAGTTCTCGACCAGTTTGTGTAAGGATAGCTAAATCCCTTCTTCAACGTCAAGTCCTCGACTAGTGGCATGCTCCCCGCATTCAACTGGGTCAGCACATCTGAACTTCGAAGGGGCTCCATCCATTTTCCGACATGAATCGACCGGAGTTTCTGGTTGCGCACGATCTACGCTTCGGCCAACCCCTCTCCTTCAAGTAGCATGAGTACATTTCTGAATCGTGCCACTAAAAAACGTCCTGAATCCTCGGGTCGTGACATTCTCCTCCACCTAATCCTCGCAACGTCCTCGTTGCGTTTGCTAACATCGCTTCCCCGTAGGCTATGGCATCTTCACTTCGACACCCTCCGGCTCCCCCAATGTCAACTGGTTGGACATCACTTTCCTGCAGGCTGCAACACTTTTACTAAGATGCTCCCCCGCTCGCCCAATGTCCAATGGATAGGAGACTGCCAAGATCGCTCTAACGCGCTCCTTCATACTCCCTTGCCCAGCTCTGTATCACACTCTAGGATACTCCAACTCTATGGACACGAGGCGTGCAAGACACTACCGGTCGACTCACCTCTGTGAGCTCCCACCTTGGTATCACGCTACTCGCGAGAGTGCTCGGTGAGTCTTAAGGATATGGGCCGGTTCGACTCTGATACTACTTGTCATGGGGTCAGGTTTCCTACACCTCTCAACCCATTGTGGCACTTAGCTTCTCTATCAATGGTTCGCTAAGTTTATCCTTTGAGGGTTGAAGCGCACGTAGACTGGTTTTGCCCTACCATTGGGCTCATTAGGAGAACAGTTCCAGTTCTCGACCAGTTTGTGTAAGGATGGCCGAATCCCTTCTTCAATGTCAAGTCCTCGACTAGCAGCGTGCTCCCCGCATTCAATCGGGTCGGCACGTTTGAACTCCAAAGGGGCTCCATCCATTCTTCGACATGAACTAACTGGAGCTTCCTACTACGTACCATCTATGCTTCAACCAATCCCTCTCCTTCAAGTAGCACGAGTACATTTCTGAATCATGCCACTAAGAAACGTCTCGAATCCTCAGGTCATGACATTTTCCTCTACCCAATTTTTGCAATGTCCTTGTTGCATTTGTTGACATCGCTTCCCCGCAGACTATGGCATCTTCACCTTGATACCCTCCCGCTCGCCCAATATCAACTGGTTGGACATCGCTTCCCCGCAAGCTGCAATACCTTTACCAAGTGCCGCAATGGGTTGAGAGGTGTAGGAAACCTGACCCCGTGACATCATGCTCTCTCTCAGTCGCTGAATAGACCAAAATATCATCGATGAACACCACAACGAACATATTTAAATATGGAGCAAACACCTGGTTCATCAATCCCATAAACACTATTGGAGTATTTGTGAGACTAAACGGCATCACAAGCCACTCATAATGCCTATAACGACAAATGAATGCAGTCTTAGGGATATCTGCCTCTGTAACCTTCAACTGATGGTATCCAGACCTCAAGTCTATCTTGGAAAACCACCTCGCACCTCAAATTTGATCAAACAAATTATCGATCCTCGGCAATGGATACTTGTTCTTCATAGTCACATGGTTTAACTTTTAGTAATCTATACACAGCCGAAGTGAACCATCCGCCTTCTTGGTGAATAACACTAGAGCGCCCCACGGAGAGCTACTCCGCCTGATAAAGCCTCTCGTTAACAGATCATCCACTTGCCTCTTGAGCTCTCTAAGCTCCGTTGGTGTCATCTTGTAGGCTGCCAACCTGATAGGTGCTGTCTCTGGCAGCAACTCGATCGAAAACTCTACTTCCCTCATGGGTGGTAAATTAACAGGAAACATATCCGAGAACTAATGCACAATGGGTGGCAAAACGGCCTTCCCTTCTCCCCTCTTATTAACTAACATTAAGCGGGTTAATTGGTGGGTCACATCACCCCACCCATGCCTCAAAGGTCCCAACTTGCATGCCTCCTTAGTCCACTCACCCACAAAGTGTAAGACCCGCAAAAATTTTTAGCTATTTAAGTTCTTAGTTAAAGAGTAATAATAATAAAATAATAATAATGTTATTGTTAACAATAGTTAGAAAGGATATTTTAGATATTATCACGATAAAAATAAGCACCCAATATAGTCATTCAACTAGCATGTGATAAGTAGCCGTTATGAATAGTATCCGTCCGTTATGAATAGTATCCGTTTGGACTTCCATAAATAGGTATGAGCATGAGATTTTATTTATAAGAGAGTATAGAAGTAAGAAGAATAATAATACGAGTTATGGCATCAAGTTCTCAAGTACTGCCATCCGAGAATAGTGTACGCGATGAAGATCGGCGAGCAATACGACTTGAAGTTACAAAGCTATGCTTTGCTGTAGATGAGCTAAATGCTCGTGTCCAATGGCTGCAATATAATGCAACGAGACACAGGGAGAAGTTTGAGGTTATTCGTGCGACAACCACGACAATGTTAGCCGAAGGGTTGTGCGGCTCTCTACCGCGAAGCACAACACGTCTTACGCACCTACGCTAATACAATTCAAGAAATTTTACGAAGGCCATAGAATATGATATTAATGTTTATATTTAAGTTTATAATATTTTATGCTATAATGTTATCTTACTTTATTGTTTATTGATTATGCAATTATATTATTTTATCCGCGTAAATATTAAATATGTTATAAAAAAATAAAATAATTTCTTATATGTCATAAAAAGTTTAGATGCTATATATTATGTCATTTAGTTTCTTAAGCCAAATTACTATGGGTAAGTAAGTATTACAAGCCTTAACTTTACCAAAAGTATAAAACATAGGTAAGGCCCAAAATTTTGAATGAGGCAGATTCTGGAGGTCCCATTCAAAAATTCATAACTTGAGTTATACAGATCCAATTGACATAAAACCAAAGCCCATTTGTTCATTTATGACTTAGCTAAAACTTGTAAAAATTTCAGAATTTAATATGAAGCCAATCAATTCCAGAATTTAAAATACTACACATAGGTTTAGTATGAACGGGTAAACATTTTAGTATGACTTTAAAATTCAATAACTTTTGTTATACATATTCAAAAATTATAAAATTGATACCCATTTGTAGATATTTGAGTTAGTAATGCAATACAATTGGCCATTTGTCAAAAACTACAAAATTAAAAACGTTATAATTGAATTAGTAGGGAGTACACCAATGTGGACTTTTGATGCCAAAGGAACCTTCTAGGTTGAAAAGTCTTAAAACATTTTTTAAATGGTAGGAGAAGATACCCACGTTTTAAGAGAGGATAATAGGAATAAAATAAAGTATTTTATATATTTTACATAATTTAATTTGATGCCAAAGTCAAATTCATACACTACTTTCACACTACACACCTACCACCATCCTTGCCTATATAAGGAGTGTCTTGCCTCTCCTCTTAAGCACAAATCCCTCAAGCCACACCACGAAATTTCCCTCTCAAAACACTCCCTTAAGCCCTCTTAACATCCCAAATACTCTACTCAAATCCTCTTTTGCTTTTGGTACTTACCAAGCGTCGAAGTTCTACGAAAGGTAATACTTAAGATTTTTTGAAATTTTTAAGTCGCTTCTTATTTATTATGTAGATCTATATGGTTGGTTTTACCACCTCATATATACTATATTCATGGTTGGTTTTACCACCTTACATATGTTATTTATATGATTAGTTGTACCACCTCGTATATACATACATGGTTGGCCTTGCCACCTCATATACATACCTGTGTAATTATTTTAAATTATAGTATTTTATCATAGCGTTGTCATTCTATAATTCAAGTGAAAAGATGAGAATATTAACTTATGTTTTTATTTTTATTTTAAGGTTCTAGATATCGGAAGATTGTAAGGAACGACTTCCAAAATGAATTCCCCCGACAATCGCCCTTCTTCTTCTGCAACCCCAATTGTTAATGCTTTAACCTCACAGCTATCCCCATCCTTATCTCCTCCTGATCTTCCCTTTAGACCCGTGTCTAATATCCCCTCATGGTTAAGATGGAAGACACGTAGGAAAAATAAGCTTATCGCACGTCTTTTCCGTTCACCCAATACAAGAAGTAAATCTTATTCAAAAACTCTCAAGGCATATAACCTAGTTAGTGCACAACTCAAGGCTTATGATGCATGGGATCGAAATAGGATATGGAACAGCAATAGAAGTGGGAACCCAAATTAATATTCAACCCCACAAGCACGGTATGCCTATTAAAAGATATAAGTTAAAGTATGATATATATATATATATATAAAGGAGATATGTGTGATATTGAACTTTTCAAGCATTAATGCTAATTTAGTGTTTTGATATTTTTTTAAGGTTTAGAACGCGGAGAACGACAAGCGGATAGTAAGGGTTTCTTATCCTCTTTTTCTTTTTCATTATAGTCTATATTTCGTAAGGGTTTTTCTTTTCCTTTTCTCTCTTTTCTCTTCCTCTTTAACTTGTTTTATTTGGAATTATTATTGTATGAGTTTTATGTTTCTTATTCTTCTATTTTCAATTTATTGTTGAAAACATTAGTTTCTTTTTAATCTCTCTCTTGGTAATCTATGCTATTGATTGGGGTAGATAACCATTTTGATATTCGTGGTTATCCTTGTTAACTTTGAATGTTTTATTGAAATTTTATGTGATGCCTCGTGTTATGTATGCTAAAGTTGTTATAACCTCTTATGTTTGGACAAAGTAAGTTTATGATGGGTAGTTCCAGAAAGACCTCCAATGCATTGGGTAAAGAACATCACTGGAGAGTGTCAATCCAGCTGATAATATGTTATGTTATGATACGGTATCTGGGTGGTTAACCTAGGTCATGATGTTATGATACGATGTCTAAACATAATCTTCCATGTTATGATTTCCTTGTGAAATGTTGATCATGTATGCAAATGTTATATGGTATTTCCTATGTTCGATATCTTCATGATTTTTCCTTACCCGCTTATTTTACCCTTACTGGGCTATTTGAGCTCACCCTTTTTATGATTTCTTTTCCAACCCCAGGAAATTAAGGGATGGAGAAACTAGGATAAGGAGTCGAGAAGTGCTTGGAAATAAAGTTGTGTGAAATTTTAAAGATTTATTAAGTTGTGTGCTTTGTTATGTAATAATGGGTTATGGACACTTAGTCTCTAAACCCCTAAACCTTAAAGATCTTGGATTGAAATTTGTAATAATGAATGGTTTGTTTGATTAATTAAGTAATAGTTTGAAATTGATATAAAATTTGTATATTTAATTTCCGCTAACGCACCCAGTTTGGAGGTTTCAAATTTGGGGGCATTACACAAAGACACCCCGAGTGCCCTCTGGCATGAGGAACGTCATGCACCGTTGAAAATAATCAATCTTGGCCTCCACGGAAGCCAAGCAATCCATACCTAGGATTACCTTTACTATATACCTTGCTTGGCCTCCTATAACTGAATCAACACTAGATCCAAATCAGGTCTCTCAACAGGAGTCGGCAAACTCTACTACTCGCTCTACCGCCCCTAGTGCCCAAACTCTATCATGGGCTCCTCTATTGGACCTGGCCTTGGACAACTCTCCTCGGTGGTGCCATCACAATGGCTACAACAACAAATAATAAATGATCAACACTAGCACAAACAACCATCAATCGGCACAAACCAACTCATAGGTGCTCACAACATGACCCGTAGGTCCACAACCATGCATATAGCATCGTGTCACCCATCCTATCGATACAGGATAGCTTGTCCATGAACCTTAACAGGATCCCAGCTCAGGGCAATCAACCCTGACACAATGAGCTCAACATCTTAACTCAGGCCACATCTTATCCCCACGAGATCAATAGCTCAACCTAAGCCTTAACCTGTCATCACGAGCTCAATAGCTCAATAAATGCCTTTGCCTGTCACGTCAACCACATACACAATCTTTGCATCATGGTAAGAATCCACAAACAAGTCCCGGAGCCCAATGCCCAACTCCTCAAATCAACACACCAACACCAGTATCACGTTTGGGTTCACAACACTCCCTCTATAACCAAGGCCAGTCTTCACAAATCGATCATCATGTCTTGACTAAGGAAAAGGATTTTTCGTAGAAGGTGTTTTGTTGAAATAAAAAATCCAGGCAATGGTCCCTCATATCATAACTAAGATAACTTGATTTTTGGAGATTTCTCTGAGAGGTCTAACCCCACTTCGCAAACAGTCACCTCGAACCAAAAATGGCGTTGTAGAATATTTGGGCTTGTGATAGGAGAGATGGGAGAGAGTGTGTATATGGGTGTTTGGAAAAAATGAAGAGAGAAGTAGTGAGGAAAGAAAAGAAATCGGACTATGTGTGGCTCTTTTTCTTGTATATATTTTTTTGAATACAAGAGCTGCGCAAAATTGAGGACAAAATAGCAAAAACCTTTTTTTTTTTTTTGGTTCGTTTGGGTTGTTTTGGGCATAACTTCTTTATTTCAAGTCGTAATTGAACATGGTCAAATGCGTTTGAAAATGGCGTTTGTCGCACACGCACTCCAAATACAATTTGAACTAAGTATAGCTAGTGGTTTAACCTAAATCGTTCTCTACCAGAGAACTTATAAAATTCAATTTTCATCCTATTTGATTACTTGTTTAATAAAAACTAGTGCAAAAGAATAAATATAAAATTGAGGGGGGGGGATTTTTGATTAAATAAAAACTAATTAAAGCAAAGATTTTTAACTAAGAAATTCAATTAATCAAAGATGTAACCAGTTTAACTTCACACCTGAATATTGTTTATCACTATCCCAAAAGATAAATTAGATAAATTATGGCCTTATAATTTAAATGCACCAAGACACCATGAATACAATTAAATAATGAATTTATCCCAACCAGAATAATTATGAATTAATTCTCAAAAAATTGCCCTGTTCCCTATGAAACAAATCTTTTCACTCAAATAGAATATTAACACATGATGAATTATTAAATTAACACTAAACCGAGATATTAAATTAACAAATCAAAGAGATAGAGAATTAAATCATAGCATATAAAATACCGAATTAAAACATTAAAACATCAATTCAAAACAAGCATCCAAAGTGCTACGCTAAACCGATTACAAAATACTTACTCTTTCATGGGTTGGAAAATCATATAAACTGTTCAGAAAAATTAAACAGCAAAAATAGAACAGAATTAAGAAAAATAGGCTATAGAGAATTAAATATTCGATCTTGAACTCGATTCGGATCTTCAATGCTCAGCGTACTATCTCTCTTCAATTCTCTCTCTTAATTGTTGCTATGTTGCACTGGGTGCAATGGTGCTAGGTGCATATGGAAGTTGTTGTGCGGGTCTCTTTTTGCCGTGAAACTGGATTGGTGGAGGTATGGGCATAGATTCCTTGGGCTGGAGTAATGCCGGAGACGGCATTGTGCTGGGTCGAAGGAGGCGGCGTGATAGGGTCTTCGTGATGAAGACGGGTTGGGCTATTTTAAATATAGCATTGCTTGCCTTTTTCTTCCTCACTTTTCATTCACGCCATCCCTACACAATCACTTCTTTCTCCTCTTTTTTTCACTTCTCACGTACACAATCATCATGCATTCTTCTTTAACAAATTAATGGGCCCAAATCATGCTTCTTAACTAATGTATGCAAAATAATAATAATAATAATAACAAAAGTGAAAGAGAAAATACTAAAATAAAAATAAAAACATCAATCAATTAACCAAAATATATATAGAGAGAAATTATACTAAGATTAAAATTAAAATAATCAGTTAAGCCCAGAAAATTAATATTAAATTAAAATAATTAATTTAATATTAAAAACCATCAAAATTAATATTAAATCTATAAAAATTAATAAAATAGTAAATAATTAAAATTAGAGAAAACTATTATAAAAATATATTAATTCAACAAAATATTCAATTAAAGCCCATAAATTATATGCAAATTTAATGACAAATTTTACAGTTATCAAATTCCCCCACACTTGAACTTTTGTCGTCCTTGAACAAAAATAAAGATTAAGCACCAAACAAAGATTACCCAAAAATACAAATTCAAATATACAAAGAGAACAACTTGAATATAACGGATTAAGTTCTAGTATAGACGTGAGTGTGTGAAGCTAAAATTTATCAACTTTTTTATTCTTTCAACCCATCTCCCATTCACGACACTTAATCAAGTCACACAAATATGCAATTATCAATCACCTAGCTAAGATCAAGCATACCCAAAAGTTAACCATAGTCATTCCATACTCCAACTATCATGCCATTATTCATACACATACTTGAAGTGAAACAAATGGGTAAAGATTACTGGAGCTAAACAAGATATATGCAATGGATTGGCTAATCACTTTTTTTAATTTGTTTTCTTTCACTCTTTTGTTTTAAATAGGTAGCCAAACTTACTTAATAATAACCATCTATACCACTCATATAGCGAAACCATCTCGCGGCTCCCAGATTATGGCGGATCTTAGGGTATCGGGTTTAAAAGCCCTTCAGGATTAGTCCCAAGTAATATAACATACTTCACATGTTGGCTAACCTTCTTCAATAATGCTCTTTTTTTAATTAATAACCCTACAAGGTTGCATTTTATGCTCTCCCTTGATGAATTATTCACTATTTTTTTATATCTCACTTTACATTTACAAGCTTAGCTCATATAAAACCTAAACTCAAGAAAAACTCAAGTATTGACAAGAATAAGATGTAATGATATAAATAGTATTTCATAACTCATTGAATTAAAATCCAATCATAACTCAAAAATAGCTAGAATCATGATTCTCACATGTTTGCACTTCCCAATTAAGGCATAAAAATCAAGATGAATTAATCAAATATTAAAACATCAAAATTTCAGTTGTGCAAGATATGTATCCGTACTAGAAAACTTAACTCTAACTATTCAAGATTCTCAATCATCATTCAAATATTGCATAATCAAATAAACTCAAATGGAACTAATCATTAGTGCTCAAAGATTCACAAAAAATTCAAGTGTCAATCAAGTTCACGATTAAAAATATGCAGCCTATAAATCACCAAAAACATAAATAAAGCACACAAACAAAAAAAAAATCTTTTTAGTTTTTTTGAATTTAAAAAAAAAAAATTAATTAATAAACTAAAGAAAAATACAATTGCAATAAAAAACAAACTAATGAAAACACACCAAAAAAATGTTTAACTAAACTAAACTATGTGTTCCCTCCCCTACACTTAAATGTTGCATTGTCCTCAATGTAACTCAAAAATAGAAGCTATGGACATGGAATGCAAGTCTAAAAATGAACAATGAACAAAAAAAATGAGAACGAAAGAAACAACCTAATGGGCTCAAAGAATGATAGGTTCATGCAGTTGGATAAAATCCACTACATGTATAAGAAAAGCCCCATAGAAGTCTTGTGTGTCATCCCATACTTCTGAAGTAGTTCTCGAAAGTGCCTGTTGCAAAAGTGAGTCCCTTGATCGCTAATGATCGCTTTAGGAATGCCAAACCTGCAAAAGATGTTAGTTTTCACAAAATCCACAATAACTTTTAAGTCATCAGTCCTCGTGGCTTTCGCCTCCACCCACTTACTTACATAATGCATAGTAACTAATATATACAAATAACCAAAATAACTAGGAAAAGGACCCATGAAATCAATACCCCAAACATCAAAAAGTTCACAAAATATCATAGGTTGTTGGGGCATCTCATGTTTCCTAGATATATTACCAGTATGTTGGCAACGATCACATGTTGTACAAAATGCATAAGCATCATGAAACAAAGTGGGCCAATACATACTAGAGTCCAATACCTTCCTAGTTATGCGCTGTGAACCAAAGTGTCCTCCACAAGCAAGTATGTGACAAAATTTCAAAATAGATGGGATTTCATGGCTGGGAACACATCGTCAAATAATCGATCACTTCTAATCGCCAAAGATTGGGATCATCTCAAAAATAGTGCCTCGCTTCACTCCTCAACTTCGCTACTTGGTGCTTCCTATAATGATCAGGAATTTTAGAAGCCACCAAGTAGTTCACCAAATTAGCAAACCATGGGCGGGTAGAAGAGACTAAATATAGGTGCTCATCTGGAAAGGTGTCTCTTAACCCCAAGGAAGTGATGTCCTTTGATAGGTGGGGAAGTCGGCTCATGTGATCTACAACTAGATTTTCAGACTCCTTTCTATCTCTAATCTCTATGCTGAACTCTTGAAGAAGCAACATCCATCGAATAAGTCATAGTTTGGCATCCTGGCTTCTTTAATAGGTACCTTAGGGCCGCATGATCGAAAAGACAACAACTTTCGATCCTAAGAGATTGGAACAAAATTTTTTAAGGCGGAGATGATGCAAGGAACTCTTTCTCGGTAATCTTGTAGTGGCACCGAGCCGCATCTAGGGTCCTCGAGGCATAGGCAATGACATGTGGAACTCTATCCACCCTCTATGAATGAATAGCTCCCACAGCAAAATTGGAAGTATCACACATAAGCTCAAATGAATGGTCCCACTTTGGTGGTTGAATGATCAGTGGGGTGGTCAGCTGCTTCTTCAACTCATCAAAAGCTAACCTGCAAAGATCATCAAAAACAAAGGATTTTTCTTTCTACAATGGTTGTGACAATGGGTGCGCAATCTTCTTGAAGTCTCTAATGAAGCGCCTGTAAAACTTGCATGTCCTAAGAAAAAACGAACATCTTGAACGCAAGTAGGATTGGGTAAAGATGTAATCAATACAAGAAATCAGGCCTTTAGTAAGACATAAAATGTGTTACCGTAGGATATCGTAACACTTTTTGGGGTGTTAGGTCTGCTTGGCTTATGAAAAGTCTCCCATATTTTGGTAACACTTTTTGTGTGTTATAATTTTCTGTTACAATAGATCATACAATAACACATATTATTATCTTATAAAACATTTTCGTAAGCTTTTTTTAAGCTTACCATAGAACTCTCTATATAACATTTTTTATTGTGTTACAATTATATGTTGTCAAAAATTATATAATATGACCTTTTTTGTGTTACGAAAAGTGGCCAACATACCATAAGCCAAGCAGACCTAACACACCAAAAAGGCTTATGATATATGACACAAAAATATGACATGCCTTCTTAAATGCTTATAATTATTGATTACAATTTCATAAATACTCTTACAATTCAAAAACTACCATATCCAAAGAAACAAACCATCAAAAATATTATTAATATATTTCCACATTGAGAAATAGTATTCTGAAGTGTTACAATCCAAAATAACCAACTATGTTCAAAATATTTTACAAACTATAATATAAAATTGAAAATGTCTTAAAATAAGACCCCAAATGCCATCTTCATTCCATGCCCAAATAAATTACAAGCACTCCACCATTCTGCAAGAAAAAACCAATAATTATCAATTACCAAAAATACATTAAAACGAAAAATAAATAAAAGAATTAGGAAAAAAATATGATAATACATTCAATGCTCATACAACCATACCATTATGGGATTATACAATTATATATGTAAGAGTGAAAATAATATTTTAGACAATATTACTTTTTCCCACTTTTTTTAAATCTCAATTAAACTAATATATATATATATCATCTCTTTTTCACTCCAACCAAACAACCCTTTTTCCCACTCTTTGCACCTAAAATTCTTTCACCATTTTCCTACTCTTTACTAAAGGGTTCGAGTTGATTCAATAAATCAGATTTGGAAGTTTCACATAATCCAAATAACAACCATTTAGGGTCTAAATTTGGTAGATTAGGTTTCACATAATCCAAATAATATTAATTTGATAATCCAAATTTGGATTAGGTTTGATCTAATTCATTTAGGGTCTGATCCTTAAATTAATTTATAAAAATAACAACTATAAATCTTTAAATTGATCAAATGTTGAACTATAATTACATAGGATAAAAAACAAAGTAATGCCCTTGTTACTGTCCTTGCAACAAAATTAGCCTGCTTTATTATGTAGAATGGCACGCGTGTGCGCACACGTACATATATTTTATATTTATGATACAATTTACTGTCTTCAATCATTTTAATAGATTAGATATCTTAATATTACATATTTAGATCTATAGTATCAAATACTGGTATGTTGGATAACTGACACGAATCAAAGATTCAATTAACTAATCCTAATCCAATCTGAGTACAGGCTTTCCCACTCCCCACTCTGGTTTGCCTAGCCAAAGCAAATATTTTGGGTGAAAATCCTCCAATAAACACAAAAAATGATATTATAAATAGCCTTGAAAACCTAGACATCAGAGTGAAACATTGCTGCAAAAACATGACATGTGTTCTCCAAATCCATTTTTGTAATGACAAAATGAAAGTTTCCAAGTATAACACATCAAATTTATTTATGTTGAATATCTTCCAAGCAACTAATAAGAATCCATAGGTTGTCTTTTCAAAAAAAAAAATCATCTTACCATCAAACATCACTGAAGTGATCCTAAACAACTTGTTTTTATCAACAATAGCCGTGACAATAACATAAAAGAAACAACAACAATATAAACATAAGAATGAAGCATACTTGTGAAAGCTTATTCCCTAGAAGTATAATGGAGGCAGCATCTGATGCAGTAGTTTCTTGAGCTTCAATTTGCAAAGCAATCCCAACTTTAGCAAGAGCCAATGAGGGTGCATCATTTATTCTATCACCTACCTTCCAAGAGCTTATAAGGTTAGTAATAATTCTTTTTTATTTTTT
Organism: Taxillus chinensis; assembly: GCA_023512835.1. Classification (NCBI taxonomy): domain Eukaryota; kingdom Viridiplantae; phylum Streptophyta; class Magnoliopsida; order Santalales; family Loranthaceae; genus Taxillus; species Taxillus chinensis. The sequence continues at coordinate 29,777,710 of CM042092.1, read as the reverse complement.
GAAAATCAATATATCAATATTACAAAAGCTAAAAATTACCACACATTGCTTAGAGAGTAGTGGTACAAAGTAGTCACAATATACCTCATCGAACATGCATATTTTCAATTAATCTTAAATTTGATGGAGTGAAACGGCAAGAAAATGAAAGGTTTCTTTTTCCTCCCTCCCTCAAGCTATCAATTATGCCAACCAAATGTACCGTTGACATATTATGGCAGCAAACAAATAATGCGTTAATCAGCCAATGAAGCTTCAACATATACATTTAATAGTTCAATATTCAAGCTAAAGAAGATGATATAGAAAGAAACAAACTAGAAAACAGAGGCATGTACAAGGAATCTTGATGATGGATAAGGCAAAGATCAATGCAAAGAAAACCCTTACCTTAAATTTTCAATATCTAATGGCATTGCCTCATCAAGGCTTTTTGATGAATAGGATGGCAATCCATATCCCACTTGAGCTTGTCTTAGAGACATATGAGTAACTGGCGATGTAAATATAGAAGCTGCATCTGCTGTACGTTGGGAAAATGATACCCCAGACCACTACCAAACACATATCCAGATTATAAATTATGCATGTATTCATCTGTCACATATATGTATATGTTATTTTAAACAAGCAAAGTCTTTCTGCATCTAACATAATAAATAGGGCAAGAAATTATGATCCAGTTATCTAGTCAATATCATTCCTTTACTTTGACAATATACACCACTTCTTTCAAATATATTGTTAACTAATGAGGAAACAAATATTCTAGAAAATATAGTGGGTCAAATAAATATTTTACCAAATCATTAGTAAAGCACTAAAGCTACCCCAAAACATATCATATTCATATAATAAATCTTTCCATTATATGGTTCAACTCACTGACTCTTTTAATTTTAGATTTTTTTTTCCTTTAGAACCTTTATGTCGTTTTGCAACAAAAAATAACATCTGAATTAAGACTTTTATATAAATGGATACCAAGCTAAGATTTTTAATTCAAAAGAGAAACTTGATCAAATGATACACTTATTTTTCTAAACCCCATAACTAACTTTCCGTCCAGTTCAAACCAATTGAAAGTTACTAAAGTTATAACACCATTCATGAGAAGACAATTCACAACCATGCCACAAAAACATGCAAACGTCTAAATAACGTTAGAGAACTTTTCACATATGATTTTCAATTGCATGGTTGGTTACCTGTGTCTCCTGCTTGCAACTGCATTATCTATATACAAGCAGTAACCCCCTCTAAAACATATATATAGTTGTTGTTGTTATTAGGCTAGAATGAAATTTGAAAAATCCATTCCTTTTGGGCGAGAGATTGATGGAAGGTAGGCTTCTCACACGGTTAAATTCACCTTAATTGTTATCATGACACCAAGAACAATGCTTATGTTAGCCTTTAATAGAAATGGCCTGAAGAACATTAGTAGTAAGCAAATAAGGGAAAATGTGCTAGTTTCAGGACTCACCTATGCAGATTTCTTTGGAAGAATTAAACGCCATATCTGCCCAACATCATTAACACTTACATATTTTCAAACAAATGAGTAATAGGTGAGTTCAAACTTGCATATTGTTAAGGTGATAAGATGTTAGTTACAAATAGAAAGTATATACAAGCCACATAATAAATTAAGTGAAATGAATGAAAAATAAATTGGAAATGAAAGTACATGAAGTTGAATATAATTTGGAAAACCGCATGTCCTATATGTTACAAAAAAATAAACACAATAGAATTTTTAAAAAGGATAAAGATAAATAAAAAACAAAGTGACAACCAAATATCATCCATAAATAATTATTTAAAGGTGCACAATGCTCTCTTATCATCTTATCTCACTGACATAAAAGTAAAAAAACACATTTTAGATGTTTAAGAACTTGTTTATTGATAACATAATCAAATATCCCATTAGACTTTTTCTTTCATTATTATTAATACTATGAAAGGTAAACAGGGTATTTATAAAACCAAACGAGCTGGAGCAGTAGCTATCATGTTATCCATGTTGATGATGCATCACTTTGTTTTGAGACCACATTGGTGTTAACCTACAGCTGATATATTTGAAATGAAAATAAATACTCACTGCCAAAAAACTCAATTAAGTGAAACAAACAATTAGAAGGGATTTGTAAGATATCTACAGGATATAAAACCAATAGACCAATTTGCTCACAAACTATAGGAGTGAGACAAATGCATGAAGACCCTCATCGGCATCTTGTTGGGCATCATGTGATCCAGCTATAAGGTATGGACTTGGAACAATCAAAGCCTTCTCCTTTATTTCTTTCACCTATCACATCACAAGTTAAAATGAGATACACAAATACCTACAAAAAGTAGTTATATTATTGTTAGTGTTTTGTTATTACTATTACTACAAAAAGAACAAACACAAGCTAAGTAACATGTCTCATAAACAATATACAGAAAAGCATAAAAGAGGTATGTTGGCTAGGAGCATACATATAAACTCAGGAAACATAATAAAAAAACAATCAAACAAAAAGAAGAGGTATGATGTCAGTCTTATGTGAAGAAGACACGACCCAGACAAAGATGTCTCTTTGTGCGATATATATATATATATATATATATAGGTGATACCTTGAGTAAAGGGAAGCGTCAGTTATTAGTAAGATATAACCCAATAAGGTGTTCCAAGTGTGGTAGAGTAACGCTATTACTATCAGGATGGTAAGGTGTATCACTTGTTTTGAGGTAAGGTGTTCCAAGTGCTACCTTGCTATATATAGGTGATACCTTGTTTATCACTTGCTTTGAGATCGTGTTCCAGGCTCTTCACCTTACTCTTGTGTAAAAATGTCTCATAAACATATATCTTATGTTTGAGAGAGAGAGAGAGAGAGAGAGAGAGAAGGAGGAGGTGGGTTTGTTGGAACTGCAGCGAGTGGATGGATTACTGCAACTCTGGTAGAGGTCGAATCATGTTGGGAAGAGAGACTATTACCATATAATTCCCTAATTCACTTCAAGTCAATTCACTGTAATTAAACTTAGTCGATTCACGCAAGAGACAAACGAATAACAACATCAACAATAATATATAAAACACAGCTTTAGATCGCAAACTCACCGAGCGAAATCCTCCAATCTGGAGAAAAATTGGTGCATTGCAGACAAGGATCGGGAAATTGAGGGGGAAAACATAAAAAGCTTCAAATTGTGGCAGTTACTGTGAGATCGATTAATGTGCACAGATAGGACTGGTGTGAGAAGGCATAGATCAGGGGGTGGGGCGTAGAAGGCACAACAGTGATAGAGTCTAAAAACTAGGTGCTAGATCTAGGGTTCTTGAAACTTTCACCGAGGAACGAGGGAAAGTGTGATGCAATAGGGAAAAAGTTTTTTTAATGTGAATTATGGGCGGTTGGGCGGTAACATTTAACATTCAGCAAAATATTACTTTTTTAGCGAAATATCCCGCTCGCGATTGCCACCGCTTTTTTTAACACTATAGTATCACTTTTTCAATAATGTTATCGTTTAATGTTACCATAGGCCTGATTTCTTGTAGTGAATAAGATCAATTTTAGATTTATCTACCTCTATACCATGCTTGGAAATTACATGTCCTAGAACTATGCCTTTTTCAATCATAAAATGACATTTTTTAAAATTAAGCACAAAGTTTTTATCAATACAACGACGCAAAACATTACCTAGGCTAGAGAGACATTCATCAGATAAGGGGCCTTAAATAGTAAAATCATCCATAAAAACTTCTATGCAATTCTCAAGAAAATTAGAAAATATACTCATCATGCATCTTTGGAAAGTACTAGGAGCATTACAAAGACCAAATGACATCCTTTTATATGCAAAAGTACCAAATGGGCAAGTGAATGTAGTCTTTTCTTGGTCCTTTGGAGCAATGGGAACCTGAAAATAGCCAAAAAAAAAACCATCCAAGAAGCAATAATGTGTCCTACCTACCAGTCTCTCTAACATTTGGTCAATGAAGGGGAGTGGGAAGTGGTCCGTGCGAGTGACACATTAAGTCTCCTATAATCAATGCAACTCGCAACTATTCTGGACTCGCATAAGAACTAATTCCTCCCTCTCATTTTTCACCACAGTGAACCCAGTTTTCTTGGGTACCACTTGGACAAGGCTAACCCAATGAGAATCAAAGATAGAATAAATAATGCCAGCCACAAATAATTTTTCTACCTCTTTCTTAACAACTTCTAGCAAAGTGGGGTTTAACCTCCTTTGGGGCTTCCTTACTGGTTTAACACCATCTTCTAAGAAAATCCTATGCATGCAAGTTGATGGACTAAGTCCAGGAATATTAACCAATGGCCAACCTATTGCCTTAACATTGTTCCTCAAGAGAGCTAACAGTTTGGTATCTTGGTCTAGTAGGAGATTACTAGCAATGATAACAGGCAATCTATCTCTATTCATCAAATATGCATATTTCAAATTATTAGGCAAAGGTTTTAACTGAAGTATAGGTGGGTGTTGTTTGGAAGGTAACATGCTAGGTGTAGTGAAGTTTTATTGAATTGTATGTTTTATGAATCTGTTCTTTATCTTCTATATTTGGGCTGTATACACCTAGGTTTCTTAGCCCTAGTCTGGGGCAGATCTTGGATTCATAGCATATTTGTGATTGGTGTGACCATTATCCTTTCAAAGATATGATAAGTAGGTTTTGTTTGTTCTTTGCCATGACGACCATTCAGGCATACAACACTTAGAAGGTCCGTCAATGACCAATTACGATACCTTGGCTCATCTATATATAGCATGCTATCATTTAAATAACCTTAAGAACCTTAAAATCAGTAGAAACAGCGTAGGGAGGTGAAATTGTGATCCTAGATGCCTTTAATCATTGAGTTTTAATTCCAAAATCAATTCTGCTGTCTTTGATATTTCAGAAAACCAAATTAAAATTAGATTTTAAGTTTAAAAAACAGAACTTTTTGCCAAGACATTTTATAGAACAAGAGTAATTGAGTGTTTTGATTTAAGAACTAGAAAACTAAACTAATCCTTATGGGTTTGACCTCTTGCTTGTTGCTATTCTTTTAGTGTAAACTTAGGGAATTTGTTATCTTGAAGAGAGATTTAACGACTTAGCCAATTCTTTTAGAGTGGTTAAAAATATATCTGTCAAATTGGCGACGTTGCAGGGGATTCAACAGTTAACTAGTTTTTAAAATCAACATTGAGTGAAATTGTTTGAGTTCTGATCTTGGTGTTTAATTCTATCTTTTAATTTTCTATTATTTTGTGTTATTTATTTATTTATTTCGTCTTGTTCGGAGCTGCTGGGTGTGTTATTGTTGTTTTATAGGAACATTCACCAGGTGTTTGAAGAAATTTCTAGTTGTGTATGCGACGAAGGGAACTTGTGCCATTTAATCCAGAACCTGAAAGGATAATTAGAGATCGTCGTAGGGCAGCTAGGGAAGTCGCAAGGGAAGCTGAAGAAGCACTGCAAGGCTTAGAGGAAACAATTCTTGACATTATGGAGGATACAAGACCTGATGGGAGTGTTCAGCAAGGAGGGGCCAATTATAATGGCCAATATCCAGAAGAAGAGGGTAACAGATTTAGGCCCAGGATTTTCTTGGACTATGCGAGGCCAACTATGTCAGATCATTACTCTGGGATTAGGCAAGTAAGAGTCTAAGTAAACAGTTTTGAGCTGAAACCGGCACTGATCAACATGATGAGCAACAATGCATTTGGAGGAACAGCAGTGGATGACCCACATCAGCACTTGATGAGAATTTTTCAGATGTGTGACACAATAAAGCTCAACAATGTGTCAGAGGAAGCCATAAAGTTAAGACTTTTTCCCTTTTCCTTAAGGGATAGAGCTCTTGGATGCTTCAATAGCCTACCGGCTGGTTCTATCAACACTTGGGAGGAGATGCAGACTAAGTTTATGTCTAAGTATTTTCCTCCTTCCAAGGTGATTCAGCTTAAAGGGAAATCAGCCGATTTAGGCAAGACGAGATGGAGACTCTTCATGAAGCTTGGAAGAGATTTAAAGACTTGGTAAGAAGATGCCCTGACCATGGAAGACCCCAATGGATTCAAATCGAATCCTTTTACACAGGTTTTCAGTCTCACTCATAAGACAAGGTGAATGCAGCTACGGGAGGATGTCTTATGAATTTGGAACCTGATGTAGCAATTGAACTCTTAGAGACTGTCCTTGGATGATTGACAGGTGGTCTAATGTGTGGACTTCAAGGCCAAAGGAGAAGATAGCTTTCGTTGATAATTCTTCCAATGACATGCAAGAGCAGATCCGGGCTCTAGCAAAAAGCATGGAAGTATTGGCTCTTAAGGTTGGAGGACCACAACAAGCTCCACTAGTAGTTGATCAAGCATGGAGTGGAGCTGAAGAAGTAAATTTTGTTGGAGGAAAGGGTATGTATCAGAAGCAACCCTTCTACCAACAAAACTAGGGTCAAGGCTACTAGCAACAAAATTCCAACCAAGGCTACCATAAAAATGCCTTTAACCAGAGTCAGAATCGAGGAGGTAGCACTTCATATCAGTATAAATATATCCCTCCAGGAATGAAGCAGAATCCATATGCTACAGATAATTATTTGCAACCACCTCCAAGTTTTGAGCAGCAACCGCAGCCTCACCCTCAGCGACAAAGAAGAAAATATCAGACTGAGGATGAGATGACCAGAAGAGAAGTGGGAGATTTGAAGGAAAGGGTAGGAAGTATGGAGAACTCTATTAAAAATATTGAGAAGCTATTAGTGAGTGTGGCACAAAATGCCAATCAGGGAGTCTCCTCCAAATCCTTTCCCAGTGACACTGAAGTTAATCCCATGGAAAGCTGTAAGGCTATCACTTTAAGAAGTGGTAAGGCATTAAAGGAAACTGATGTGCCTAAGAAGAAGGCTATACAAGAAGCATCAGCCAAGCCTTTAGTAGCTGAGAATCAGGGAAGAGTTGATGAGGAAGAGAAACAGTTGGGAGTTAACCAAGAACAACAAGCAATTAAGGTTCAACCAACTAAAGAACAAAGGCCAAAGGAAGTGGGGCCTATGATACCATTTCCTCAGCAGATGAAGAATCAAAAGGTGGAAGAAGAAAATGAACGCTTCTTGAAGATATTCAAGAAGCTGGAAATAAATATTCCCTTTATTGAAGCCCTTGAACAGATGCCAAGATGCAAGAAAGTTTTGAAGGACTTCATGATGAATAAGAGGAAGTACGGAGACCACGAGATTATTGTTGTCACTAATGAGGTGAGCAATGTGGTTCAGAGGAAGTTACCCATAAAGTATAAAGATCCGGGTAGTTTTACTTTTCCGTGTGTAATAGGAGATGCACCACAACAGCCAGCCCTATATGATTTGGGGGCCAACATCAATTTAATCTCCTTCGCCCTCTACAAGCAACTTAGGTTAACAAGAATGAAGCCCACTTCTATATCACTACAGTTCATAGACCGGTCCACTAGAAGGCCTGAGGGAATCATAGAGGATGTGCTAGTGAAAGTGGGATCATTTATTTTTCCAGCTGATTTTGTGGTATTAGAGATGGAAGAAGCCACGGGAGTTCTGTAAAGACTCGTATTTGGGTAGTTTTGAGAGATAGTCATTCTATGGGAATGTAACTATCTGGACGGTAGTGTAGCCGTCGATGTGAGCATTTTGACTGTACTTGGGCCCGATTTCGAGTCGGGGCCCCGTTTGACCCAATTGTTGACTTTTTGGGGTTTATTGGTTGACTTTGCGTTTGGGCGGTCTTTTGGGTGTAATAATATCCGAAGCAGTGTTGTGCTCGTCATTTTGAGCATTTTTGTAATAATTTGACTCAATTTGGAGTTCGTGACCTCGGGAGATCAATTATTGCGTTCGGGTCAATTATTCTTTGGGAGGCCAATTATTGGCAACAGTATATATATAATTAAGAACTGCCTTATCTCTTTAATTGCCAATTATTGGTACGTGCATGTTTGAGCAAGAGAGAGAGAGAGAGAGAAGGTGAAGAGCGTGAAGAGCTTTCTTAGCGATTTTGGGCCGATTGGAGCTCGTGGATCGCAAATAATCTTCCAGCTTGGTGTCCTTAACTGTCTTATCTCAATCCTATCTTTGAATATGTGATCTGTGGTTGTATGAGTGTGTATTTTATGAGGGTTGAGAAGTCAACCATGGAGGTCTAGATTTAGATCTAGATGAATATATGATTTGTGTATATTTCTGCTGTTATCGTGCAGATTAGAGACATTTAGGACGCGTTTTGAGGTAAATATTGCAGTTTATTGCGTAAAACATGTGTTTATGAGCGTCTGGGGGTCACTGGGTTGCTTCTAGATGAAGAACAGGCCAAAAACGATGATGAACAGTACCCTGGGCGAACTGCAGGGTCGAAGTTCGTAGTCAGCAGCTTCGTAGTCAGCAGCTTAGTTAGTCCGGATTAGTAGTCCGGAGTAGTTAGTCCGGATCAGTAGTCTGGAGGAGTTAGTCCGGATCAGTAGTCCGGAGTAGTTAGTCCGGATCAGTAGTCCGGATCAATAGTCCGGAGGAGTAGTACGGATCAGTAGTCTGGAGGAGTTAGTCCGGATCAGTAATCCGGAGGAGTTAGTCCGGATCAGTAGTCCGGAGGAGTAGTCCGGATCAGTAGCATCAGTCCGTAGCATCGCTCCACAGCATTAAATCCGTAGCATCAAATCCGCAGCAATGATCCGCAGCTTAAATCCGCAACAGTGTTCTGCAGCAGTGCAACTGCACTGCACTGGACATTTACATTGTAAACCATTATACCTCTCCACATTTAAGTTACAATGTAAATAATGAAATACCCCCCATTTGGATTCAAAGAAAAATACTAGAAAAATTAATTCCCACTCTTTCAAAATGTGAAAATTGGGATTTAGTGTAAAATCTCGGAAAAACCCAAAAGTTCGTAGTGGTGAATTTTTGGAAAGTGGGGTTAGACATTTCAGAAAAATCCTCAAAAATCAGATTATCTTATTTATGATATAGGAACCCAATGCCGGGACTTTTAATTTCAAGGAAATAGCTGCTATGGGTACTTCCTTCATAAATCAAGGGTTGAGGATTTACTTGTGAAGACTGGCTACAGTTCCAAAGGAAATGTTGAGAATGACATGCCATACTAATGTTAGTATGTTGGTGTGAGGTATTGGGGCAGGGACTCTGTGACTTATTTGGGTTCTCACCGTGATGCACCGATGGTGCTATGTGGTTGACGTGGCGAGCATATGCACCGATGGCGGGCTTGTGTGGCGAGCGTGGCCGGGCATATATGCGTTGTGGACAGGCTAAGGCCTGAGTTGAGCCGTTGAGCTCGTGGAGCTAGGGCTGAGTGCCCTGAGCTGGGATCCCATGGAGGATCGTGGACAAGTTGTCCTGTATAGGCAGGCTGAGTCCTGATGTTTGTTTGCAGGCTGAGTCCTGTTGATTGTGCACATTACACAGTGCACGAGTACACAGAGCATGTAGTATAGACTTGTATGTCTGCATGATGTGGAGTGTTGGGGTCACCTACTGAGCTTGTCGCTCACCCCTACTTGTTGTTTACCTTTTTCAGGTGTGACCCGAGACTAGTGGAAGACTTTCTTCCAGGAGGACGCCTACTACTTTGATGTATGATACAGTACTGTATCTTGTATTGTGTATTGTATTATGTTTGTATCCCGGACATGGGTCCGTGGACAGTTATATTTGCATACTGTTTGTGATGTGATGTCTGTATGACCGTTTGACTTATTGTATGATGATGTATGGGAAAGTACAGGATTACCCTTGATGTATGACTGTACAGGGTTGCATATTTGAGACAGCACCCGCGGTGTAATCTCTATTGGTGCTAGCCACCAACCCCTTGACCTTTCAGGTGCGGGCAAGGGGAAGTCATGTTCCTAGTTCCGGGTTCCCTGGAATTTGGGGGCGTGACAGTTCAATTACTCTTGGGAAGACCTTTCTTGAGGACAGGGTGTGCTTTGAATGTAGCTCAAGGTAAGTTAACCTTGAGGATAAAAGATGATACCCTAGTCTTTCACATGGAAAGACCTTTGCAAGGGCAAGAAGAGGAAAGTTGTCTCTGGATCGAAGACTTTGAGGAATTAGTGGAAGACTACTTAAGTGAGCGAGATAGAACAACAAGCGAGATAAAGTGCTTCACACATTAGAGATCCAGCAGCAAGAGACTGAGGACTTAATAACTAATGAGAAGAGGAACAAAAATCCAGTCCATTAAAGCAAGCTAAGGAGGAGCATGACGAGTTAACAATCCCAGTGCCAGAACTGAAGGAGTTGCCTAGACACTTGAGGTATGAATTTCTAGACTCCACAAATAGATTTCTAGTAATTGTTGCTTCAAATTTAAATACTTTGGAATGTGAACAACTACTAGAAATTCTTAGGAAACATAAGAAGACCCTTGGGTGGAATATTGAAGATATTAGGGGCATTAGTCCATGGCTATGCATGCATAAAATCCTAATGAATGATGATTTTAACCCAACTATTGAAAGACAACGAAGACTGAACCCAGTAATGAAAGAAGTTGTTAGGAAAGAAGTTCTAAAATGGAAAAATGCTAGGATCATTTATTCTATATCTGATAGTGAATGGGTTAGTCCTTTGCATGTTGTGCCCAAGAAAGGGGGCATGATAGTGATTAGGAATGAACAGAATGAATTGATTCTATCCTGTCTCGTAACGGTGTCATGCCCCGGATTTCCCAACACCGAGAAACCGGTTAGTGATGCCCCATGCCTCGCATCCAGGAGGACAAGAGGTTGGTGAATGGTCACCTAATAGGGCTCCCTCTTGGGTGCTGCCCCAAACCTGTCACAATCTCACACATGACATGCACAAACCACACAATTTAATACTCCATGTAATAAAACTGTGTCACATAATAAATAGGGTCACCAGCCCCAAAACACGGTGTCTCAAATAAGTACACCAATCTCAAGCAAATACAAGAGTCTCAGTCTCCTCAATTACAATACATCGAAGAGAACAATAAAACAACACTCATGCATCCACGGTGTGACAATCTCCTAACGCCTGCTAGGTCCTGCAGAAAAAGACATTAAAGGTGGGTGAGCAAACCACAACTTAGTAGGGGTTATTTCTCCCTGGACCAACCCAACATCTCCTCCACAAAATGCTCTGTGCAGATATGTGCAGTGTAGTGTAATTAAAGTACAATGAAATACACACAAGAAATTCACAGGAGGTTCCCTCAATGGAACCTCAATGTCTCATGTCCATCCCATGGACTGTCCCCTCACTGGACCTCATATCTCATGTCCAATCCAGGACATTCCCCTCACTAGGACCTCATATCTCATGTCCAATTCAGGACTGTCCCCTCACTGGGACCTCAAATCTCATGTCCAATCCAGGACTGTCCCCTCACTGGACCTCATATCTCAAACACAAGCATGATAACGAAATACACAATTTAACTCATGGAACATCTCTGTTTAAGGATAACAAATCATACACATATGTTCAAACTCACATTACACCTTAATACAGCTCAAGAACATCTCTACCACATGTTTCTCAACGCAGAACATATATATATATATATATATATATATATATATATATATATATATATATATATATATATCTACATAAATTCACGCATGTCTCACAATCACACATCACAATACAAACTCCCCGCAATCGTCATCTCAAACAATTACAACTCATAAAACGGGTTCCAAGAGATAGAACCACTTACCTTAGATCCAATTGTATTAGGGTTTGGAAATCAAGAAATCGGATGATCCTCCTTCCTCCTTGCTCCTCTCCAATGGCGCCTCCCAATTCCAAGAACGCACACGCAACGATTGTACAGACGACAATCTCTCTCTCTTTCTCGCTCTCTCTCTCTCTCTCTCTCTCTCTCTCTCTCTCTCTCTCTCTCTCTCTCTCTCTCTCTCTCTCTCTCTCTCTCTCTCTCTCTCGTCGGCAGCCACAGAAAAAGAACCCTAAAATCGAAAGACCAAAGTCGTATCAAAAATACGTTGTCACAGAGGCAACATCGACCCAAAAACAAGCGGGATCGACCCACATTGACCGCCCTTCTCGCGTTGACCAGGCCTCAACGTCAACCAAAACTCACATCGCATCAGGTCGATCTCAAGTTGGATCAACCACATCGACCTCACATCGACCCATATCGAACATTTCTCGCGTCGACCAATACACATGGAAAAGCTCTCGGGAAATTGCTCTTGGTCGACCTCGACCACACATCGACCTACGTCGAACAAGAATCTCGCATCGACCACACACATCAACGCACGTCGACCACGTCGACCGCTCATTCTGCCAGGTCGACCACGTTGACCCTTGCCACACCGACCAAGGCCACATCGACCAAGCTACACAGTGAGACCCCCACCGAGGCGCTGCGCCCTCGGACTCCCGCTGGCCGTCGGGTCAAGGTGCTTGCCCAAACATAAAAAAGACTAATTCATCCAAGCCCAAACACGTGTCGATACAAGATAAGGCACCTCACAACCTCTATCTCTCAGGACTAGGACACGGGTCCTCACAAACGGGGTGGAGAGTCTGTGTGGACTATAGGAAGCTAAATAAGGCTACTAGGAAGGATCACTTTCCCCTTCCTTTTATTGACCAGATGCTTGATAGGTTGGTTGGGTATAGCCATTACTGCTTCCTAGATGGATATTCCGGGTACAATCAGATTATGATTAAACCCGAGGACCAGGAGAAAACAACGTTCACTTGTCCTTTCGGCACTTTTACATTTAGGAGGATGCCATTTGGGCTGTGTAATGCACCTGCAACCTTTCAAAGGTGCATGATGGCCATTTTTCAGGGCCTAGTAGAGGAGATAATGGAAGTATTTATGGATGATTTCTCTGTGTTTGGTTTCTCTTACCAACATTGTTTAAAAAACCTAGATATTGTCCTAGAGAAATGTGAAGAGAAAGAACTTCTCCTCAATTGGGAGAAATGCCATTTTATGATAAATGAGGGCATAGTCCTTGGGTACAAGGTGTCCGCTAATGGTTTGGAGGTGGATAGAGCTAAGATATCCACTATTGAAACCCTGCCACCTCCATCCAATGTCAAAGGGGTGAGAAGTTTCTTAGGACATGCTGGGTTCTATAGAAGATTTATAAAGGATTTCTCCAAAATAGCTAAACCCCTAAGTGTGTTGTTGGAAAAAGGACACAAACTTTGAATTTAATGATGAATGTTTAAAAGCTTTTCAAGTCCTTAAGCACAAGCCTGCACGTGACAATGCCATTGTCACGTGCACATCAAAACGCCTCCTTTTGAGCTCATCTTTTGTCACAAGTCCCCTCATCAATATACAAAGCATTCTAGCTGATGAGTGTGAGAAGAAAACACCTAAAAACCTATCAAAACAACTCAAAAACACATATATACAAGCAACAGTATCTTCCTAAGGGTTAGAGCAAATATATATGAAATATAGTGCAATTAGGCTCTAATCATGATTTTAAGCACCCTAAATATGCAATAGAATAACTGCATAAATGCACGTTATCAACACCTCATATGGGACATCCTCCCTAGGTAACCTCAACACAGGTGCAGTGGTCAAACGGGTTTTGAGAGCCTCAAACGCTTGCTAACACTTATCAGTCCACTCAAACTTCACTCCCTTTCTGGTCAACTCCGTCATAGGAGCTGCCAAACGGGAAAAACCCTCGACAAAACGACGGTAATACCCCACCAAGCCAAGAAAACTACAAATCTTGAAAACATTGGTTGCCCTCTCCCACGATGATACAGCCTCAATCTTAGCTGGGTCCACCCTAACACCCCCAACCGACACAACATGGCCAAGCAAATGAACCTCCTGCATCCAAAACTCACATTTGCTATATTTAGCATACAACAGTTGGTCCCTCAAGGTTTGCAACACTGTTGCCAAATGTTCCACATGCTCCCTCTCAGTCTTGGAATACACCAAAATATTGTCAATGAACACAACTACAAAGGAATCCAAGTATGGAGCAAAACCTGGTTCATTAGATGCATGAACACTACCGGTGCATTAGTGAGCCCAAAAGGCATCACTACCCACTCATAGTGCTCATACATGCACTGAAAAGCAATCTTAGGGATGTTCTCATCTCTAACCCTCAACTGGTGGTACCCCGATCGCAAACCACTAGGCCCCACTCAACTGGTCAAACAAGTCATCTATCCGAGGCAATGGATACTTGTTCTTCACAGTCACCAAATTTAGCTTCCTATAATCAATGCAAAGACGAAGTGTGCCATCTGCCTTCTTTGCAAAGACCACCGGAGCACCCCAGGGTGAGGTACTCAGCCTGATATACCCCTAGTTCACCAACTCCTCTATTTGCCTCTGAAGCTCCCTCAACTCAGCTGACCCCATACGATAAGCCACTTGGGAAATCGGACCAGTCCCCGGTACCAACTCAATGGTGAACTCCACACTCCTCTTAGGTGGTAACCTCCTCAGCTCTTCAGGAAAGACATCTTGAAACTGGTCAACAATTGCTGGCCACACCCTTTTTCCTACTTTTCCCTCCTCAGCAAAGGTTAGGGCTGCCAACCTATGGGTAATGGCACCCCACTGGTCCATCACTAGCCCAGCTCGACTTGCCTCACAATCCCACTCCCCCTGCAGGGTGCAAGTAGTCCCCGTAGGTGACATAAATGATACGTGGCGCCAATAACAATCTATGTTGGCCTAGAAATTCATAAGCCAATTCATACCCAAGATCAGGTTAAACGTCCGCAATGGCATCACATGCAAGTCAAAACTAAGCTCTACATCCCCTATAGTTAATACGCAAGCACGAAAAACACGCCACAACTCAATCATACCTCCCACCGGAGACTCCACAACAAGGGGTCTCTCTGCCTCAACACATACTAATCCCAATCCATCAATCAGAAGCTCAGTAACAAAAGAACAGGATGCACCCGTATCAAAAAGAATAGACACAAGCGTACGAGAGATCAAAAGGGTACCTCTAACCACCGATGGTCCTGCCCCACCCTCCGCTAGTGGAGGTGGAAGCTCAGCCTCCTCTTGAGGTGTCACATTCAGCGCAAACACCCTCCCCTGACCCGTGCCACTAGTTGGCTCACTCACTGGACGGTTCCCGCCATGACTACCTCCAGCTTCGGTCTGCTGTCGCTCCGGCCTCCCCTGAGATCGGGACTTGCTAGATCCCGCCCGACCAGCCCCGCCACCGATAAGTGCTCTCTCTCGCTGGTGTACGAAAACTAGCATCACTCCTCATGTTGGATGTCATGCCTCTTGCTCCCTTGTTGTTGCTCTTGCAAACCCTGCTCAAATGGCCCTCTCGTCCACAGCTCTTGCATCACCAGTCCTTCTTGGGACACTCCCTCTTAAAGTGGCCTTGCTCCCCACAACAATGACAACCGCTGGGAAGACCTCCTACTGAACCTCCATGTTTGCTGCCACCAAAACTAGACCTCCCTAGGTTCACCGGTGGTTGACTCCTGCTGCGAAAGGAACTGCTACCTCCCTCCTCGGTCTTGGACCTCTTGGACCCTGAATCACGGTCAGATCCACCCTGCAACTGACGACCCTGATGGGTCTGCCTCCCATCATCCAGCTCACTCTCAGCTATACGAGCTATCTCAACAACCTCAGCATAAGTCCTCAAGCGCAGAATCGCCACCCTCTGCCTAAGGGCTAGCCTGAAACCCAAGGTGAACTTGTGGGCCTTCAGGTCCTCCCTCGCCACAGTCTCGGGAGCAAATCTACTCAAGCTCCGGAACTCCCGCTCATACTCGGGCACTGTCCTCGATCCCTGCCTCAAGCTGCCAAATTCCTCCCTATTTTGCCATCTCAATGACTCAGGAAAGAACTCATCATGGAAGAGTTGCAAGAACTCCTCCCATAGCATGAACTGTACTGCATGGCTCCCCGCGACACTCTGCCACCACTCCAAGGCATTACCCTCTAGCTGCTGAATGGCCAACCTCACCTTATCCTCCTCTCGGGGTAGGAGGAAGGGAAACACATGCTCTATCTGCCTCAACCAGTGCTCAGCCACCACTGGATCTACCTCTCCCTTAAATCTCGGCGGTTGTTCCTTTCGGAACCTCACCACCGAATCATCCTTTACTCGATGTATCGGTATGCCACCTGGCGAACTCTCACACTCACGAGGTAACTCCCCCACTGGTGGTGGTGGTGGTGGTGGTGGCACCACCTGCTGTGCTTCCATCTCATGGCGCACTTCCTCCCGAACCTTTTGTCGAATACCCTCCCTCAGCTCTTGGACTTCCTATCGGATGCCCTCTCGCAATTGTGCCAACAATAGCTCATTTCCTCCAGCGGGCTTCCCCACACCTCGACCCTCATGGGCAGATGACTCATCAACCACTACCCCGGACACACGCGTCACTCTCCTCGGTGGCATTCTTACTACACGAAGTAAGGAACACAATTATCAAAATGCATTCGCAATCTATCAAGTGTCACTACCTCTACCCCATTTATCAATTCAATTGAGACATTGCATTACACACATTGCACACATTTCAGTTCACATTAAATCACATTGCACAAGCAGCAATCCCACAAGCACACAGCTTAATAACACAGGTACATTTTCTCGTAGTCATACTTAAGTTAACACAAAATTAGAGTTACACCATTAAAACTTTATCACGTTGTTCATATTTTCTCATCACATTTAAAGTTTTTATCACAGTTATCATAATTACCCACACAATCACACATAAACAACAAATGCAACTAGTGTCCTAATGCCAATGCATGCAAATCCTACCACAGGACTGGACTACCCCAAGTACACCTTAGAGGCTTAAAGAGGATTATGTTGATCGGGCATGCCCCTCCAGGCTCCTACAAAGGACTCAAGATAACCAAATCCGTCCACTACCCTGGGCCAACTAGACCATGCTCTGATACCATAATGTCATGCCTCGGATTTCCAACCCGTGGAAACTGGTTCGTGACTCTCCTTTACCCACGCGGTGGATAAGGGGTTGGGATGAATATTACCACAGGACATCACATATCTTATTTAAACTCAAACCACAATAAATATCCAAAAGGCAAACCACATCACTTTATTAATTTAAAAACCTTTTACATTATTGCCCCATTGGGGTTACAATACTTCCATAAATTAAATTAAAACAACAAAACAGATAACTGACTTCCACCTTAGTGTCCCACTTAACACTTGTAGGTTCCTAAAAGGAAAACAAATCACAATAGGAGGGGTGAGCAACCACAGCTCAGTAGGGATCAAGTCTCCCCAACTTATCCCATCCTCCTAGCATCTACATCAGGACGTGCACAAGTGCAGTGTCGTGGCAATAATAAATAAACAGGTTAAAAACAGTATTTAAAACATAACCACAGCCACAGCCACAACCACAGCCACACAGGCTCCACACGTCACATATAGCACATACAACCACAACACAATATTACGCATTCACAACACAAGTATTCAACATCACACAAACCATAATTGTCATATCCACGATTATATTCTCAAACATAATCCCCCCAAAAACTCCAAGGTTTCCCCACGAGGCCCTACCGCGGGACTAACCCTAACAAGATCCACTGCCCCAAGAATGAACCAGAAATCCCCAGATCCCGGACTCAAAGACATATCCAAACACAACTTTGCCATTGAAGGCCAACATTCATATAGGAGATCACACCTATATGAATTTACATATATATAACATATAATCCACAAATCGTTTACTACAATACCTAAGAACAGAATGAGTTCAGGAAGAACGAAATCCCTACCTCAAAAGGATCCTCCTTGCTTTTGCTCCCATGCTAGATGCCGTCCACCCACGCGAATCACTACAGCAGTGATCAGGAGAAGATCCTCTCTCTCTCTCTCTCTCGCTATGGCGGCTGCGGCGACTGATGGAAAGAACCCTAAACTTAAAACAAAGAGAGCTCAACCTCCTTATATAGAAACCTCACTTATCAAAACAACGTAGTTTTGATAAGTGAAACCTGTGTATTAAAATGACGTAGTTTTGATAAGTAAAACATGTTTCAACCTTCTTGCTTCCACATAGGACAAAATACCCATAATTCAAACACGGCCCTTTGGGAAAAGGTTATTAGCATAACAAAACAAAGGTGACGTTGCAAAAACATGGCTGCACGTGACAAAGGCCATTGTCACGTGCAACCTCCAAATGGTCTAGGATTTTGCCACTAGCTTTAGAACTTAGCCTGGAAGGCTCCTATGCAAAGACATCACTGCACGTGACAAAGGCCATTGTCACGTGCAGCCGCTAAATGCCCCTCATTGAGTTCATCTCTTGCCTCAAGCTTGCTCATCTATATACAAAGTGTTCTAGCCAATGTGTATGAGAAGAAATCTCCTAAAGACCTGACAATTTCCACCCAAAAGGCATAACTATGACTAACTCCTTACATCCCAAAACATGGATCATTACAAAGATGGGGACATATATTCAATGATCTTAAGAAATAATTCTTTTGACCTCGTATGTTTCCTCACTACAGCATCAAATGAAGAAAGTTGGCGATGGCACAAGTGTTGTGCTCATTTAAATTTTAAAACTTTGTCTAAACTAGTATCGCTTGATTTGGTCAATGGTCTGCCCAAACATAAATACTCCAGAGATTCACTCTGTCGTGAATGCCAACTCGGGAAGCAGACCAAGCATAGTTTTAAAAGCAAATTAGTTAATTCAATAATTGCTCTGTTGCAACTTCTTCATATGGACCTCTGTGGTCTCACTTTTATTGCTTCTCTTGCTGGTGCGAGATATACCCTTGTGGTTATCAATGACTTCACCAGGTATACATGGGTGATGTTCCTAAAATCGAAGGATCAAACCTTTGAACATTTTGTAGATCTCTTCCACTGGATAAGCAATTCATAAGGATTGAGCATTAAATGCATCAGGAGTGATCATGATACGGAATTTGACTTTTCCGATATGAGATCATATTGTTCTGACCAAGGCATTCAGCACGACTTCTCTGTGCCCAGGACTCCACAGCAAAATGAAGTTGCTAAGTGTAAGAATTGCACTTTAGTCGAAGTTAGTAGATCAATGCTAGTAGGGGCAAAGCTTCCTCACAGTCTATGAGCTGAAGCTATGTCCACTACATGCTATGTTCAGAACAGAACTCTTATCAATAAGTATACCTTGAAAACACCCTATGAGATGTGGAGAGGCAGGAAGCCGTCAATCTCTTATTTCAAAGCTTTTGGGTGTGCTTTCTACGTGTTAAACAACGACAAAGAGGCTCAGAGTAAATTTGAGCCAAAATCCGATGATGGGATCTTTGTCGGATACTCGTTACACAGCAAGGCTTATCATGTTTTCAATAGAAGACTTTTAAAAGTTGAAGAATCTATACATGTTGCCTTTGATGAATCTGACCTTGATTGGTCTAGTATAAGATCTTCAAATTCAAATGTGCAGGATCATACGGACACAATTGACTATTCATAGACCAAACATGTTCCTGTCACTACTATTGATCAATCATCGAGCACCAGTGGAGCAAGAAGAAATGTTACTGATGATGCTTCTGAAGAATCGGACTCAGGACTTCCACTCAACTCCGGACCAATTAATACGGACATCCAAAACACCAGAGAACATTCTAGTCCATCTGGACTAGTTAATACTGTAAGTCATAGTGCCGAAGAACCTCAGAGTACTTCTGGAACTATTCATCATACAGATATAACTGGCCCGAAAGAAGCTCAACCAGCCGATGTACATGATCCACCCGATCTGGCAGAGCTTCAATCATTGAATATTCACCACCATTTGCGCAGAACTATAGGTGGACTTGAAACCACTCATCAAATCAAGTGATTGGTGATCCTACTATTGGTGTAAAAACAAGGGCATCCACCTCCAACTTGTGTCTCTATTCTTGTTTTCTATCACAGATAGAGCCAAAGGTGGTGGATAAAACCCTTCAAGATTCAAACTGGATAAGCAATTCACAAGGACTGAGCATTAAATGCATCATGAGTGATCATGGTATGGAATTTGACTTTTCTGATATGAGATCATATTGTTCTGAACAAGTCATTCAGCACGACTTCTCTGCGCCCAGGACTTCACAACAAAATAGAGTTGCTAAGCTTAAGAATCGCACTTTAGTCGAAGTTGGTAGATCAATGTTAGTAGGGGCAAAGCTTTCTCTTAGTCTATGGGCTGAAGCTATGTCCACTACATGTTATGTTCAGAACAGAACTCTTACCAATAAGGTTACCATGAAAACACCCTATGAGATGTGGATAGGCAGGAAGCCATCAATCTCTCATTTCAAAGCTTTTGGGTGTGCTTGCTACGTGCTAAACAACGGAAAAGAGGCTCGGAGTAAATTTGGGCCAAAATCTGATGATGTGATCTTTGTCGGATATTCGTTACACAGCAAGGCTTATCGCATTTTCAATAGAAGACGTTTAACAGTTGAAGAATCTATCTATGTTGATTTTGGTGAATGTAACCTTGATTAGTCGAGTGTAGGATCACATAGACACGATTGACTATTCTCAGTTCAAACATGTTCCTACCACTACTACTGATGAATCACCGAGCACTAGTGGAGCAAGAAGAAATGTTACTGATGATGCTTCTGAAGAATCGGACTCAGGACTTCAACTTAACTCCAGACCAATTGATACGGACATCCAAAACACCAGAGAACCTTCTAGTCTGTCCGGACTAGTTAATACTAAAAGTCACAGTGCCGAAGAACCTCAAAGTACTTCTGGAATTGTTCATTATACGGATATAACTGGCTCGAAAGAAGCTCAACCAGCAGATGTACATGATCCACCTGATCGCGCGAGATTTAAATCATCGAATATTCACCACCACTTGCGCGAACTATAGGTGGACTCGAAACCACCCATCGGATCAAGTGATTGGTGATCCTACTTTTGGAGTAAGAACAAGGGCAGCCACCTCAAACTTGTGTCTCTACTCTTGTTTTCTATCACAGATAGAGCCAAAAGTGGTGGATGAAGCCCTTCAAGATTCAAATTGGATAGATGCTATGCATGAAGAGCTTAATTAGTTCAAGAGGAACGAAGTGTGGACGCTCGTACCAAGGCCTAGGTCATGACAAGTCATTAGAGTTAAATGGGTGTTCCGAAACAAACTTGATACTAATGGAATAGTAATCCGGAACACAAAGCTCAACTGGTAGCCAAAGGATATCATCAAGAAGAAGGCATTGATTATGACAAAACTTTTGCTCCAGTAGCTAGACTTGAGGCGATCTGAATGTTCCTGGCGTATGCATCATATGAAAACTTCACAATTTATCAAATGGACGTCAAGAGCGCTTTTCTTAATGGAGATCTTCATGAAGAGGTTTATGTTGAACAACCTCCAGAATTTGTTGAACACAAAGCTAAACATAGTGTATAAACTTCGAAACGCTTTGTACGGATTGAAGCAAAAGAAGGGAAGATAAACATCACATTATTCTTACAGAAAGAGAAGGGTCATTCTCTGATCGTAGAAATTTATGTGGATGACATCATTTTTGGATCATCAAATCCGAAGCTTTGTGAAGAGTTTGCGAAGTTGATGACTGACAAGTTTGAAATGAGCATGATGGGAGAATTATTGTACTTCCTTGGAATAGAAGTTAAACAAATGAAGGTTGGAATCTTCATCAACCAAGCTAAGTACTCACGGGACTTAATCAAGAAGTTCGGAATGCAAAACTCAACTCCCATTAACACTCCCATGCTAGTTAGTGCCAAGTTAGATCCTGATCTTAACGAAGAATCAGTAAATGTGACTGAATACAAAGATATGATAGAATCATTGTTGTATCTTACGGCAAGTCGCCCGGATATCATGTTCGCAACCTGCATATGTGCAAGATATCAGGCGAATCCTAAAGAGTCACACATGCTTCATGTCAAACAGATATTATGGTATCTTAAAGGAACTGTGAATTTGGGAGTTTGGTATCCAAAGGAGTCCAACTTCTCTTTATTTGGATATCCAGATGCTGATTTTGCCGGGTGTCGCATAGACAAGAAGAGCACTAGTGGTACTTGTCAGTTCCTCGAAAACATATTGATTTCATGGTTCCATAAGAAGCAAAATTCATCAACCGCTACTGCTGAGGCGGAATACATAGCTGCTAGGAGTTGCTGCGCATAGCTTCTCTGGATGCAGAGTCAACTTACTGACTACGATTTTAACATGACATCTGTTCCACTATACTGTGACAACACCAGTGCAATTGCCATCAGCAACAATCCTGTCATGCACCCAAAGACAAAACACATTGAAGTCAGGTATCACTTCATCCGAGATCATGTTCTCAAAAAGCACATATCTCTCAAACATGTTGCTACGGATGATCAACTCGTGACATACTCACCAAGCCCCTACCTGATGCAAGATTTTCTGAACTACTCCTCAAATTAGGCATGCTTGACCTTTCTGCATAGTTTCTAATTTATTCATTCAACAGTATTTCTTTTAGAACATGTATCGTGTTTCATGATGAGCGTTAGACACTTATTGTTCTTACTGCTGATCATTGTTACTTGTGTCATGCATAATGTTCTGATAATATTGTCATACTTTCAGTTGGGAGGATACTTGCGTTTCCAGACTGAAGTCGGTTAAGCTAACATAATTAAAGATATATGAATAAAACCTCCTTAGGATTTCATGATTCCAATTTTCATCCCTCACCACATGTCCAACGCTTTTTCATATTAATCGCAATATTAACATGCCTGGTTGAAGAAATGAAATGGGTTAACTCGGAATGCCTGGTGGATGAAATCACAGTTGCAGTCTAATCAGCTTCTGAAGTGGAGTTTCCTCAAGGATAGACAACAATTTCTCAAGATCTAATTATTAAGCAGGAAATGTCCATCGAGAGGATCGCATGATCTAAAGGGAAGAAAATGTTTTATCAATTACCTAAGTAATACCCCCCTTATATGTCTCGTGACCACTTTCCCTAGCTGTCTATCTAAGGGGGAGTCTTTCTCGAGAGGATCACACAATCTAAGGGGGATCAAAAGCTTCATCTATTACTTCAGTAATAACTCCCTGATATGTCTCGAATGCTCTACCCTATAACTCTCACTTTTGGATCTGACTGGACATGCATTGTTGAATCGGAATTGTGGCATGATTAAATGTTTTTGTTTCTTCAACTGTGCATTTTAATATAATAATCAATTGATTGTTTCTGGCATGTATTCTTTAATCCATTCTCACTCATGAATCTTAAGTTGGGTAACTCAAATAGATTTAATTTATCTTAGCTACATCGTTCAGCATGAAGGTTTCGCTATGTTGACCAATATGAACTTATTTATTTCTTATCTGACATATGCTTTAATTTTAGTAAAAATGATCCTTAACTCGTATGTATGTGTCTCGCTTCATTTTTAATGCATAAGTTCTGATTATTTTAGTTTGGATTATGCTAACTTTCTGTATCTGTTTTATATCCGTACTAATCCTAACCTGTTAAGTCTTCTGTTCTTTTAGTTTATCTTTGTGAAGCTACAGGTTCAGATTCTCTTTGCATTTTACCGATATATATCTTGTCTGATGTCACAGATTTGAAGTGTTGTGGTACTTCTTTTCTCTTCGACTTCAAGACAGCAAAGGAATCTACTTTTCTCTTACAGCACTTGTTTTTACAAACTCAGTCTGTTTTTCATCCGGATATTCTTCTACGGATTATCTTTAACCCGAATGATAATCGGTTCAATTCCTCCTGAGTCTTGGAACTCTCAAATTGTGATAAACAAAGTATTATCTTACATCGCGTATTTTTGAGGAGGGATAATGATGGTCCATTAAATGCACGTCTCAAGCTAGGCAATTAGTCATTTCATTTTCCGGAAGAAGGCATACAACTATCATAAATGCTTGGTTATGCTGCCTCCACGTCATCTCTTTACTCGGGGGCACCAACTATCAAGTCTAATGACATCATATTGTCAAGTGGTTCACTGTTCATTTTGCTTAAACCCTAGACCCGCCGACATCCACTGACTCGCTATATAAATCCTAAGCCTTCACGCAAGAGCGATTTCTCACTCTCACATTTCTTTGTCGATCTTCGTCTTCTCAAAACTCTAAATTTCCTTTCTCTTCTATGCATCCATTTCCAATGGCACCCAAGACCGCTCTCTCCGGCGTCAATCCCGGCCATCTAGTTGATTGGCCCTCTGTGTCCAATCCTCCATCGTGGTTTCTAGAGCTTCGCCCTCTACTAGAAGCCAGCCATATCTTAAACCTAGTCTCCGTTCCCGTCGATCTCTTTATCGACGATATTGCTGAGTTCTACCAGAACATCCGCTGCACAACCGATTCCATCCGTTCCACCGTTAGGGGTGAATCCATCGTCATCACCCCAAATGTCTTTTGCATCGCTCTCTATCTCCCCTCCGGTCTTCATCAGCGACCGGACCCATAACAAATGGCAGCTTCCATGGGCTGCAATTACAAAGGGAAGGAATATAAGTTGAAGCCCTTCTAGGGTCACTACAGATGTATGGCGACCATCCTGAGCCATTGCCTTCTGGCTTGCACAACTGCCCTCGACTCCGTCCCGTACGACCTGCTTCTAGCAATGTACAAAGTCTTTGTGGGTCTCCTAATGGATTGGGGGACTTTCTTATTCCGACTGCTGGGGAACAACCTAAAGAATCAATCCTTTGGGCGGATACTTAGCATCATCTTCCGGCATTTGCGTCCGTCCCACTTCAATGGACACGGCATCATCCCTTTTCCCCAGGCCTTCTATCTCCGCTATCTCACGCTTGATGGGAATCTGATGGCCTACGGGCCTTCTACTGCTATCTGCCTCCTTCTTGCTCCAGAACAACAGGGTAACTCGGTTGGTGACACAGTCGACAGCTATGCCCCGGAGGTCAGCTCTGCCCACCGGTCCTCACAGATTCGGTTCCTAGCTGCTCCTTCCATCTCCCGAGGCTCCCAGCACGGTGTTCGCGCAGACCCAGAGGTTGCAGGGCTGTCTCAGCCAAGTTATCCTCCGGCTGATACACCAGCCCCTTCTACTGCTGATGTCCCCACACCCGATTCTCCCGTTGTTAATGCTACTGTTGCTACGGCAGTGGCTGATGTCCTTACCTCTCCTCCAGAAGCACCCTTGCCCCCACTTCCTCAACCTCAAGACTACCTCAACCATCTTTCCGCCGACACCCTAACGGACCTATGGTTCTGTTTCAACCTCGCCTGCACAGCCACCATCCCTGACAATGATCTCTAGGTGTACTACACTCGCCACACCAAACCCCGAAGGACATGATCATCTGGAACTTGGATCACAGCTTTCTTACGCCGGCCTCCATTCCTGACATCCCTTTCGTTGTTACCTCCGAACCGGCCCATGACGCACGAGTCCCTTCCCCTACTGAGGCCGGGCCCTCTTCGCCAACTACAGCCATTCCCGTTGTTGACCTCTCTAGTCAAAGCGGATCTGCTGCCCCGGATGCCTCTGATGCTCCGGCTGGTCCCTCTGCTACTGCTGATGACCTACCCCTCTCTCCAGCTGCTGACTCCTCTGCCTACCGCACTCCTGCACCTCTTCATGTGGGGGAGCCCTCCAAAGCCCTGGAGTTTGCGCTTGGACAAGCCTCATTTGGCACAGTTCACTCCGATGCTATGATCTCTGCACAGCTGGACTATCATGCCCAAGCCCAAAGCGCCCAAATTGCTGCCATCGCCGTCAACGTTGATCTTATCGGTGCCCAACTCTTCTCCGCCCTAATCGACTCTTCCACTTCCATCGAGCGGAAGATGGATCTAGTCGCCTCTTCCGTGTACTCACCGTCTACCTCTTTTGCAGACTTGGCACACACAATGGCTCGTCCTCCTACCGCTCCTCAGTGATCTGCCAAAACGGGGAAGAGAGTGTCATCTGATCCTGCTGCAACTTCCTCTGCTCCTGCTAGTAAGCAGCTTGCATTTACACTTCTTCGAAGAGTGTCTATCCTCAAACGCAGCTGCTTCTCTCAGCCCAACTCCTCCAGTGCAACTCCTCCTTCGATGTCTCCTTCTGTGGCTGTCAGCTTCCTCCCATCATACGCGGACCGTGATCCACATGGTGTGGATGGAAATGTTTTCAATGAAATAACTAAGTATGCCACCACTTCTACTGCCGAGCAAAGATGTCTATCAAATATCTATCCTTTCTCCTCTCAAGATATCCAAACTCTACGTTCTAAGAAGGGTTTATTTACCACGGATGATATAGACAACTTCTCTCGAGCATTAAAGATGGAGATGAGGCTGTTTCCGTCTCTGTACAAGGATAGACACTTGTTTGATGTCTTGCCATGTTGGTCTGAGGGCTATCTTCCAGATGTAGCCCACATCCGGACCTTCATTGACAGAACTGCTGAGGACAGCAAACCTTGGAGAAATCTTTCCTCGGTCCTCATTCCGTACCGGGTCAAGACGCCGCACTTCATGTTGATTGTCTTTCTGATTCCGTCAAAGCATATGCTCTTGATTGATTCTCATCAAGTTATGGATAAAAAAGTTAGAAAGAATCAACTGGAACCACTGCATCTTCGACTGATAGAAGCAGTAAAGCAATCCGGGCTTTATGAAGAAATGGGTCAAATTCCTTTGGCTCCTACTAAAAAGTTGAAGGCGGCGATCCTGAGCAAGAAGTAAGTGGCTCAACAGCCCAATGGGAATAGCTATGGAGCTTTTGTCTGTTTCTTCATCAAGTCTTTTATAAGGGTGGATGAAGACTAGAACAACATCCATGACTATATGATGGAGCAGACAATGGAGCTTCGAGAGAAGGCAGCAATAATGATCTTCAAGTATAGTAAGCCTTATGTACCTTAATGTAAAATTCTTGTATCAAAGCTGAATTGTACTCTTGTTGCTGACTTAATGAAATGTGGAAGTTATCTTTATTTATGTATGTTATCTTTTTGCTTCACTTACCATATCAGATTTCAAAGGGATTTGGCATATCCATATTGGGGAGATTGTTGGATCAAGCCCAAAATTTGGATGATGCGGACAAAACCCTATATAATTTGATTTGAGACCTTGCATGTTTATTCTTTAGTTATTGCAGAAGATACTCCTTAATCTGGACCTTCACTCATGTGAGAAACGCTAAGGACAGGATACATAATCCTGATCTGGACCATTGTGAGTGTCGTCAAACACTTGATAAATAACCAAGTTTTCATACGGAATAAGGATCATTCGTACGGACCAAATGCTTAAAGCTACGAACTAAGGATTCCGCATCTTACACTTTACAATGGACTAAGTTAAATAGATGCAGAATAAGAATCACAATCTACATCTCGCACAAAGTAAGAGAAAGTTATCACGGAATAAAAAGCTAAGTCTTCCACTCAAGCGGACTAAGGACAAGAAGACATGGAGTAAGGAATTCGAGTCTTTCATACATGCGGAGTAAAGAACGACTTGTGCGGAATAAGGACCCAAGTCCTTTATTCGCACGGAGTAAGGAAAAGAGATGCGGAGGAATCCGAACCTTTTACTCAAGTGGAGTAAGGATGCGCTGATACGGAGTAAGCCATCCGGACCTTTTAACTCATGCGGAGTAAGGAACTCATGTGGTGTAAGGAACTCGTGCGGAGTAAGGAAGCACTGATACGGAGTAAGCTCACTAAACTTCTCATTCATACAGAGTAAGAAAGCACTGACACGGAATAAGGATTCCAGTATCAAACTGACACGGAGTAAGCAACCACTGACACGGTGAAAGGATCCAAGCTTCATTAACACGGAGTAAGGAACTTTACGACGGATTAAGAAAATACTACTCCAACTTATCAGCTTCGCATTCAAAGTCATCAACTCATTGTGTCCCGATGTAAGACAAACTTGTTGAAAACATAAATTACCTTACACGTGGAACACATGGAGATGTGGACAAGGCTTTAACTAAAGTTGGGATTACGTGAAGACACTTATATTTTGCAAACCCAAGATCTTGAGCTCCACATCCACAACAATTAAGGCAGAGAGATTTCCGAGGAACAATCAATGCTTCACGTTGCTCGGAATAATAAGTTCCAAGAATGTTTTCTAACGGATGGCTATATATATTAACACTTGTATATTTTCATATATGCGTGTACATGTATAAGAGCTTTAGAGATCATATTGGCTAGTGTATGAGTTATTGTAAACAGAGTGTAAGAGAGTTTTTCAGTAGATCAAAAAGCTTCATAAGCTTTAATCTACTACTATTTTGTTGTATTTATCTTTTGATAATAAAAACAAAATACTTCCACTATCTGGTTATCTTCTACACTGATTTTATCATTTAACTAGATAAGTGTTGTGCCAGAAACGAAGAAAGAGTTTTCAACTAGAGCCTATTCACCCCCCTCTAGGCTCTAGTGTAAAGACTTATATTTGGGTAGTTTTGAGAGATAGCCATTCTATGGGAATGCAACTATCTGGACGGTAGTGTAGTTATCAATGTGAGCATTTTGACTGTACCTGGGCCCCAATTTTGAGTCGGAGCCCCGTTTGACCTGATTGTTGACTTTTCGGGGTTTATTGGTTGACACGCGGTCATTTGAGTGTGACAATATCTGCTTAGTGTTATGCTCGTCATTTCAAGCGTTTTGACTGTAATTTGACTCAATTTGGAGTTCGGGACCTTGGAGGTCAATTATTGACTAGGTCAGTTATTGGTCAATGACTGGCAAAACTATAAATAACATGAAAAGAAAGAGCTTTCACTTTTATGCTATCATGTTTGTGCGTTTGAGAGAGAGCTTGGAGCTTGGTGCCTTGGTGATTTGGGCGATTTGGGTTCGTGGAGCTCAAAGAATCACTCCAAGTAGGTGTCCTTGAACTTCTTATCTTGATTCTATCTTTGGTATGCACGAATTTGTCATGATTTATGAAATTAAGCATGAACCCTAGGTTTTGGGGGAATCCAATTTTGGGTTAGATATAATGGTTTAGCATAAGATCTGTGGTTAAGAACTATTTTATATCAGTTTTAATATGTGTTTCTATGATCTGGGGCTATTTAATTGCATATTCCATGAGGATTGAGAAGTCAACCATAGAAATCTGAAATTTGGTGCGTATTTCTGCTGTTATCTGTGCGATTTAGAGGCATTTTGAACGCATTTTGAGGTAGATATCATAGTCTGTTGCGTAAAATGTGTGTTTGTGAGCGTTTGGGGGTTGCTGGGTTGATTCCAGACGAAGAACAGGCAAAAATGATGATGAACAGTACCCTGGGCGAATTACTGGGTGGAAATGACGAAGATCCGAAGTTCCGGGTTGAAGGGTCGAAGATCCAGGGTCGTTGGTTCGTAGTTCGTAGTTCGTAGTTCGTAGTTCATAGACTCGTAGTTCGTAGATCCGTAGTTCGTAGTCCGAAGGTCGAAGATCGAAGACCAGCTTCGAGTCTTCGAGGCGCGCTCCGCAGCTATGAGTCTTTGAGGCGCGCCGCAGTACTATACTTAAGTTACAATGTAAATAATGAAATACCCCCCATTTGGAGTCAAAGAAAAATACTAGAAAAATTAATTCTCACTCCTTCAAAATGTGAAAATTGGAATTTAGTGTAAAATCTCGGAAAAATCCAATTTTTCATAGAGGTGAATTTTTGGAAAGTAGGGTTAGACATCTCAGAAAAATCCCCAAAAATCAAATTATCTTAGTTATGATATGGGAACTCAATGCCGGGACTTTTTATTTCAAGAAAACAACTCCTATGGGTATCTCCTTCCTTTATAAAGGGATGATGATCGGATTGTGAAGACTGGCTTCATTTATAAAGGGAGTATGGTGAACCTTAATGCCATATTGGTGTTAATATGTTGGTTTGAGGAATTGGGGCTTGGCTCTATGACTTGGGTTCTCACGCACCGTGATGCACCGATGGTGCTATGTGGTTGACGTGGCAGGCATATGCGCCGATGGCAGGCCTGTGTGGCGACTGTAGCCGGGCATATTGCGCTGTGGACAGGCTAAGGCCTTAGTTGAGCCGTTGAGCTCGTGGAGCTAGGGCTGAGTGCCCTGAGCTAGGATCCCGTGAAGGATCGTAGACAAGCTGTCCTGTAAGGGCAAGCTGGGTCCTGATGTTTGTTTGCAGGCTGAGTCCTGATGATTGTGCACACTACACAGTGCACGAGTACACAGAACATGTAGTATAGATTTGTATGTTTGCATGATGTGGAGTATTGGGGTCATCTACTGAGCTTGTCGCTCACCCATACTTGTTGTTTACCTTTTTCAGGTGTGACCCGAGACTAGTGGAGGGCTTTCTTCTAGGAGGATGCCCACTACTCTGATGTATGATACAGTATTATATTCTGTATTGTTTTTGTGTGATATCCCGGACATGGTTCCATGGACAGTTGTATTTGCATATTATTGTGATGTGATGTCTGTATGACTGTTTGACTTATTATATGCATGATGATGTATGGAAAGTACAGAATTACCCTTGATGTATAACTGTACAGGGTTGCATATTTGAGACAGTATCCGCGGTGTAGTCTCCATTGGTGCTAGTCACTAACCCCTTGACCTTCGGGTGCGGGCAAGGGAAAGTCATGTTCCTAGTTCCGGATTCCCTGGAATTTGGGGGCGTGACACCCAGGGACCAACAGAACTCTTTAAGATGTGTGTGTGTGTCTTCTCCAGAGTCCATAGAACTTGGGAAGAAGATGTATAAGACTAGATCTAAGCTCAAAGTCAATCTTCAAGGCTGGGTAGGCAATACACGTCGATTGATAGTTGATGTCTGGTGCTGCCAACTCTCGGATGGTGCGAATGTACTCTCCGTTGTGCCCTGCCATTGGTGAGTTGCTTTCTTCCTTTACTTGAGCATGTCGAAGACGATTCCTCAAGTTCCGCTCAACCTCTGGATCCAAATCTAGTAGTTCCCTTGAAGTGGATTGTGTCATAAAACTA
This sequence comes from Taxillus chinensis, assembly GCA_023512835.1. Classification (NCBI taxonomy): domain Eukaryota; kingdom Viridiplantae; phylum Streptophyta; class Magnoliopsida; order Santalales; family Loranthaceae; genus Taxillus; species Taxillus chinensis. Next base: position 29,746,676 of record CM042092.1, on the reverse strand, counting down.
CAAAGAAAAGAAATTAAAAGGAATAGAAGAAAAAAGGAAGATAAAATAAATATAATGAAAAGAAAAACCTGCAAAAAAATGAAACTATGAGAAAAAGAAAGAAAATAAAACTGGAAACTGTTAGAAAAGGAAACATGCAAAAAAAAAAAGTAAACTTTAGAAAAATGATTTTTTTAAAATAAAAAAAATAAAAGAAAATAAAAGAAAAAAGAAAACCTGCAAAAACAAAAACACAAAACTAATGGTAAGTTCGAACAAAATATAAATAAATTAAAAACAAGACAAATAATAAAACAAGCAAGAAAATAAATAGAATCAAATTTAATGCCTCCCCGATAATGACACCAATTTGAAAAGGGCATTTGTTACACACGTACTTCAAATAAAATTTAAACTAAGTATAGCTAGTGGCTTAACCTAGATCGTTCTCTACCGGAGGACTTATAAAATTTATTTCAACCTATTTAATTACTTGTTTAACAAAAACTAATGCAAAAGAATAAATATAAAATTGGGAGATTTTTGATTGAATAAAAACTAATTAAAGCAAAGCTTTTTAACTAAGAAATTCAATTAGTCAAAGATATAACCAGTTAACTTCACATCTGAATATTGTTTATCACTATCCCAAAAGATAAATTAGATAAATTATGGCCTCATAATTTAAATGCACCAAGACACCATGAATATAATTAAATTATGAATTTATCCCAACCAGAATAATTATGAATTAATTCTCAAAAGACTGTCTCGTTTCCTACGAAACAAATCTTTCCACTCAAATAGAATATTAACGCACGATGAATTGTTAAATCAACACTCAAACGAGATATTAAATTAACAAATCAAAGAGATAGATAATTAAATCATAAGACATAAAATACTGAATTAAATATTAAAACATCAATTCAAAACAAGCATCCAAAGTGCTACACTAAACCGATTACAAAATACTTACTCCTCCATGGGTTGGAAAATCATAAAACTGTTCAGAAAAATTAAACAATAGAAATAGAACAGAATTAAGAAAAATAGGCTATAGAGAATTAAATATTCGGTCTTGAACTTGATCCAAATCTTCAATGCTCTCTCTTCAATTCTATCTCTCAATTGCTGTTACGCTACATTGGGCGTAATGGTGCTAGGCGCAGATGGACGTTGCTGTATGGGTCTCTTTCTGCCGTGAAACCGGATTAGTGGAGGTATGGGCATAGATTCCTTGGGCTGGAGTAATGCCGGAGACAGCACTGTGTTGGGTCGAAGGAGGCAGCATGATGGGGTCTTTGTGATGAAGACGGGATGGGCTATTTTAACTATAGCATTGCTTGCCTTTTCCTTCCTTACTTTTCATTCGCGCCAGCCCCACACATTTCCTTTGTTTTTTTCACTCCTCACATACATAATCATCATGCATTCTTCTTTAACAAAATAATGGGCCCAAATCATGCTTCCTATGTAATGCATGCAAAATAATAATAATAATAATAATAATAATAATAATAATAATAATAATAATAATAATAATAAAAGTTAAACACAAAACAATAAAAAAAATAAAAACATCAATCCATTAACCAAAATATATATTAAGATTAAAATCAAAATAATCAATTAAGCCCAGAGAATTAATATTAAAATTAAAATAATTAATTTAATATTAAAGCCCATCAAAATTAATATTAAATCTATAAAAGTGAATAAAACAGTAAATAATTGAAATTGGGGAAAACTATTATAAAAATGTATTAATTTAATAAAATATTCAATTAAAGCCGATAAATTACATGCAAATTGAATGAAAAATTTTGCAGTTATCAGCGTTCGTCTCTAAATTTCATCCTCTATCATCTAGTGTTGGCCTTGGGGCACTTTAGTGTCTTGTAGAAGATATTCTCAAATTTGGGCTTCACTGTTTGTGTCATAGTATGTCCATCTTGCTCAAATTGGGGTTTAATATCAACTTTAAACTTGGGACTGATTCCTTAGTAGTGGGAGATCTGTATGAACCTGTTCAACAACATATATGGCATGGGTAAATACATATAAAAGTTTCAAAGGGTTGGTCTGTCCAACCCGAACAAAATGGGGTCTAACAGTTGCCTCTCTTTGTAGATTATTTGTATACAAATAGTATACAAAGATAAAAGGGAATCATTTTGGATGGGTTAGAGCACTTACCTGGCTTACCTAATGCTATGGTTGGGTGTGTCCCCAAGAATGAAAAAAGGTATTTAAGGCTGATAAAAATTGAACAAAATCGTCAAGGCATCTAAGACCTAACAAGAATTGAATGCCCATATTCAGAAGGCATCTAGGGCCTAGCCGGAATTGACAAGGTGTTTATGGTCGACTTGAAAAGGCATCTAGGGCCAACAGGAATTGAAATGGCATCTTGGGCCAATAGGAATTGGAAAGGCATCTTTGGCCATCAGGAATTGAAAAGGCATCTTGGGCCCACAGGAATTGAAAAGGCATCTTGGGCCAACAATAATGAAAAGGCATCTTGGGCCAACAAGAATGAAAAAGGCATCTTGAGCCAACAGGAATGATAAAGGCATCTTGAGCCAACAGGAATGATAAAGGCATCTTGGGCCTGGAATTGAAAAGGCAACTTGAGGCAATAGGGATTAAGAAGGTATCAAGGGCCGACATGAATTAAAAAGGCATCCAAAGCTTGACACGAATCCCACTTCAAACTTAGAAGTAAAAAAAGAAAAGACCAAAACCTTTAGGATCTCCTTTAGCAACTTTGGCTAAATTGACTTTAGTTCTAACTTTGACAAATAACTTAGCTAAATAAAAAGCACAAAATTTTAGGAAAACAACAGTGTCTTAAGCCAGTCAAGGCAGTAAAAACAAATAAAAACCTCCTCCTCCTAAGATAGATACTAAAAGGGCATTGTAGGGGTGCTAATCCTTCCCTACTTGTAACCAACTCTCGAACCCTTCTCTGGAAAACGCAGACCACATCTTAACTACTAAAGGTAGAGGGTATCCAGCTGTACCCCAAAAACAATTGGTGGCAACTCTAATTTTCTCACCATTAGTTTTGGTTGAGCCCACCCCAAACAGACTCGGACGAAAACTGGTGATGACACTTGGCACAATACTAAAACGGATTGAAAGACCAAGTTTTGTGCGAAAGGCAATCAGATAGTGGAAGTATTTTGTTTTATTATCAAAAAAAATTACAATAAAAAGGGAAGCAGATTAGCAATTCACACAAGCTTTTTATCTACTCAAAGAATGTTTCTCTCGTTGTTTATAGTAGCACTCTGAGACTATTTGTTAATGAGAGTGTGTCTTCATTCATTGGGACAGACCAAGTTATTCTTGAGCTTTAATGTGCAAATCTGACCATGTGAGCATACTCAAGAGGAGTATTACCATATTTCGGAGCATAAAGGCTTATACCATGATTTTGTGAGACTCAGATACTTATTCTGCATCTTGATTCCTTATCCTAGACTATCGAGTCTTTATTCGCTTACTCCGTGTTATATGGAGACTTGAATGCTTACTCTGTGTGTTTGAGGCTTATACCAAGTCTTTATTAGCTTACTCCATATTATTAAAATGCCCAGATGCTTACTTCGCATTAAGGTTCCTTACTCTTTCCATTTGAGGCTTGTCATCACCGGATTTCGTCCGAGACGGAAACCGCTTTTGGGGTGCGATTCCCCCCAACCTTCATCCGAATGGTGATGAAAATACGGAGTTGCCACCAACCGTTTTTGGGGTGTGGTTAGTCACTTAAAAGGAAATTATCTATGCTAAGGATGGGCTCGGGAGTTTGTTACGCGTGGAGAAGGACTAGCACCCCCACGACGTCCTTTCGGTACTTATCTTGAGATTTGGAGGTTTCTAACTTATTTTAATTATTTGACCTAAAGTGAATTAGCCTAAAGGTGATGTTAAATTTATATGTGGCCTAAGGATCTACTCTTTTTATTTTCTAAGTTGTTTGTCAAAGTTGGAATTAAGTCCAATTTGTCCTAAGTATCTAAAGGAAGTCCACAAGTTTGATCTTTCCATTTTTTAATTCTTCATTCTTTGTTGAACTCAAAAATTAAACTCAATTTACCCTAAGCCTTTAAGAGATTTTATGATTTTATTTTAATTATCTAAAAATCTAAAAAAAAACAAAGTTAAATTAAGCCTAAGTCCTAACATTTTAAACAAAATGATTACAAATGATCCTAACAGTAAAAGTAATAGTGAAAAAAACAAGTATATAAAAAAAATCAAAAAGCACAAGTGTTAAAAATGTGTTCTTTTTTGGAAAACCCTTTTTTTTTTTTTTTTTTTTTTTTTTGGAAAACATTTTTTTGTTTTTGCTTTTGTTTTTTTTTCTTTTTACCCTTTTTTTTTGGAAAAGATTGTAAAAAAATATTTTTTTTATCTTTGAAAAGATCCTTTTTTAAGTGAAATAAAATAACCATGCATGAATAATGTGATGTGTGTGGGAGTACCATTCACAAAGTAGAAACATGCTCTCTTTTTTCCTTTTTTTCTCTCTTTTTTTTCTTTTACTTTTCTCAATCTCTCTCTCTTTTTTTTTTTTGTTTTTTTATATACATGCTACAACTAGGGCCGGATTAAATAACACGTACTTTCACAAAGGACCAATGCTAACATCACCCTAATGGTCCGAATACAAAGCTTACCCTAATAAACTATATATAGTGCTAAAATGATAGTTACCAAACTATTTACAATGTAAAGTAAAAAAAGACACGGCATTGGTCAACATCCGTTGTTGGGCAAGCAAGAACGAGGTGGCTGGGGGAACACGCATCAGAACTCCCAAAGGCATAGATAATCAAAGAAGGAAATAAACAGAGAGTAGTCATGGTTAGAGGTTACTAACAATTTATGAACCCTATGACTGTAATAAAGTAAGCGGAGAGAACAAAATGAGATCAAGTAGTAACCAGTAACCCAAGATCCGAACCACTAGACTCGTGCGCTAGTGAACTCAAGCAGAAAATGTGAGGGTAAAACAGAAAAGACACGTGTGAAGCAAAAACCACACCCAAGCATATTCACGAGGAATCAAAAGTGGATTAAATATCCATATCAAAATCAAACTAAACAAATGCTCTCTTTACCATATAGGTTATGGACGGATGAAACCAGCCAGACCAAGAGAACCAACCAACAGAAACATTGTTTTTATAAGTAAAACCATAATAGAAGCTTAGGAGACCACGACCAAGCATAAGACCATATTACACTCTCTTTGACACCACTTAAGCATACTCTAAACCATGTTGATAAAAGTAATGGAACAAAAAAAACCAGAAAACCAACAAAATCAAAAGCAAAACCAAACAAAAGCGGACACACCAAACACTTAACGGATTAACTCATAAGCAGTGTGGATTAACAGACCAGTATAGTGACACCAACAGAATACAAATCCAGAGAACAATCACTAATGCGCAAACAAGATGAAAGACATAAAAAGTGAAAACCCACCACTCGGACAAACGCTTTTCTTTGCTAGGCGTTTCTCCTCTCGCCTTAAGCTCCAACCGACTGATGTGATGCACGCTTCTTGCTTAGGTGTCTCCATCTTCCTCTACTCGCTTTCTTTTGCCGTTTGATGCTTTGTGAGGACTCTGGGATGGTGACGGGACTGATGACAAGAATCAGAAAAAGGACACGAGAAAGTGGAATAGATGGCGCAATTCTCAGTCAACAGGAAGAACCTTCGTTGGATTCACAAGGGAGTTGCTACACACTGGCCGGCTTAATGATTTCCAGCCAAGGAAGAGTGAGAGCTCTTGGGGATTCAGCGGAGGAGGAATAAGGTATTTTTCTTTGGTGTTTTTTTTATTGGGGGAGAGGAACGATGGAGCGAGGGCGATTAGGTTTGTTTTTGGGACCAGCCAGAGAGGAGATGGGAAGACGAGAGAGATGAGGAAACGATGGTAATCGATTTTGTTTTTGGGCTGACCAGAGAGAGCATAGGGACGAACGACTTGGGGCTTTATAGGCGAGGCGGCTAGGGTTACGGCTGGGAGATGGATTGGAGCATTGAACCGGTGCTGGGTTAGAAGTGGGGTCTGGCTCGAGAGAGGGAGGGCAAACCATGGTTGAGGCTTGGTTAGGTTTAGCTAGCTGGATGGGAGAGAGATGAAGCTGGCGTAGTGGTCCGGGGGTCCTCCAAGATCTCGGCAGTCTGGGCGCGGCCTTGGTGAAGATGACGCGGCTTGGGAGGAGAGAGGGGGAAGATGACGAATGGGTTTGGTGGGAAGAGATAAGAACGGGCGATATTATGGCTGTAGAAATTTTTTTGTTTCTTGTTTTTTCTTTGTGTATTTTGTTTTGTATTTTATTTTTTGTTTTCTTTATTTTTAAACCAGTACTATGGCGACATGTGGATGAGAGATGGGCGGGAAAGTGAAAAGAAAAATAAAAGTAATTTGTTTTGGGATTTTTAACTGACATCTTTTGGTTTTTGGGATCGGTAGGACGAACCGAACTTCAAAACATCTCGAAAAAATTGTTTTTGGACTTGGGGCATCATTACAAGCAACCCCGTGTCAATTTTATTTGAAAACGACCTCGTTTTTACGGCAAGCCTGTACCGAGATTATTGATTACCAAAAAACATATTTATTTTTAATTTTTATCGAAAAGTCCCCAGGAGCGAATATATACAATATATATGTCAAAATTCTCATAACGACGAGTAGGATAAGATTATGAGGTTCGTGACCTAATCCGGAGTGCCGTTTAGAAAGTCAATTACCGTTTTGACTACCGTTGTTAGACTCGAATCGTTGTTTTGACCATATCTTCTTCATTTGACCTTAGAATTGAGCGCGGTCGATGGCGTTGATCCTCGAATTTGATTTGTTATCGCCCAAGATCAGCTATTTGGCGTTTGGAGGTCTTTCTTGAATACTTTCTTCAAATTGGGCCTGTCATCACCGGATTTCGTCTGGGGGAAAACCCGCTTTCGGGGATGCGATCCTCCCTTCACTCGAATGGTGATGAAAAAAATACAGAGTCGCCACCAACCGTTTTTGGGGTGCGGTTGGTCACCTACAAGGAATTTGATCTAAGCTGCTAGGGATGGGCTCGGGAGTTGGTTACGCATAGGGAAGGGCTAGCACCCCCACGCCCTTTCGGTACCTATCTTAGGAGTTTGGAGATTTCTAACTTGTTTTAACTATTTGCTTAAAATGTGACTGGTTTAAAGGTGAGGTAAAATTTACATTCATCCTAAAAGTTTATTTTTATTTTTCTAAGTCATTTGTTAAAGTTAGAATTAAATCCAATTTGTCCTAGCAATTTAATTTTTCCTATTTTTGTTTCTAAACTACTTATTTGAAATTGAATAGAATATCTAATTAATCCTATGGTTTAGTTAGCATCTAAGTTATTTAAAGAATCCTAAGAAAACGATTAATTTCTAAGTTGCACACTAATGTAAAGGTATGCTAAAAAACCCAAGACTTAAATTCGTGTTTAAAAGATCAAGTTTAAAAGCATAAATGTTTGAATTTTTATTTATTTATTTATTTATTTTTATGAGAAAACACTTTTTTCCTTTTTAGAAAATGTTTTTTTTTATGTTTGTTTGTTCGATTTTTTTTAATGTTTAAAAATCCCAAATGTTTAAAAATCCCAAGCGTTTAAAAATTCTAAATGTTTAAAAATCCCATGTTTTTAAAATCTCAAGTGTTTAAAAGAATTATTATTATGAAAAGTTTTTGTTTTGGAAAATGTTTAAGTAAAATGTGTTTTTTGTTTTTTTTTTGTTTTTGTTTTTTTTAAATATTAAATAAAATGCATAAATAATTAAAAATTAACACAAGTGGTGTGTGTGATTGTGGCATTCACAAATCAAAGAAAATAAGCTCACCTTTTTTTTCTCTCTTTTTTTTTCTCTTCTCTTTTTTTCTTTTTTCTTTCTTCACTATATGCTTTGTTTACAATTTACAATGACTTACACAATCTGTTACTATAGGCCCAAAGCTAACACGTTTTCATGAGGCCAATAGAAAAAGGAAAATGAAACTAACAGATTTTACATGGGTAAATAAAACAAAACAATAAACCCATAATAAACAGATCACCGCACAAATACCGGCACTGAGAGGGGAAATGTAGGGAAGGCCAAACAAACTAAAACAAAGAAACAACAAAATAAAAACCAAACCAAATCGGGAAAGACAAACAAAATAAATGAATGAAAACATAACCAATTAGCGGAATAAATACAAACAATAAGAACCGGCAAGAGTAGAGGCATGAGAACCAGACACAACTTGGGTTGAAACACACTTTTCAAATGAAAATATCCTTCTTTTTCTAAATATGCACAGAGGAGATTATGAACAAACAACCTGAGCAACGACAAAACAGAGCATAAAACACACATAAAATAGACGGGTGAAACAGTTAAAAAAACAAAAAGCTCTTTTTTTTAACTAGACTTTAAGAACCTCAAAACATAAGCATTGACAAAATGAGACTGACATAAAACAGTTAGTATATGAAACAAAAAAAAAACCAGGTGCGAAAATGGGTGGGTTTAAAACGGATCAGACTCCAAACCAAGGAGATAAAGCACATGTAAAATGCAACAGGATCATTAAACAGATCAAGTTTTCAAATGTGAAACAAGAGGATAAAGTGTGTGTGTGTGTATATATTAAAAATGGTGAGCTGATATGCATAAACTCTACCGCCAGCCTGCATAAACAAATGTATTAGCAATTCGCATAGACAAAACGTGGGGGTCAGGAACAGCCCAAACGGGATTATGTACCAAGCATAGCCAGTTGTCTAGAGGACTAATTGTAAACCCACAATATAGACAAAGAGGTGCAAGTGTAGAATCGTCAAAACAAAAACACAAGCAAAACAAAAACAAAAAGAAACCACAACAGTCATCAACTAGCCAAAGGACGGCTTGTATCACGCAATACTATCCAAGGTTCAACAAGGTAAAACCAAAGAAGCTATCACCAAATAAAGCCCAATGGCAGAGCAAATTAAAACAAAATAGAAGAACAAAAAAGAAAGCTAAGAAAATTAAGAAAACCACAACACCAATGAACAGAATAAAACTCAACTAGACGAGAACCAACCACGACCAAGGAAGTTCCTCTCCTACGACGTGGCTCCTTTCTTTGAGACTGAATCGGGGGTGCCTCCTTAGGTCTTTTGTTTTTTTGAACACTGACCGGCCGGTGTGCTGGATGCCTTATCGTAAGCCTTCCCCCTCAGTTACTCCCCTTGTTTGGACCAGCGTAGAGACGGCAGCAAGTCGAGTTCAACGGTGTGGCCTCCAGGCGTAGCTTTGATCATACTCCAGTGGCTATTTATGTGAAGAGCAGAAACTGGTTTTCATGGTTGTGGGTTGAAATGGAACCTGTTTGGTGACGTCAGCAAATGGGTGACCCCTAGTTTGAATCCGAGGACACAGGGGGGTTACACTCCACGGTGACTGGCAACATGTTTTCCGGCCAAGGGGAGCGGGGCTCTCAGTTTGGATTCGGTGGGAGCAGGAAGAAGGGGGTATTTTTTTTGTTTTTCCGTTGGAGAGGGAGAGCCCGTGAGGAGTTGGTTTCGAAGTGGAGGCGTCCGGCTGCAAATGGATTTGAGGTAGCGGCGACCGGAGGTGGATTTGCCGGCCAGGGGACTCTCGATGGAGGGTGAAGGAGATGAGAGATAAGACTGCAGTATTGTACATAGGATTTTTTTAATGGTGAGAGCCCCCTATGCCTAGGGTTTCGATTGGATTTTTATAAAAGAGGAAGGAAGAGGGTTTTGTTTGAATCGGGGCGGCAAGGACACGATTTGGAGATGGGTTTGGCATGTGAAGGCGGTATGGGCGTGGCTGTAGCGGCAAAAGGGAAAGCCGGTTTCGGCAAGGTTGGGGAAAGAGGGGAAGGAAAAAGGGGAAGGAATCCATACCATTGGAGCATCTATGCGCCTGCATCGCTGCGTCTCTACACTGCGCCTGGGGAAGAAGAAGCAGTGTTGTTTCCTGCATGAAAGAGATGAGACGGGAAGGAGGAGAGAGAGAGAGAGAGAGAGAGTTAACCGTGTTTTTGCTTTTATTTGTTTTGTTTTCTTTTGGTTTTTTTTCTTGAGCCAATAAGAAGAAGACATGTGGATTGAGATAGGTGGGAAAAATAAGAGGGTGACGGCTAGGGTTGGTTTTTTTGTTTTTTTGTTTTTTTGATTTTGTTATTTGTTGTTGTTTTTTATTTTAATTCTTAAACCAATTAATAGATGACATGTGGACTAGGGTAGGCGAAAAATAAAAAAATAAAAGATGGCGGCTGATGTTTTTGGGGTTTTGGGATAGGTAAGGCAATCCGGATTTCAAAAAATTTATTCTTAGACTCGAAGCGTCGTGACGAACGTCCCCGTGTCATTTTTATCTTACGATGCTATTATTTTTGCACCAAGCCTGTACTACGCGTCCCTAAATCACTTTATTATTGAAAAAGCATTTTTTTAGTTTTCGAAAATAAGCTCTGTGAGCGAATATATACAAAATATAGGTCAAAATTCTCAGAATGATGAGAGGATTACGAGTATGAGATTCATGACCTGATCCAAGGTGTGATTTTGAACGTTGGCCGTCAGTTGACCACTATTAGCAGTCCAAATATGGCTTTGACCCTAACTTTTTTGTTTGATTTCGGATTTGAGCGTGGTCGAAGGCGTTGATCCTCAAATTTCATTTTCTGTCGCCCGGAACTGTCTCTTTGACATTTGAAAGCCTTTTTCAAGAAGTCATCGAAATACACTTCGAATTGACACTCACGTCTCTTTATTTATCTGTATAAAGTGAGTAATGAATAAAAACAAGTATAAAGCGAAAAATGAATGATGTGTCCAACTCGGACAAAATAGGATCCAACAGGGCCTTTACGACTCAGCGGTCACCACCCGTCATCCTTCAAAAATTTCAACAAACCGAGGCGGCATGGAGGAAAATGAATTTGATAAAATATGTCCAACCCAGACAAATTATAGTCCAATAGCTACCCCTCTTTGTGTATCGTTTGTGTACAAACGGTGTATAAAGATAAGACAGACTTGTTTTGGATGGGTTGGACTGCTTACCTGACTTACCTATTACCAAGGGATGGTTCTGTTGAGAATCGGAGCACTTAGGTTTTGAGTGGAAAAATGCAAACACTTAGAAAAATGGAGAGGCTCTTGAGGTTTAAAACAGTGAATAAAAATCTTTGAGATTAACAGGAATTGAAAATCTTGAAATTGAAAAGCCCTTGAGGTTTAAAACAGGAATGAAAAATCCTTGAGATTAACAGGAATTAAAAATCTTGAAATTGAAAAGCCCTTGAGGTTTAAAATAGGAATGAAAAATCCTTGAGATTAATAGGAATTGAAAATATTACAATTGAAAGGTCCTTAAGGTTTAAAACAGGAATGAAAAATCCTTGACATTAACAGGAATTGAAAATATTGAAATTGAAAGGCCCTTGAGGTTTAAAACAGGAATGAAAAATCATTGAGATTAACAAGAATTGAAAATCTTGAAATTGAAAGGCCCTTGAGGTTTAAAACAAGAATGAAAAATCCTTGAGATTAACAGAAATTGAAAATCTTGAAATTGAAAAGCCCTTAAGGTTTAAAACAGGAATGAAAAATTCTTAAAATTAACAGGAATTGAAAATCTTGAAATTAAAAAGCCCTTGAGGTTTAAAACAGGAATGAAAAATCCTTGAGATTAACAAGAATTGAAAATCTTGCAATTGAAAGGCCCTTGAGGTTTAAAACAGGAATGAAAAATCCTTAAGATTAACAGGAATTGAAAATCTTGAAATTGAAAGGCCCTTGAGGTTTAAAACAGGAATGAAAAATCCTTGAGATTAATAGGAATTTAAAAACTCGAAATGGAAGGCCCTTGAGGTTTAAAACGGGAATGAAAAATCCTTGAGATTAACGAGAATTTTAAAATGAGGATAAAAAGTCCTTAACGGGAACTTGAACACTTGAAATGAAAAATTTTGAGATTAAAGGGGATTTAAAAAAACTATAAATCATTGAGGATAGCGAAAAGTTAAAATGGGGAATGAAAAACCTTTGAGATGGAGGTTTAAAACTTTTGGAATTCAAAAGAGGGTGAAAAGGCTCGAGGGATATCCAGTGCTTTGAGCTAGTCCTAAAGTGAAAAGTCCATGCCGTAACGGGTCCTTGAAACTCAGTCACGAGGTGCAAAAGCATGCATAGAATATGTGCATGTGAATGTATGATGCATGTGCATGGATGCATAAGACTATTCATGAATGCATGAGAATTTTTAACAATCTTATTGGAAAAACCCAAGGGGAAAAGGAAGGGTTAAATGTCTCAAGAGCTTTGTGATCCCATCCTTCTATAGAGGTAGAGATCTTGATGGAGTGTCATGATGCTTGTCTTTCACTGCTCAGTTCTTCTCGGGGCTCTGTTGGCTTCAACGAAACAACATCTGTCATGAGCTAGGCTTCTGCAAACGTTGCTGGCTTCAATGATGGGCTATCATTTTTCCCAAGATCTATTGCCATGATTTAGTCCTTCTTAGGGATTCTGTCCACGGGGCTTTAGTGTTGCCTCATAATTTTTCGTAACAACTTCTTCCTGTGAGGCAATCCTTGGGGAAGTTTATTAAGACTTTGGAAGGTTTTACTCTATAGCGAGATAAAAAATTTTAAAACCAAACATTTTTAAAAAAGAATTTATGAGCATGATCTCAATTTATCATAATCACATCATATAAAGCACAACATGCCTAACTTTAACAAAAAAACCTTGAGTTCTTGAAAGGTGCAAGGCGCAATTTTGATTTGGGTGTGCCTTCAGTTTGACCAAAGTTCTTATCTTGTTTGTAATATGTGGATGCTCTATTGGCTGCTTTGTCTTGATTCTATAATCATCTCTAACCCCAAGTGTTGGAAGTTGCATTGCTAGGTTCTCTTTCTGTTGTCTTTGCTTTGTCCTTAGCGCCCTTTCAGGTTTTCGTTAAGTCCAATTTTCTTTTCTTCTTTTGCCTTTGTATTTTACCCTTAGCGCCCTTTCGGGTTTTCACTAAGTTTGGCTTTCTTTTTGCATTTGTATTTTACCTTTAGTGCCCTTTCGGGTTTTCACCAAGTCCGGCTTCATTTTTTTCTTGAGCTTTGTATTTTACCCTTAGTGCCCTTTCGGGTTTTCACTAAGTCCGCTCTCTGCTTTGAGATTTCCTGTTACTCATATCGGATTGAGAAAAACATCATACATGTAATCAATGACTCGGGAAGGGTATAGGTATTTGGCTTTTGGCTGGAATAGAAGACCAAGGAAAATGTTGATTTTTGCTGACAAAGGTCACAGGGCATCACCAAATGTTGAAACATTGTGTTACTGGATTGGTTGAGCACTTGTTTTTTTCTTCTTCAATTTCTTTCTTCTTTTTTTCTCTTTTTTTTTCTTGCTTTTTTTTTTGTTTTTGTTTTTTTGTTTTTGTTTTGTTTTTGTTTTTTTGGGACTTTAGGCTAAGTAGGAGTTTTAAGCATGCATGTTTCCACTCCTCGTGTTGCGGAGGAAAATGTAGGGCATCATCATGGGACTTTAGTGAGACGTATTGAAAAGATGAAAGAATGACAATAAAAGGTTTGATATGGATTGAGTCGTTTGATTACATGTTGATCCTAATCCAATACAATATTGTAACAGGAGTCAGGCGTAGAATTTCTTTATGGCATCACTGTTGAACGAATTTGGTAGCTTATTTTCATCCATCTTAACAAGGATTAGCGCTCCGCCGGAGAAAGCTCTTTTGACGACGTACAGCCCTTCATAGTTGGGTGTCCATTTGCCTTTACGATCAGCTTGGATAGGCAAGATCTTTTTAAGTACAAGCTCCCCCTCTTGAAAAGTTCGAGGCTTCACCTTCTTGTCATAACTCTTCATCATTCTTTGCTGGTACAAACGGCCTCTATTCACGGCTGCAATGCGCTTTTCTTTTACGAAATTCAGTTGTTCGTACCGGCTTTGAACCCACTCTGCTTCATCCAATTGTGTATCCTTGAGTATGCGTAAGGAAGGAATCTCCACTTCTATCAGTAACACTGCTTCCATTCCATAGACTAATGAGAATGGAGTTGCCCCAATTGATGTACACACCGATGTGCGGTATGCGTGTAATGCATAGGGTAGCTTCTCATGCCAATCCTTGTACGTCTCAGTCATCTTTCTAATAATATTCTTGATATTCTTGTTAGCTGCTTCAATTGCCCCATTCATCTTGCGTCTGTACGGGGTTGAATTTCGGTGATGAACTTTGAACTACTCACACAGATTACCCATTATTCGGCGATTCAAGTTTGTTGCATTGTCTGTGATGATTTGCTCTGGGAGACCATAATGGCATATGATATTGTTACAGACAAACTTGACCACCACTGCTTGCATCACGTTAGTGTAAGATGCAGCTTCCACCCATTTAGTGAAGTAATCAATGGCCACCAAGATGAAGTGATGTCCATTAGATGCCTTCGGTGATATAGGTCCGATGACGTCCATGCTTCAGAGCGAGAAAGGCCATGGTGAAGTTATCACATGCAACTGAGATGAGGGTGCTTGAATCCGATCGCCGTATATCTAACATTTAAAACACTTGCATACATAATCAATGCAGTCCTTCTCCATAGTGACCAGTAGTAACCCATTCTCATAATTTGTTTTGCCAGTGCATACCCGTTTGCATGTGACCCGTAGCTCCCTTCATGAAGTTCCTTCATTAGCTGTGACAACTCCTCCTTTTTGACACAATGCAGTAGCACCATATCGTGATTTCGTCAATATAGGATAGAGCCATCAAGGTAATACTTGGTTGCAGCCCGCCGGATGTTCCTTTTGTCCGGTTTGGACGCACCTTCAGGATATTCTTGTTTGAGTAGGTATTTCCTAAGATCACGATACCAAGGCTTTTCTTCTGGATATCCTTCACTAGCCATACGTGAGTGGGTGTGTCTCGAATATTAATGCTAAAGGATTGAACCTCCAGTTTTCTATCCAGTCGAATGAGAGAGGCAAGGGTTGCCAGTGCATCGGGAATCTGATTATGCTCTCTTGGCATGTGCTCAAAGGTAATCTCCTCAAATTGCTCAATCAGCCTACTAATAAGCTTCTGATATGGGATCAATTTGTGGTTTCGGGTTTCCTACTCATTCCTGACTTGGTAAATCACAAGGGCTGAATCTCTGAATACTTGTAACTTTCTGATTTCTCGATTAATAGCTTCTTGAAGACCCATCAAACAAGCTTCATACTCAGCCACATTATTGGTGCATGGGAATGTCAACTTGGCTGCCATGGGGAAGTGCTCACCCTTTGGGGATATCAGGATGGCCCCAATACCATGTCCCAACAGACTAGAGGCACCATTAAACCACATAATCCACGAGTCAGACTCTTCTTCAATGATATTGATGTGCTCATCGGGAAATCCAACATTCATAGGCTCGTAGTCTTCTAATGCCCTTTCTGCCAGATAATATACTATAACACTTCCTTTTATGGCTTTCTAAGGCACATACACAATATCATATTCGGATAATAACAACTGCCACTTGGCGATCCTCCCAAAAATTGATGGTTTCTCCAATAAGTATTTGAGCGGGTCATGTTTCACAATTAGTCATGTCGTATGATAGAGGGTGTACTGCCTTAATCGTCAGACGGTCCAAACCAAAGCGCAATAGGCCTTTTCCAATGGAGTGTACTTTGCTTCGCCAGGGGTAAATTTCTTACTTAGGTAATAAATTGCATGTTCCTTCCTTCCTGAAGCGTCATGTTGCCCCAATACAGAACCCATCGATGAGCCTTAGACGGTTAAATATAGGATGAGTCGCTTGTTAGGTGCCTGGTGGAACCAGGATTGGTGGATTTATCATGTCTTGCTTGATTTTGTCAAAGGCCTCCGACATGCTTCATTCTAAACTTCCGGATTGTCCTTTCGTAGTGATTTAAATAATGGTTAACATGTGGCCGTCAACTGTGAAATGAACCTAGCAATGTAATTCAAATGCCCTAGGAAGCTTTTAACTTCCCTAATAGTGCTTAGTGGCGACATCTCCTAGATAGCTCGAATTTTGTCAGGATCAATTTTTATCCCTTTCTCACTGACTATAAAGCCCAATAGCTTACCCGATGTAGCACCAAAAGTACACTTCTCCGGATTCAACTTGAGTTGATACTTTCATAACCTTTGGAAAAGTTTATGAAGTACCTCAACGTGACTTTCCGTACTTGCTGATTTGGCTATCATGTTATCCACATATACTTCCACCTCCTTATGCATCAAATCGTGAAACAACGTCACCATAGCTCTTTGATAAGTGGTTCCTGCATTTTTGAGTCCAAATGGCATCACATTATAACAAAAAGTGCCCTATAACGTCGTGAAGGTTGTCCGCTCCTTGTGCTCAGCGGCTATCTGGATTTGGTTATAGTCCGAGAATCCATCTGATAACGTGCATTTTATGCCATTATTCTAGTGTTTATTTAGGATGTTTAAGAGCATGATTAGAGCCTTATTGCTTCATATATCATATATATTTGCTCTAACCCCTAGGAAGATGCTAGTTGCAAATACATGCGTTTTTAAGCTGTTTTGGCAGATTTTGGACCTCACTTTTGACATAGTATATGGCCTCAAACAATTGGCGTGCAAGAACAAAAGTTTCTTAGAATGATGTCGTCCACCTACCACAGAAATTTCAGAGCATTTGGAGCTGATTTGGAGCTGCACGTGAATTCACCCATTTCACGTGCAAGCCTATTTTTGCCTCTCAGGCCTCTACAGGATGCAAGGAAGCTTGGGGAGAAGTTTGAGCTGATTTGGAGGTGCACGTGAATTCACCATATCACGTGCAAATTGGCGTGCAGAGATATTTTTGGACCGATCCAATCGTTTTTCCATGCTGATAATTTGTTCCTGAAGGCCCAAGTCCAAATTGTGGATGGAAGATAGAGTTTTTAATGTTTTGAGTGCTACTTATCAAAACTACGTCGTTTTGATAAGTGGGCTAGGTTACACACCTCAAGGCCCATCCAAACTCTATAAATAAGAGCTTCACGCCCCTTGCTAGCCATGCCTAACCCCCCTACACGTTTTTAGAGAGAGAGAGAGAGGCTCCACGACTTGGAGGTGCTCCTTGACCTAGGAGAGCAGCCGTCGCAACCGTCGCAGCAGCCATTGCGGATTTTGGAGCCTGGATTTGAAGCTTTGCTGTGCGCGTGATCAAGAAGAAGATGTTGAGCTTTTCTGCTTTGTGTTTGCTTGTAATCATGCGTGAGTAGTTCTTTTAATCTAGGGGAGCAATGTAGCCCCCTTGTTGCTTTCTTTGTGTTTATGAATATTGGGTTTGGATGATTGAGTTTTGCATGTTTTATGAATCTGTTCTTAAATTCTATCTTTGGATGTACACCTTGGTATTCTTAGCCCTAGTCTGGGGCAGATTGAGATTCATAACTTATTTGTGATTGGTGTGATCATTATCCTTTTGCAAGTATGATTTATTGGCTTTGCATGTTTGTGTGTTTAGATGACCATTCTGGCATACGACTCTTAAAAGGACCTCAATGACCATTTGTTGTCCTTGGCTTATGTTTAGCATGTTTTCAATCAGACAACCCTAATACCATAAACCAAGTAGAGATAACATAGGGAGGTGAAATTGTGACCCTAGATGCTTTTAATCCTTGAAACTTAATCCTAAAATCAGTTTACTTTCTTTGTTTATTTAGAAAACCACATAAAAATTAGATCTTTAGTTTAAAAAAGAAAACTTTTTGCCAAGACATTTTATAGAACAATAGTAATTGGGTGTTTTGATTTGAGAACTAGAGAACTAGGTTAATCCCTGTGGGTTCGACCCCTTTCTTTCTTGCTATTCTTTTAGTGCAAACTTAGGGAATTTATTATTTTGAAGAGAGATTTAACGACATTAGCTAGCTCTTTTAGAGAGGCTAAAAATCTTGTCTGTCAAATTGGCGCCGTTTGCGGGATTCAACGGTTAACTAGTTTTTAAAATCAACATTGAGTGAAATTGTTTGAATTCGATCTTGGTGTTTTATTTTGTCTTTTATTTTCTGTTATTTTGTGTTCTTTATTTGTTTATTTTGCATTGTTCGGAGTCCTGGGTGTGTTCTTGTTGTTTTACAGGAACATACACCAAGTGTTTGAGGTAATGCTAGTTGTGTATGCGATGAGGGGAACTTGTGTCCTTTAATCCAGAACCTGAACAGCACTCCAATGGACAGAAAGTTTGGAGATGAGGAGGAGCTAACCATGGAACAATGTTTGGAAAGGATGATCCAAGGCAACAAATATTTGTGGGAAAACCAAAGGAGAGATGAGGAGAATTCAATGATGGCAGACCAACATGTTTATGTTCCAGGCCATGCAGCAGATCAATTTTCATATAGTGCTTGGGATTGCACTGTCTATGATCCTCCCACAAGCAGTTATTCATACCAGGAGCCTCCTTGTTATGGTGGGAGTATTAATGGAGATGGTAGAGAAGTATGGCCAACTTACACCCAACCTGAGGGTGACTACTATCCACAAGAGCCACCACCTGAGGAGTTTAATGGTTTCTTCAATGGATATTCTGAGAATAGATGGGTTGGGCAATATCAAGATGAAGCTTACTATGAAGCCCCACTCTATGGCAATTATTGTCCATATCAACAACAAGAGTGGCAGCCCCAAGTTGAAGATGAAGAAACCAGAAGAGAGAATTTGAATGAAAGGCTAGGAAGTATAGAGACTACCATAAAAAATATGGAGCAATTATTGATGAGTATGGTTCAAAATGCAGATTACGGAGTCTCATCTAACTCCTTTCTTGGTGACACAGAGATAGAGACGAAGAGAATTGCAAAGCCATCACTCCAACTTCCATGTATCAATCTTTGACATCCGCCTCACAAGAATTGGAGTTTTTCTGCTAATAATGATTCTGAAGATGAAGCTCGCATTCTAGCTGCTCAAACCATTAATGATGCTATAGACCAAGAAGTGGATACAAGGGCAATGGTTCATTATGATGAGGTTGTCCCTCCACCACAATTTAATAGCCCATGTGATGTATCCACTTCAACTCTTCCCATGGTTGGAGCTTATGAGGACAATTTTTCCATCCAAGAAGAAGAGGAAGACTTGAATTGTTCTGTGGTGTTAGAAGAACATGAGAAACCAATAAATGACAACCCAAGGATGCAGCAACAAATCTTGGATGATGATGCTATGATTCTCATATCTGAAGGCACATCAAACCAAGGTACACTTTATGAAGACAAGCTACATGAGCCCACCACTACTATGTTTGCTTTGGAATCATCTTCCCTTATACAAGAGAAGGAAGTGCTTGACAAGGGAGGTAACCATGCGTGCATCATGACTACTCCAATTGTGGAGTATGTTGAATTTGTGTTACCACCTCGATGGAATGAGAGGAAGGAGAACCATAAGTTTGTGGAGGTGTCTCCTTATCAACAATTGAATCAGGAGTTCAAGTGGCTCCCACAGCGGTTCATTCATCCGATTGCTATGGTCTACGAGACTGCTGAGGTTTACAATGCAAGGATGAAAGCCTTTCATACATTGGTTGAGCTTAGAATGAAAAAGTCTAGCTACAGACTTTAAATAAAGCACTGGTTGGGAGGCAGCCCAATGTTTATTGCTATGTTTTATTTTATGTTATTTTCTTTTATTTATTTTTTTATTCAATAAATTGTTTGCAAGCTAACCATTGTGCAGGAGACTTTGCTTCTTTCTTAACTAACCATTTGCAGGATGAGCAAATTATTGGGTCCTGAACTTGTGGAATTGTTTTTAAAGTCAAAGTGAAGGAGCAAGGAGCAAGTGAAGCCCAAACGTGCATGAAGATGGGCTCAACCAATTCACGTGCAAGGGCTATTTTGGTCAGAAGACTCTGAAAATTTAGGGGCATGTGTATCACGCCAATTGGAACATCTTTCTTTCTGCACGCTATATAAAGAGAGGCCATCTTCAAAGGCTTCCACACCAAAATCACTCCAGTGGGATCTTTGCTTGCTACTACATGATGGCTATTCTGCAAGGGAGAGAAACTTGGGAAGTGCGCGGCGAGACGTCGGTTGACTTTGTGGCTCAGGTGCAACGGATGGTGGCCAATGTCATCTACTATTACAGCTTGCCAACTGAGAGGTAAGTATTTTCCTACTTCCTATTTTATGCCATGAGGACATAGCATATTTTAAGTGTGGTGTATGGGGAGTGACTTGAGCCACTTGCTTGTCTTTTATGTTGTGATTGCATGTTTTATTTAAAAAAAAAATTGTTTTTAGTTGCATGATTGTTTGAGTTGTTTGCTTGAATGATTTGCTTGTGGAGGCATGGATATTAAGTATGCAATTTTGGCTTAAAATTTAATTTTTATGCCACATTAGTATCATGTTGTGATAAGGGTGTTAAAGTAGTTAAAATGTGCTCTGAATTGGTTTAATCATGTCTTTATCATTTGAATGATATCACCATGTTTTTGGAGCTGAGTTTTGAATATTAGCTGAGCATGAAATGCTATGATAGACCTAAGTAACCCTTAAAGTTGAGTGAAAAAGAAATGAAAAATGAGAACAGCTTCTTTTTAGCCCTTGAGTGACATTTATGGTTTATGGGTAATAGTTTGATTTGCTACTCTTCTTGCATTCAACATTGGTTATTTAATGGTAGGAGTCAAGTAAGCATGTGATTACTTATTAGTGCTCAGTGTTTGGTGTTTAGTTAGGATGCAAGACCTCTAAGTCATTGTGACTGTCTTTGCATTCTTTTCTTTATTGTGTGATATTATTGGAAAAGGCTGTGATATAGAATGTGAAAAAGCCATCACTTAATTGGAAAATGGGATGTGAGACATCAATGAATTTTTTTTGTCTCTCCTATTGTAGCAAAATGGCAAGGAGTTTGCATTAGAAAAAAAAAATCAGTCTTATTTATGTGTTATGTTAGTAAAAAAAAAGAGTGAATAATCCATCAAGGGAGAGCATAAAATGCAACCTTGTAGGGTTATTACTTAAAAAAAACAAAAAAAAGAAAAAAGAAAAAAAAGAGAAAGATTCAGAATAAAAGCCACAATGGCTTGATGTTTACGTGTGATTGTTTAGATTTGTAGCCACATTGGCTCAGTTTTGTTTGTTTTAAGAGTGTTGAGCTCAATTCTTAGGCTCATGTGTTGTTTATTGAGTATAGACTAGCGTGTGAGTTCAAATAAAGTAGAATAGAGAGTGTGTTTTCTTTGATGAGCACAATAGGGAACTCTCATGATTGCTTGGCAAGTACTTAATCAATAGCTGATGGCGAGTGTAGACATAGAGTTTTCCATCCATTGTTCATTGATAGGTATTGGGCTTGAGAATTATTATATTTGAGTGAGGCTGCTTATCCTTGGTAAGAACTTAAAGGGAAACTAGGTGCTATTTTATCATGGAATGCTTGCTCATATCTGAAATTTAAGTGGTGATATTGCATGGTTGTTGGACTAGGGATATGGACATGAATGAACTAAGTTATGACTCAGTTTGATGCTTAAAGTCCCATTTCATCATGATAGAGTTGCATGCTTAGGAAACCATGATTCTCCTTGATTGTTATTTTATTTTTCTTCCGTTTGACTGCGTGTTTATTTTATTTTTGCATGCTTGTATGTTTTTGCTTGAGGACAAGCAATGGTTCAAGTGTGGTGTATTTGATAACGTGCATTTTATGCCATTATTCTAGTGTTTATTTAGGATGTTTAAGAGCATGATTAGAGCCTTATTGCTTCATATATCATATATATTTGCTCTAACCCCTAGGAAGATGCTAGTTGCAAATACATGCGTTTTTAAGCTGTTTTGGCAGATTTTGGACCTCACTTTTGACATAGTATATGGCCTCAAACAATTGGCATGCAAGAACAAAAGTTTCTTAGAACGATGTCGTCCACCTACCACAGAAATTTCAGAGCATTTGGAGCTGATTTGGAGCTGCACGTGAATTCACCCATTTCACGTGCAAGCCTATTTTTGCCTCTCAGGCCTCTACAGGATGCAAGGAAGCTTGGGGAGAAGTTTGAGCTGATTTGGAGGTGCACGTGAATTCACCATATCACGTGCAAATTGGCGTGCAGAGATATTTTTGGACCGATCCAATCGTTTTTCCATGCTGATCATTTGTTCCTGAAGGCCCAAGTCCAAATTGTGGATGGAAGATAGAGTTTTTAATGTTTTGAGTGCTACTTATCAAAACTACGTCATTTTGATAAGTGGGCTAGGTTACACACCTCAAGGCCCATCCAAACTCTATAAATAAGAGCTTCACGCCCCTTGCTAGCCATGCCTAACCCCCCTACACGTTTTTAGAGAGAGAGAGAGAGGCTCCACGACTTGGAGGTGCTCCTTGACCTAGGAGAGCAGCCGTCGCAACCGTCGTAGCAGCCGTCGCGGATTTTGGAGCCTGGATTTGAAGCTTTGCTATGCGCGTGATCAAGAAGAAGATGTTGAGCTTTTCTGCTTTGTGTTTGCTTGTAATCATGCGTGAGTAGTTCTTTTAATCTAGGGGAGCAATGTAGGCCCCTTGTTGCTTTGCTGTGTTTATGAATATTGGGTTTGGATGATTGAGTTTTGCATGTTTTATGAATCTGTTCTTAAATTCTATCTTTGGATGTACACCTTGGTATTCTTAGCCCTAGTCTGGGGCAGATTGAGATTCATAACTTATTTGTGATTGGTGTGATCATTATCCTTTTGCAAGTATGATTTATTGGCTTTGCATGTTTGTGTGTTTAGATGACCATTCTGGCATACGACTCTTAAAAGGACCTCAATGACCATTTGTTGTCCTTGGCTTATGTTTAGCATGTTTTCAATCAGACAACCCTAATACCATGAACCAGTAGAGATAACATAGGGAGGTGAAATTGTGACCCTAGATGCTTTTAATCCTTGAAACTTAATCCTAAAATCAGTTTACTTTCTTTGTTTATTTAGAAAACCACATAAAAATTAGATCTTTAGTTTAAAAAAGAAAACTTTTTGCCAAGACATTTTATAGAACAATAGTAATTGGGTGTTTTGATTTGAGAACTAGAGAACTAGGTTAATCCCTGTGGGTTCGACCCCTTTCTTGCTGCTATTCTTTTAGTGCAAACTTAGGGAATTTATTATTTTGAAGAGAGATTTAACGACATTAGCTAGCTCTTTTAGAGAGGCTAAAAATCTTGTCTGTCACCATCCATAAATGAAAACAAAGCGTGCTTCGCTATGTTGTCCACCAAAGTATCAATATGTGGGAGTGGAAAATTATCTTTTGGGCTCGCCTTATTTAGATCTCGATAGTCAACGCATACATGGATTTTTCCCCCTTTCTTCGGTACTAGCACAATGTTCGCCACCCATTCCGGATAATGAGCAACACTGAGGAAACCAGCATCCCACTGTTTTCTAATCTCCTCTTTGATCTTCAATATCGTCTGGGGTCTCATCCTTCGTAGCTTCTGCTGGACCAGCGGACATTCTGGCTTTAGTGGTATTTGATGTTTCATAATATCTGGATTCAAACCCGGCATATCTTGATAGGACCAGGCGAACACATCCTTGAAGCTGGTCAACAATTCAATCAGCTACTCCTTGATCTCCATGAGATAAGGAAAAACTCACTTTGAGCCGTCTTGGTTCTGCGTCTGTCCCACATTTACTGTTTCTATAGGGTCCTCACTTGGGGTCTTGAGCTGGTCTTCCCTTTCCAATAGTTGGAGGATATCTTCAGATAAGTCAACCTCTTCTTCTGATTCAGCCTTACCTACTTTATGCACTGACTTCTCCCAATCTGGACTTTGGTCAAACTTTGGGCATCCCGCCTCATTATTGCTTGTCACACCCTCATTGAATTCATGGTACCTATTTGTGAAAAAATCAACAAGTTGATAGCAAAATATGATAGGCATATGATAATGAGATGCCATGCACCGTTTTTGGAAAAATATACACTTTATTAAAAGTGAAATATCTTAAAGAGACATAAACTGTTTTTTAAACACTAAAAGAGGCATAAAAGTGAAAACAAACAAATATCCAAATAGGATTCCCCCCATGATTACATCACGAGGAGACATGTGCTAGTCTAATTATTGAGAGGTTGTCCTGGAGCTCCTTCTTGCACGAACACCGCTCGACTGCCGCTTCTGGTTCCTTGCTCTCTACAGAAGAATGACCGCAGCCTTCTATTGATAAGTAAACCCTCCACTTGTAGAATGTGTCTTCTAAGGGTGGAAATGTCATCTGCTCCTCTTGGATAGGTCGCTTCTACTGACCTGGCTATTCCGACTTCCCTTTTCCTGGAGGTTTCCCTCGTCGGTCTATTTTGGTGGGTTTGTAGCCCAACCCATATCATTCGTCGTGCCCCAAATGCGTAACGGGTCTTTCATGCCTTGAGAAGATGCCCCGAGCCCAAGTCCTGGCTTGTGTCCTTGCCTAATCATCGTATGTGCAATCATCTTGGTAGCTTTGGATAATTGAACTCATATCCTTTGATACAAACTGGGCCTTGTCACATAGGTAATGTTGACTACTTCAAAGGCCCAAAAAGAACATTTTGGGACATCCTCCCCGCTGTCAATACAAGGCATGGATGACGGTTTGGTTACCAATAGGTCTGTCTCCCCGGATACACAAACTAGGTGATCGTCAATCACGAACTTCAGTTTCTGGTGCAGAGTAGAAGGTACAGCTCCCACCGTGTGAATCCATGGCCTTCCCAATAAGCAACTGTAGTATGGCACAATATCCAAGATTTGAAATTCAACTGAAAATATTGTGGGCCTAATCAGCAATAGAATATCCAACGTTGCTGTTACCTCTCTTTTTCCCCCGTCAAAGGCTCGAACTACCATGTTACTTGACCGCATGTATAAAGAATCTATGGGCAACTGCTATAATATTTGTAAAGGCATAATGTTGACAGCGGACCCATTATCGATCAGTACTCGAGAGATGGTGTGTTCTTTGCACTTGACAGAAATGTGCAAGGCCTTAATGTGACCCTTGCCCTCCTGTGGCAGTTCATCCTCGTTACACGATATAAAGTTGTCCACTACAAGGTTTCCAGCGATTATGTCCATGTTCTCCACCGAAATAGTTGGCGGGACATAAGCTTTGCTAAGGACCTTCATTAATGCTTCCTAGTGTGGAGTAGAATCTTTTAGCAGTGAGAGTAATGAAATCCGAGTTGGTTGTTTGCTTAGCTGCTCCATGATGTTATATTCACTATGCTTAATCAAATTCAGAAACTCAGTAACATCTTCCTCAGTAATCTGAATTTCCTCTTTGGATTGTTCTGATGCAGGTGAGACATCCTTCCCAACGGCTTTTCCCTTCTTCGATTGCTCAAGCACGTCAGGTGCGTATGGACATCCACTCCGAGTTGTCCTCTTTATTTGAGGGTTCCCTTGTACTACAGCTTCATAACCGTACCTCCAAGGAATAGCTTTCTTACTTTTAGGAAGGTTGAGGGGGTATATGGATCGTAAGCGGTTGGATCTCATGGGGTAACAGGGGTATTTCTGGAGTTGTAGTGTAAATCCTGAGAGGCTTGGGCATGTCTGTGAAAACGTCTGCATTATCTCGTTGGACCATCTGGACGGATGCGTCGATACACTGTTTTGAAAATTCAATCCTTCTGCATTCCATTAATTCTTGAACAACACTTTCAAACTCCATACAACTGTTAATGTCGTGTCCTAGAGCCATCTCATGGAACAGACACCTTTTCTGTTGGTCGGTCCCTTCTTCACCTTCAATAGTTGATTTAGTCAACAAATACACATATTTGAGTAAAAACTGAAACAACTGGTCCCTTTGTATTCGTACTTGGGAGAACTTCGCAATCCTAGCTTCTGTGGTGATGGTAGTAACACTATTAGAGTGTTCTGGCAATGGGTTATTGTTGACACTTAGGGAAGTGGATAGTGTCGCGAAATCTAACCAGTGAGCATCTTTTAATGCTTGGACCTTTCTTTTAAATGCGATGCAACCCTCAACATTGTGTCCTACAGCACCGGCATGATATACGCAATGAAGGTCTGGTTTGTACCAATTTGGATACGGCGGTTTCAGTTCTCCCACAGGGGAAGGGACTACAAGTCTTGCCTTAAGGAGCCTTGGGTACGGTTCAAGCATAAGTCATAGGGATTGGGTCAAACTCCTAGTGCTTCTTGGGAGCTTGATTTGGTCTCAGGTCGGTAGATAGGCTTTTGATAGGTGCTTGGACTAGTCTTTGGGGTAGGTAGTTGAGGAAATATTAGAGGCCGGGTAAGTGTATTGGGGTCTTGCCTGGAATTGGAAAGGTTAGAATTACGGGATAGGTGCAAGTGCGGCGTATGCGGCTACTTGGAGGTGCTCGAAGTAAACAGGCCTTTGGGGAGGGTTAGGTTGTATTGTCGGACCAAACTGATACACGAAATTAGTTTCCCCTTCTTTCTTCTTCAGAGGTACTGGTGACCTCTTCAGTGCCTCAACCATTTCTCCTTTTAGCTTTCCTCCTTTGACTCCACTCTTAATGAGTTTGCCAAAAGCGACTAGATCAGCGAAAGTGCTAGAAACATGACCAATCAACTTTTCATAATACACACCCTTCAATGTGTTGATGAATAATGTAGCGAGCTCTCTCTCTCTGTTAAGGGAGGTTGCACTTCCACTGCAGTTTCTCTCCACCTTCTTGCATAGTCCTTGAAATTTTCATTAGGACCTTTCTCCAAAGACTGCAGTGTCAGACAGTCCAAGGCTAGTTCAGTGACATGTTTATACTATACAAGAAATGCAGTAGCTAAGTCCTTCCACATTCAGATACGTCCTCCGTCTAACTGGAAATACCAACATAAAGGTGCCCCCGTTAGACTCTCTTGAAAGCAGTGCATAAGAAGTCTATCATCGTTAGTGTATGCAGCCATTTTTTGACAGTACATCGCCAAGTGGGTTCTAGGACAGCGTATGCCATTGAACCTCTCAAATTCGGGCATCTTAAATTTATGGGGTAAAACAACACCAGGGACCAGGCACAACTCATCGGGGTTGATCATGCCATAAATCTCAGTGTCTTTAACTGCCCTCAATCATTCCTCAATCCTCCTCAGTGTAGGGGACTCTGTCTCCTCTTTGTATGATGGAGATCCTACCACCTCTGTAGCAGCTCCCATTACGGGTGAAGTATATTGACCTGGATTGGGTGTGCCCAAATGCTCGGGAATGACGTTATGTGTTATAGGCTGCGTGGGAGGTGGAGGCTGTGTCATTTCTGGCCTAGGCTGCGAGTTAGCTTCCCTTGGAGTTCCTTCGACCAATCTGGCCATCATTTCTACCATACGATTCATCTGTTCTTGCAGGTTCCGAAGGGTATCACTCATGCCTTGGTGACTTTGCTCTAGCCCATCAGTCTGTTTTCATTCTCATTGGCCATTGGATGCGACGTGTGCTTGTGTCTAGACCGAAGGTTGTAAGTGTGCCGAATTTTTGGATGAAGAAATATTTCTATCGAAAGAAACATGAAGGGTGAGCATTTTTAGTTTTGTTTTCACTTTTTATATGAATGCATGAGATGCGTGAATGGATGCAAGTGAACGGGTTTAAACAAACTCCATTTTATTAATAAAAGGAAAAAGATTACATGCATGAATGTCGTGCAACCTTCTAACAACTATAATAACAGAAACTACATGGCTCTAAGGCAATTATTCAGTCATCTCAAAGATGGTAATATGGTCTTGAAGCGCGACGCCTCCTCCTCTCTGCGGCGGTCTTTCCCCGGCATCCTCCCTTTGCGCAGCATGGTCTCCAATTGCTTGTCCCTTAGCTGCAACCTCTTAGTGGCTCTCTCCAAAGCGGCTTCCGGCTGTGGACTTGCTGCCTCGGCTCATGGTTCTCTTGCAAGAGGGTCCTCACGATCAGACCCTACCGTGGCTCGTCTTGTGCTCTCCAAGGGATGTAAGCTGGAAAGATACTAGATTTTGAATTGTTAGGCTGAATCTTGTGAGGTGTAGACCACGCTTGATGCATCTTCCTCCCCTTCTCTTCTAGTATGGTGCGGCCATAGGTAAAGTCGCAGTCTTCCATCCCAAAAAGTACCCGGAACAACTTGACTGTCTCCTAGTCTTGTCTTTCACTCTACAATGGTGCATAAGCGGTAGCTCCCCAGGGTCCTAACAAAGGAACCCAATTGTACCGACCACAACCGTATGTCATAAAGTATCTTGGCATTTAGGGAGCAATCCAAATAATGTCTTCTTCCTTTAAGTCCTACAACTTCTTCTTCTAGTCTTCAATTCCTTTAGGCAAGATCCACTTACCGAGCGAGAATGTCCAATAGCGTGGTGTAAGGCAACCGATATCCTGGTGTGAAGTTGGGGACATCACAGGGGAGATGTCCCTTCAACAAAGTGCAGAAAAGTGGTAAGCAGCCCGTGAATTGCCCTGAGCCATGAGTCCTCAGATCAAAGAGGGAACGGACAGTCTCTGCTAAAATAGATGGGGTGGGATCACAACCTTGCACCACTTGCCGCACCAAATCTATGACTGCCATGTCTACATATGCCAAGATGCACGGAAAAATGACTAACCCATAGATGGCTAGGGTTAAAAGCCGGTGAAATCCTATTTCTGTAGTAGTCGACATAACCTCCTGGATAGTTTCCCATGATAGCTGCTCTCGCCCCTCATGGTTTACCGGAAAAGGTGCTTTCCAAATTGGGACCTCCATCATGTTAGTAAAAGCTTTTCGTCCCGCTCTTCTTGGTTTCGGTAAGTAAAATTTACTTCGGTGATCTTCTGGTATGTTAAGCAATCTTCTATGCTCTTCTACAGTAGGAACAAGGTTAATGCCATTAAAGTCGAAGCATCTACGCCTTGGCTCCCAAAAGTGAAGTGTAGCTTGGAGCATGTCTCTATCAACTGGTAGGTCGGTTAAATGCGATAAATCGCCAAATTGTCAGACATAAGCAATCTTTCTTTCATTCGGCCACTGACTTCATTTGGCCTGTAACTCACTAGTGAAGTCTTGTGAAAATATATACAGAATAAACAAATAAACAAATATTGACATTTTAAACAAACAAGGGATACCTTAATGCAGCTACCCTGCAGAACCAAGATTAGCATGGCATGCTTAGTCATATAACATGTGGATCGGTGTGCCCCTAATGAGCCATGAATTCTCACCCTATCTTATTCTTTGGTCCCCAAGCTTCGTCTCTAGAGGGCTCCGTACACCATGGGATTTACCGGAGGAGAGCCTTAAAAGGACCTCAAGCCTGAGTGAGGAGTCCGGGGTCCCTTTGCGGATAATGATCAACACGCAGGGCATCCTAATAAACCTCGCTAACCTAAACTATGATAGAAACCTGGGTAAAAGGTTTATGCATTAATGCAACAATTTAGGGAAAGCGGTAAAGCACAACTGTCATGGCATCAAAGCGCGTAAATCAAAACTATCATGCAACGACGAGTAAACGTAGCAAATAAATCAATTAAATAAAGAATAAAGAATGAAAGAATAAAAACAATGTAAAACAAAGAATAAACCTCCTAATCCTAATCCTAGGCCTAACTCTCTAACTTTCCCTAGCGGAGTCGCTAGCTGTCATCACCAGATTTCATCTGGAAGGGAAACCACTTTTGGGGTGTGATTCCCCCCAACCTTCATCCGAATGGTGATGAAAATACGGAATCGCCACCAACCGTTTTTGGGGTGTGGTTGGTCACCTAAAAGGAAATTATCTATGCTAGGGATGGGCACGGGAGTTCGTTACGCGTGGGGAAGGACTAGTACCCCCACAACGCCCTTTTGGTACCTATCTTAAGATTTGGAGGTTTTTAACTTATTTTAATTATTTAACCTAAAGTGAATTAGCCTAAAGGTGATGTTAAATTTATATGTGGCCTAAGGATCTACTCTTTTTATTTTCTAAGTTGTTTGTTAAAGTTGGAATTAAGTCCAATTTGTCCTAAGTATCTAAAGGAAGTCCACATGTTTGATCTTTCCATTTTTTAATTCTATATTCTTTGTTGAACTCAAAAATTAAACTTAATTTACCCTAAGCCTTTAAGAGATTTTATGATTTTATTTCAATTATCTAAAAATCTAAAAAAAAAAAAACCAAAGTTAAATTAAGCCTAAGTCCTAACGTTCTAAACTAAATGACTACAAATGATCCTAAAAGTAAAAGTAATAGTGAAAAAAACAAGTATACAAAAAAATCAAAAAGCACAAGTGTTAAAAATGTTTTTTTTTCCTTTTTTCCTTTTTTTCTTTTTTTTTCCTTTTTTTTGGAAAACCCTTTCTTTCTTTTTCTTTTTTTGGAAAACATTTTTTTTGGTTTGAAAAACATTTTTTTGTTTTTGGTTTAGTTTTTTTTTCTTTTTACCCTTTTTTTTTTTGAAAAGATTGTAAAAAAAACATTTTTTTTATCTTTGAAAAGATCCTTTTTTTAAGTGAAATAAAATAACCATGCATGAATAATGTGATGTGTGTGGGAGTACCATTCACAAAGTAAAAACAGGCTCTCTTTTTTCCTTTCCTTTTCTTTTCTCTTTTTTTTTTGTTTTACTTTTCTCTCTCTCTTTTTTTTTTGCTTTTTTTTATATACATGCTACAACTAGGGCCGGATTAAATGACCTGTGCTTTCACAAAGGACCAATGCTAACATCACCCTAATGGTCCAAATAAAAAGCTTAGCCTAATAAACTATATATAGTGTTGTAATGATAGTTACCAAACTATTTACAATATAAAGTAAAAAAAGACAGGGTGCTGGTCAGCATTCATTGTTGGGCAAGCAAGAACGAGGTGGCTGGGGGAACACGCATCAGAACCCCCAAAGGCATGGATAAGCAAAGAAGGAAAGAAATAGAGAGTAGTCATTGTTAGAGGTTACTGACAATTTATGAACCCTATGACTGTAATAAAGTAAGTGGAGAGAACAAAATGAGATCAAGCAGTAACCAGTAACCCAAGATCCGAACCACTAGACTCGTGCGCCAGTGAACACAAGCAGAAAACGCGAGGGTAAAACAGAAAAGACACGTGTGAAGCAAAAACCACACCCAAGCATATTCACAAGGAATCAAAAGTGGATTAAACATCCATATCAAAATCAAACCAAACAAATGCTCTCTTTACCATACAGGTTATGGATGGATGAAACTAGCCGGACCAAGAGAACCAACAAACAGAAACATTGTTTTTGATAAGTAAAACTAGAACAAAAGCTTAAGAGACCACGACCAAGCATAAAACCATATTACACTCTGTTTGACACCTTTTAAGCATACTCTAGACCATGTTGATAAAAGTAATGGAAGAAAAAATACCAGAAAACCAATAGAATCAAAAGCAAAACCAAACAAAACTGGACACACGAAACACTCAACAGATTAACTCATAAGTAGTGAGGATTAACGGACCAGTATAGTGACACCAACAAAATACAAATCCAGAGAACAATCACTAACGCGGAAACAAGATGAAAGCCATAAAAAGTGAAAACCCACCACTCGGACGAACGTTTTTCTTCTGCTACGACGTTTCTTCTCTCTGCCTTAAGCTCCAACTGACCGATGTGACGCACGCTTCTTGCTTAGGTGTCTTTGTCTTCCTCTACTCACTTTCTTCTGCCATTTGATGCTTCGTGAGGAGTGAGGACTCTGGGATGGCGACGGGACTGATGACAAGAATCGGCAAAAGGGCACGAGAAAGTGGAACAGATGGCGTAGTTCTAGGTCAACAAGAAGAACCTTCGTCGGATTCACAAGGGAGTTGCTCCACACTGGTCGGCTTAATGATTTCCGGCCAAGGAGGAGCGAGAGTTCTTGGGGATTCGGCGGAGGAGGAATAAAGTATTTTTCTTTGGTGATTTTTTTGTTGGGGGAGAGGAACGATGGAGCGAGGGTGATTGGGTTTGTTTTTGGGACCAGCCAAAGAGGAGATGGGAAGATGAGAGAGATGAGGAAACGATGGTAATCGATTGGAGTGGCTAGGGTTACGGATTGGGGCTTTATAGGCGAGGCGGCTAGGGTTACGGCTGGGAGATGGATTGGAGCGTTGAAGTGGTGCTGGGTTAGCAGTGGTGTCTAGCTCGCGAGAGGGAGGGCGAACCATGGTTAAGGCTTGGTTGGGTTTAGCTAGCTGGATGGGAAAGAGATGAAGCTGGTGCGGTGGTCTGGTGGTCCTCTGAGATCTCGGTGATCTAGGCACGACCTTGGTGAAGATGACGCGGGCCGGGGAAGGAGAGAGGGGGAAGATGACGAATGGGTTTGGTGGGAAGAGATAAGAACAGGTGATATTATGGCTGTAGAAATTTTTTGTTTTTTGTTTTTTTTCTTTTTGTATTTTGTTTTTGTTTTCTTTATTTTAAAACCAGTACTATGGTGACACGTGGATGAGAGATGAGCGGGAAGTGAAAAGAAAAATAAAATTAATTTGTTTTGGGATTTTTAACTGATGTCTTTTGGTTTTTGGGATCGGTAGGATGAACCGAACTTCAAAACATCTCGAAAAAATTATTTTTGGACTTGGGGCGTCATAATGAGTGGCCCCGTGTCAATTTTATTTGAAAACAACCTCATTTTTATGGCAAGCCCGTACCGAGATTATTAATTACCAAAAAACACATTTATTTTTAATTTTTATCGAAAAGGCCCCGAGAGCGAATATATACAATATATATATATATATATCAAAATTCTCAGAACGACGAACAGGATAAGATTATGATGTTCATGACCTGATCTGGAGTGTTGTTTAAAAAGTTAATTACCGTTTTGATTACCGTTGACAGCCCAAATGCTGTTTCGACTATATCTTCTTCATTTGACCTTAGAATTAAGCGCGGTCGATGGCGTTGATCCTTGAATTTGATTTGATATCGCCCAGGATCAGCTCTTTAGCATTTGGAGGTCTTTCTTGAATACTTTCTTCAAATCGGGCCTTTACGACTTAGTGGTCACGACCTGTCGTCCTTCAAAAATGTCAACAAACTGAGGCAGCATGGAGGAAAATGAATTTGATAAAATATGTCCAACCCGGACAAATTATGGTCCAACAAGGCTTATACCGAGTCGTTATTGGATTACTTCATATTATTCAAAGGCTTGAATGCTTACTCTACGTTAAGGTTTCTTATTTTGTGCGTTTGAGGCTTATATCGAGTTTTTATTGGCTTACTCCATATTATTGAATGGCTCGGATGCTTACTCTGTGTTAAGGTTTCTTACTCCATGTGATTGCTTCTTATACAAAGTCATTGGGATACGTGTATAAGACTTAAGCCAAGTCACTTTTACTTAATCCGAGTGAATCCTTGTCTTATTTTGGAACACTAAATTAAATTGACTTTTTGTTTATTTACCAAGGCATTTGTCAATACTCACATTGATCCAGATCAAGATTATATATCCTGTCCTTAGTCAAGTACCTTCCCATATCTCTCTTGGGTGACTCTGAGTATGGAAATTTTGCTTATCTTCTGCAACATGTTAGGATACGAAACATATATATTTCAAATCAAATTACATGGGGTTTCATCAACATATTCCAAATTCAAGGTTTGATCTAATAATCTCCCCCAATTTGGTAATGTCAAAACCCTTTGTGATTTGACTTGATAACTGAAGCAATAAAATATAATCACATCAAACAAAAATTGCAACTTTCATCAGAAGCATGTATACATTGATAACAAGTACACAGATGATTATCTATGGAGTAAATGGCTTTATTGTACCTGAAAATCATTGCGCTTGCTGCTTCCTTAGTTCCAACATCTCCTCCACATTATATTTTATATTATTGTTCCAGCCAGGATTGCTCCTATAGATAGACTGTATAAAGTAACAAACAAATGCTCCGCAACTTTCTCTATTAGGTTGTTGGGGACTATATCTTTGTCACAGAGCTTCATGAAAAGCTTCTTATTATGGCCAATTGGATTCGAAGAAGTTGCTTTCCTTTAGAGCTATACTTAAGTTTATCAGCAAGTTTTTTGACTAATGAAGCCTAACTTTCCTGGTGCATATGATAAACACAACTAACATGAAGTGCAAAGAATTGACCCTATATAGAATAAGTACTGACCTCAGATCCCTCCAAGGTTTGGCAGTTCAATCAATGAAGGTTCGAATTATGGAAACTTTCGTGGCCCCTTTGTTGTCCCCATTTTTGAATTTTTATGATTTGTTTGACTTTGAAGGTTTCTTTGATCACAAAAGTCACATGGGTGCATGACCTACTATTGTGACTATAACTTTCTAGATTCTTTATTAAATTCAATAAAGTCAATTGGGATAGATTCTTAACTTAATTATATACATTTCGAGACTAATTGCAAGTCTATTGGACTTTTATATTAAAAGTTATTGAATTTTGAAGTGAAACTGAAAATTTTGGGTATGTTACTAGATCTTTGTGTACTATTTAAATTGTTTCTCCTAATGGGCTGATCCAATGAGGCTAAAAATTTTAACCAAAGGTATATAACTAAATTTAAAGCATGTTATAAAAATATCAAGTCATTTGGAGCTACATAAAAAAATTATAAATTTTTAAAGATGACTTTCAAAACTGCGCTAGTCTATCATTTCTAAGCATAACTATTGTTCATGGAGTATTAATGAATTTTTTTTTGTCTTTTACAACTCTTAATAAATTTTGATGTGATAAATTCAAAGTTGTATTCTATTTGATTTATATTCAACATTTCATCCAAGAAATTATTTAGAAATAACTATTGAAATAACTATATAGTTAGGTAAAATAACATCACTTTATAAAACTTAATAAAATACCACATTTATTTACTTAAACTAAAATATATATATATCAAGTGTAATTTATTTATGAAAAGTAAATCTTATATTATCAAAATGTGATATTAATATCATTATCATACACGCTATCAAATAATGTTTTCTAAATATATCATCAAAATAGTTTAACATAAAATAATATAATAAATACTTATTATTTTATTAAAAATCTCGGGTCTTACATCGAGGGTGTGTCTTCGAGGGAGGTTCTTCGAGGCAGACCTTCGTGTCAGTGGCTTCGGGTCTTCGAGGGTAGTTCTTCGAAGTGGATTTTCGGGTCCGAACTTCAGGACTGGTCTTTCATGTGATTACTTCGTGGCTTGTGATGTAACTTATTGTGTTGTGATTTATTGTTTATTTTGTGTTTAATGCTTTGATTGAGGTAACCTGTGTGGCGATGAATTAGGTAGCCCATGTGGCGGTGTATCAGATAGCCTGTGTGGCGGTGGTAACTCGTGCAACTGATTTATAATTTTGTATTGATTATGTATTGTGATTACAACACAGCACATGCGCACTCATCATATAGATACTAGGAGCATGGGATGGGTTGGGGAGACGGGATCTCTACTGAGCTGTGGTTGCTCACCCCTTCTACTGTGATTGTTTTTCTTTTTAGGTGGGACCTATAGGCGTTAGGTGGGACACCAAAGTAGACGGGAGGATTTTCTTATTTGGTTGTATTTTTATTTTATGAGATGTTATTTCATGACATTGATGTAACCCCAAGTGAGAAATGATATAAAAGATGTTTGGTATTATTAATAAACGTGTTTGGTTATATGGATGTGTGATATTTTTTTTGTTGTTTCTAATGTTCCGTGTGGGTGGTTGTTAGCCCGCCCCCCTTGCCCCACCGGGTGGATAAGGGGAGTCACAAACTGGTTTCCTCTGGTTGGAAATTTAAAGCGTGACACTTCAAACATCTATATCATACATGTTTGAAGCCCATTGATATTCCTTCAAAACCCTTTAAAATCTTCTGATTTCTCGACAACCCTTCCAAGTCGTTTAATAGACTTTCAAACCTTATTGGTACATTAGTAATTCTTTTGAATCATAAGCTGTCTATAAATGTTTTTTTTTTTTTGCCTTGTTCCATTTTAATACTTTTTTCTAACATGCATTTCAAGCATAATCAAAATATGTATGTATATATACATCCAGATCAAACAAAATGTAATTTAATGGAAGTAGAAAAGATAAAAGTGTAAAAAACATGATATTATAATTTATGTAAATTTAAAATAATGGCATAATTGTAAAATTATCAAAAAAATTAAACTAATCATAATTAAATAAATTATTTTAAAAAATAAATTCGATTATAAATAAAACTAATACTAATTAGGAATTATTTCTTAAAGGCAATCTTAAACAACGATGATAACAATGAAAAATTAGCTTGGGGCCAATTTGGCTTATTTTTGTTGTTGTATGTTGGTTTTAAAAAATCAAAATACAAAATATTTTTTGTTATTTTTATCAAGAGGCCAGTAAATCATAATTCTTTTAAATTGAATTTTAAATTTGCCAATATATGGAGTTGAAAGAAAAAAAAAGCTCAGCACAAAATTTAAAATTCCGAAACTAGTGGCTCATTATCTTTAGCACACCCGACTCACGATGAGAAATCATCATAATGACGTCATAGGTAAATCACTATTTGCTCGCTCTTCCCCGCAGATTCATTTAAACTGTGCCAACTTTTCTATCAAAGATCATGATCTAAAAGAGCATTTCCAATCCTATCAAGATATAATAGATAACTAAAGTTAATTTTAACTTGTTAGAGCATCTCCAATCTTTGTTAGTTAAAGTGGGTAACTAAAGCTATATTTAGCTTGCTACAGTTGTTGGACCCCATTTTGTCCGGGTTGGACATACTAACCCCATTTGATATACCTTTTTGCCCATGCCATATACCTTGTTGGACAGGTACACAACGATCCCATACTTCCAAGGAATGGTTTGGAATTGATGTTAGCCCCAATTTGCACGAGATGGATACAATTGACATGGACGGGGGAGTCCAAAATTAATGACTTCTGCTACAAGTCCTTGAAGCGCCCCAAGACCAACACCAGGTGATGGAGGATGAAAATTGGAGACCAACGCACTTGACCGAGTTCAAATCGGGCTTAAAATGAAGAAGTTATGGCCAAAACAACTTTCGTTGGAAAAAGTCGAAACTTGCCAAAAGACAGTCAATGCCCCTGGTCCAAATTGCCCGAAAAAGTGGCCATGCAAAATTCTTCAAAGCGTCAATTTAGGCGAATACGGATCTCCCCAAACAATCCCTGGAAAGTTATCCATTTTTGCATTTTAGGTGAAGGGTAAGAAGGTAATTAAAAAATTAAAAAAAAAACTTCGGCGTTGACCATTGACCGTTGACCTGCCGGCACTTCGACCCAATTGACCTTCGAAGCCTCGAAGCCCCGAAGCCTCGAAGCCTCGAAGCCCCGCTGCCGACACTCCGACCTTCGACTCGCCCTTTCGACCTTCAACCCCCTAACTCTCGAAGCCTCGAAGCCCCGCTGCCGACACTCCGACCTTCGACCCTTGACCCTGCAACACCTTGACCTGCGAACCTCCGAACCTTGACCTACGACCCATGGACCCTCGAAGCCTGTCAACCTCCGACCTTCGACCCTTCAACCCGTTGACCGTTGACCTTCGACCTGCCAACACTTCGACCCGTTGACCGTTGACTTTCGCCCCCACCGAAATTTCGACCCATCGCAGCTTCGACCCTGCCGACATTTCGACCTGCCGACACTTCGACCCTGCCAACATTCTGACCCTTAACGTCTGACTTTCGCTGTTTGGCTCCTCTCACTGGCTTCCTCGCTGGCTTGCTCACGGGATGAATTTTATGTGCTGGCAAAGATGCTTTTCAATGACCTGTTAGTCACATGTGCTAAAATACAAATTAAAAAAGGCAATCACGAGCTGCCAGTCGCCAGACCATCCGACAAATCGCACAAGACCTGGATAAAAATAAGGGAATCAATAATACAACATTAAATGCTGCAATTAATGACAGTCCAGCCAAAATTTTCTGCCAGCCCTTAAAACTCAGTCTGCTGTCCACGCGAAGAAAGAGATAACGCCTGAGTCCGCCCCTGCGCAAGAGAGTTGAGCAGAAACAAAAAAGAAAGGCAGAAAAGGAAAAGGAGGATTCGTCCAAAGAAAAAAGAAGAGAGAGACCATCATCGTTGAAAAAAAACCTGCTGCCATTTAGCCCTGACCACATCCCAGCGCAAACAGAGAGAGAAAAGAAAGAAAAACAAAGAGTTCAAACAAAAAAAGAGAGATAGAAAAGGAAGAGGTTCGGCAAAGAGAAAAAAGAAGAGTGCAGCCCCAAAACAAAGAAAAACAGAGATCTCGCCCAAAAAAGGAGGGGAGTTCGACAGAAAGAGAAAAGAGAGACCCCTCATCTGACGAGGAACCCTCTTGCCCAGGTACTGATTACGCCAAGTTCTTCCCTTTCCTCAAAGTCTTCACATCAAAAAACGCCCCAGTTTGCCCCAGCTTCTTCCCTGCAAAAAAAAAATGGCCAGAGAGAGGGAGAAAAAAGGAAATTACGTCTAAAAAAAAGAGAGAAAGACGCCCAAGCTTCTCTCTGATACAAAAAGAGAGGAAACCTCGCCCGAAAAAAAACAAACGCCCAGTCTCTTTCTCTCCCATACAGGCCTTTCTGAAAATTCCCTTTTTTTTAGCAAAAGAAAAACACAAAAAAAAAAAACAACTCCAGCTTCAGCCCTCTCTTTCTGCGTTTCATCACAAAAAAAACAACAATCCTTTTTCAGTCCCCTATTTCTTACACCCATTCTCCTCGATTCCAGCCCCAAAAAATATGAATCCAGAATATACATCATCCTCCTTTCCCACATTTTCTACCCAAAACCCAGAAGAAGACGACCATCGGCGTGGACAGGATTCGCACAGCAGTTCGGTGTTCGAAGCTTCAAAGTCGGTTCAACCCTTATTTCTTTATTACTTTTCAGTTTATTTATATTGATATTTGATGTAACTCTTAATATTTCCTTGTATTTCTTTTTTTCTTTTGTTGGTTGTGTTGGATCAAACCCAGAATTTGGATA
This sequence comes from Taxillus chinensis, assembly GCA_023512835.1. Classification (NCBI taxonomy): domain Eukaryota; kingdom Viridiplantae; phylum Streptophyta; class Magnoliopsida; order Santalales; family Loranthaceae; genus Taxillus; species Taxillus chinensis. Next base: position 29,707,677 of record CM042092.1, on the reverse strand, counting down.
ATGCTGATAAAGCCTTATGTAATTTGATCTGAGATCTTTTGTGTTTATTTGATCATTGCAGAAGATATGTTATTAATCCAGAGATGCACTCGTGAGAGCAAAGCTAAGGACAGGATACATAATCCTGATCCGGACAAGAGTGAGTGTCGTCAAACACTTGGTAAATAACCAAGTAACAAATACATACGGAATAAGGAACAATCCTACGGACTAAGAACTTAAAGGATAAGTGCGGAGTAAGGAACCTACATGCGGAGTAAGGAAATTACATACGGAGTAAGGAACTTACATGCGGAGTAAGAAAGCGCTGACACGGAATAAGTTATCAGACTTTTCAAGACTCGCCCGGAGTAAGGAACTTACATACGGAGTAAGGAAATTACATACGGAGTAAGGAACTTACATGCGGAGTAAGAAAGCGCTGACACGGAATAAGTTATCAGACTTTTCAAGACTCGCCCGGAGTAAGGAACTTACATACGGAGTAAGGAACTTACATACGAAGTAAGGAACTTACATGCGGAGTAAGGAAGCGCTGACACGGACTAAGGATTCCAGTACTAAATAGATACGGAGTAAGCAACCATTGACACGGAGTAAGGTTCCGAGCTTCATTAGCTACGGAGTAAGGAAAATTACACCGGACCAAGAAGACATCGCTCCAACTAAACCGCATTTAAAGTTATCGGCTCGTGGTGTCCCGATGTAAGACGAATGTATTGAGAACCTGAAGAATCTTACACGTGGATCATCCGGATATGTGGACACAACCTTAATTGTATCTCGGAACTCACAGAGACACTTATACTCTTCAAATCCAAGATCTTGAGCTCCACAATCCGCAGCAGTCAAGGCAGAGAGATTACCGAGGGATAGTTAGTGCGGAACGCATTCCGGAACTACAAGTTCCAAGGTTGTCTCTTAGGAATGTTTTGTATAAATATTCATACTTATACATTAAAAAAAGAAGTCGAAAAACAGAGGAGCTTTATCATCTTTAGAGATAGAACTTGGCTAGGGTGTGAGTTCATTTGTAAACAGAGTGTAAGAGAGTTTTGCTTCTATTTTGTTGTATTCATCTTGTGATAATAAAACAAAATACTTCCACTATCTGGTTATCTTCCGCAGTGATTCTATCACTTAAACTAGATAAGTGTTTGTGTCTTGAGAGAAAGGAAAGAGTTTGAATAAGAGCCTATTCACCCCCCCCCCCTTTAGGCTCCAAGGGACCATCAAGTGGTATCAGAGCAAGTTCTACTTTGTTCTAAGTAGAGATCCCACTCTTTCAATCAGAGCAAGAGATCCCACTCTTTCAATCAAGTGGCAGTATGTTCCCCCTTGAAGAACTGTATGGAGAGCTGCGGACTCACGAAGTCAGGTTTAAGTACTCTGACAGAGATGAGAAAATAGCTCGGAAAGAAAAGGGGGTAGCTCTCAAAGCTACAGAATGTCTAAACATACTGAGGAATGATGATACGGACGTATCGACAATTCGATTCGACGAGGAGGAGGAAATAGCCCTTCTTGTCAAATCCTTTGAGCGATTCCTACGAAAAAGCGAGAAAAGGGTTCAGAAGACGCTCATCATCATTGTTCCAAAGGAAGGAGCGACCGGAGTCCAGGTTCCAGGAATGTTTCAACTGTGGGAAAACCGGTCACCTGGGCCAAGGAATGCAGGTTCAAAACAAAAGTGGCCGAGAAAAGTGACAAGGTAACTCCTCGCCGCTCCACCTCGGATAACGACAGCAAGAGCAAGAGGAAGGCGCTCGTGACAAAATACATGAGTGGCTCGGAAGAAGAGGAGGAATCCTCGGATGATGAGCCGACCACTAAGCCGAACGTCCGCCTCATGGCAAATACGAGGTACCTT